>CATIXQ010000019.1:981137-1090208 GCA_949711755.1 Leptidea juvernica | reverse complement strand
ACAATAACAGGCACCTAGTATTTGGAAGAAGTTTTATACCCACTACACGGTGGCCACAATAACAGGCACCTAGTATTTGGAAGAAGTTTTATACCCACTACATGGTGGCCACAATAACAGGCACCTAGTATTTGGAAGAAGTTTTATACCCACTACACGGTTGCCACAATAACAGGCACCTAGTATTTGGAAGAAGTTTTATACCCACTACACGGTTGCCACATTAACAATAAGTTCCTTTTCGCTTTTCATATTTATTTTTGACAGCGTCACCAAATTGACATAATATTAACGTCATAATCCTGATGATTGATGAATACGAATAGTTTGGATGGCTGTAAAATTCTACATTGCCTATAAAATATCACATGTTTTGATCTTTACACACACACCTGCATGATAGCAGGTATTATGATTCATTCCAGTGTTTAGTAGAAAGTGGAGGAAGGTTAATTCAAAAATATTTAGGCATAAATTGTACTTAGTCTGAAATCTATACAGCATACTTAGTTTTTTCTCAGACCTTACTTACATAAAACTTAGCTAAGATTTATGTATAATCTTTGATTTTGGTTTTTTATTTATTTGACAATTGAAATGAAATTAAGCTGCCAAATGCATTGCAAAAGACAATTTTTTCTTTCATGTTTTATCACACTCAGCTAAGTTTTACGTAAGTAAAGTTTAAGTATGCTCTATAGATCTCAGCCTTAGAGAACTGGTGTCATGACATTGATACCCTGGAGTTGTGGGGGGCTTTTGGTCCTCCATCCCCATATTGAAAACACATGTAAAGTGGCAGGAGCAACAGCTGAAACTAGTGAATACTTTATTAAATATGCATCATTCATTACAAATGTATGGATGGATACATATTTCTTCCCTTTGCAGTGGAGTCAATGGGCATTTGGGCTCATCAGCATGACCCCAAAGGTGTGAGATTCCTTTGCACAGGATGCCATCTAGATTATGGGTACCATAACAGTCACCTTTTTCTGTTGTGAAGCAGTAATGTGTAATCATTATTGTATTTCAGTTTTAAGGGTGCAATAGCTAGTGAAATTACTGGGCAAATGCGACTTAACATCTTATGTGTCAAGGTGATGAGCGCTATTGTAGTGCCACTCAAATTTATTATTATTCGGGAATTCTGATCGGCATCTGCATTGTAATGGGCAGAGCGTATCAATATCCATCAGCTGAACATCCTGCTAGTCTTGTCCTTTATTTTCATAAAAAAATTAACACTGATTAAAGAATTGTCTTCCTGTCCCGTGTTCAATCAGAAAATGAGTTAAGCCTTCATAAAGGTGACATTCACCATAACTGTTAATTGCAACCTTAATGATATTTATTGTTTACAAGTATTATAAATAAAATTGGTCTCAATGCTATTTTTTCTTTCTAATGCAGTATCTTGTGTGGTAAACTATAAATATGATGCATCAGAGGTGGATGAGCTGACAATAAGACCAGGAGATATCCTAAGAGACGTAGAACGCTTACCGGGAGGTTGGTGGAAAGGAGAACTCAGAGGAAGAACAGGAATGTTTCCAGATAATTTTGTGACTGTGCTTCAGGAAAATGCTACTACTACTAGGTAAGACTATTATTTATCCCACATTGTGGTTAGCTTATAATATTAGTATTATATTATTATATCTAGGTGGGGTCTAGGAGCTCAAGCCTGTATTGGGTAACTAGGCATTAGTTATCCAACTGAAACTTTCAACAACACCACAGCCTTTAACAATTACTTCACAGGTGTGTGTTGATTTCCTCATAATGATAACCTCCACAAATAAGACCACTATGATGATACCCATGTGTTTATGATTTTGCCTTGAGGCCGATGAAATTCTTCATCTCCTCTGCAATTGCGGCCCACTAATGCATAAGCGTAATCCTTGGCGATTATACCCTACTCCCAGATGCTGTTTGCAATACTCGCGTCAAGAACATTCTGCGGTTCACAAACGCAGCAGGGCTTGACGACAAGCTATAAGTATGAGTGGCGAACACAATAGTTCAATACTGGACGCGGTGTTACTAGGACCCAAACAAGACTAGGCATATAGCCACCCTCTGCAAGTAATAATAATAAATGTGTTCGTTTAATGTTGCCATTATATCGCCACAGTATATAAGTATACAAACTAGTATAAACTATTTATTAGTAGACTTACATAGCTATGAGAACCAGACAATATTAATATGTATCATATACTTAAATATTCAAGACTCGCAAACAAAATTTATATTTGTCATACACATGCTATCAACTACGGCTTCCCGCAAGAAATGCAATAAAAGTGTAATTAAGTAGTAAGTTCTGAGAAACATCAAACATAATTGTTATATATATAATGACTAAAGATATGACAAACATATTTTGATTATTAGATATTAATCATTTTACACTTTATCTTATCAGTTGTGATAATGAGCTGATTTGTTCAACCAGTCACTTTTATATCATTCACACAGGCAACTGTATGTTTTTAGTGAATAAAATCAGTTTTTACTTAATAAGTAACACAAATAGATATTTTAATATTTACATTAAATTTAGTTGATTGTTTATTAGGCAATTTTTTTTTCCTTTAAGTTAAAAAATATCTTTTTTTTTGTGAAAAACCATTTCCATACTATTTAGTAAGAACATACAAATCGTAATAGAGTAAGTACAAATATAAAGTGAATGATTTTTACAAAAAAAATTGTGACGGAACTGTGCTCCGTGAACGGCTAGATCACTTGGCGTTGTGTAGACAAGTTGTTTCATTGTATGTGCGAAGAGCTGTTTGATCTGATTCTTGCCTCGGGATTCCACCATCGCACAGTGCGGTTTTTAAGGAGCTTTCTTCCACGTCCAACCAAGCTGTGGAATCAGCTTCCTTGTGCTAGTCCAGTACGATACGATATTTTTCCTCTGATAATTGAGGTGATAACTCCTCTGGTATTGCAAGAAAATGTGAGCAGCGGTGATCACTTCACATTAGTAACTGTACGCTCGTTTTTACACCTTTTGTATAAAGAAATTAATGCCCATACGAAATACATTGGTCTCATATAGTAAATTAACAACTTAAAATTAGTACCAACATTCAGTTATGATATTATTAAGAGAATAATTAGTGATGTCATATTATATTGTTTTAGGCATTATATTTAATATCTATATTTTTGGTTATTATATATCTTAAAATATATATAAATCCAGTGTCCTGATGATTGTTTCCAGTGAACTCCTAAACGATAGATCGAATTTTAATGGGGATTGCTTCATGGAGTGAAGTTTAGGCCAACTGGAGAGATAGGATAGTTTTTATTTCAATTTGGGTCTTATAATTATTTTTATTTCCAACTAGCTGACCCCACAAACGTAATATTGCCATATATAGTAATAAGAAAAAATCAATAAATAAAAAAAAGTTTGTTTTACCTCCTGAGAAAGTTAGAAAGATTTAAATATTATTATTCTAATTAGTTATTCATTTTAAACTATTATTTCAATTTGATTTATGAACGACGGGGGCACATCAAAGGAAAAACGAAATTGTTGTTTTTATTTAATTCCAAGCATTTTCATATTCATTTACCTTTTAAAGCTTCTCAGGACCTCCACAAATAATTCAAGACCAAAATTAGCCAAATCGGTCCAGCCGTTCTCGAGTTTTAGCGAGACTAACGAACAGCAATTCATTTTTATATATTTCCAATATTTCTTTTGTATGGACATATTTTCAGTGAAAGAATATATTGACGCACGGTCTGACAGTTCTGCTGTGAACAATTTAATTACAACAACAAGGAATATTACGTGACACGTTGTTTGTCCGCGATGGACTTCTAAACTAATGAACAGATTTTAATGGGGATTACTTCATGGAGTGCAGTTTAGTCCAACTTGAGAGATAGGGTAGTTTTTATTTCGACTTGGGACTCATTATTATTTTTATTTCCAATATTTGTTTTGTGTGGACATATTTTCTATGAGAGAGTTTATTGACGCACAGTGTGACTGTTCTGCTGTGAAACAATTTCATTATAACAACATGGAGCATATTTTACGAAATAATTCTTGATGTTATGTAATATTATTGACAAATTCATATGAGTTTCTTGCTACTTCTTCTCATTAGCTCAACCATTTACGAAGTAGCGGTTGATTCTATTTTTTTCTTTGTAGTGGCTTCTGGCTTCTGTGGAAATGGCACCACAACTCGCCAATGTCACGTTTCAGTAGACCACCAAGCTCAGAGTGTGTCAGTTGATCGGTGTTAACGAATTTACAAGTGATTATGGTAATGATCGGTGCCCAGATTCAAAACAGATTTATTTTCTTATTATGCGTGTGACTCCGCGCGTATTATTTTACGTGAAGCAAATGTCATAAGCAAAAAATGTAATGTAAAAAGCAAAAAATGTCTAAATTTAGTATGATTTCAGGAAATATATGGAAATTATGTATATAGTATATAGTAGTAGTTTATTTTACACAGACCTTCTTTCGATAAAAAGTTGAAAAACAGTTATATTTTAGAGTAAATCAGTATTTTCATTGAAAGCAGGTTTAATTTACATTAGGTTGTTTTTATACTGAGACAAAATGACTTATTAATATATATTACGATAATTTTTTCAAGTAAAGATACCTGAATATATTCCAAATAAAATGAATAGAAAAAGGAAGCAGTCAATTCATGTCTGTTTGCCATTTTGAATAACGGCTATTCTACTATATTGTTTTTTGTTGCATAATTTTACATATTATATTGTAATTGAAATGATTTGTAAATCGATGGAAATGTAAATCTTGATATAAAAGAGTGGCAATGAGTTTCTTGCTTCTTCTTCTCATTAGTTCCCTTTACGAACTAGCGGTAGATTCAATAAGAAAAATTTTTTTTTGACATTCATAAGTGTCATTTCCGTGACCTACATGAATAAAGTGATTTTGATTTGATTTATGAACAGTATTTAACTTATTATCTGTAGAACAACGTCTATCGGGTCATCAAGTTCTTTAGTGTATTTTTAATAAATAAATAAAATTCTTGTAAAACGCGTTTGCCAGGGATGATATTACTAAGATTTTTATTTATTTAGAGCTTTATTTCCTTATATTCTATACATTTAGGTATTTACTTATAAATTGTATTTATTAGTATGTGTTAATATTTCACTATTTTAATTAAAACTATTTTGTTAAAAGTTATTTATTATTTTCGATATAAGGATCACCCTTAGCGGTAAAAGCCTCCTTCATTAATGTCCACTCGTTCCTGTCTCTTGCAATTATTGTCCACATCTTATTAGAAAGAAGAAGATACCGTTAAGTAAATTTAACCAAGATCGTTTTATACATTTCTGGCATACATAAAATACTATAATAACATTAATTATTTCTCGTTTAACGGTATAAGATAAATTGGTATATTCTAAGTATAACATGCGGATACTACTTTGTAATTGGCCTTCAGAAATTAAATAAATAATTTGTATTTATATTGAGTTTTGCTGATAGCGTTTTACATAAGTAAATAACATACTTTTGTACAAAAATTTTAGTTATATTTTTACTGCACTTAGTCTATTTTACGCATTTTTGATAATGTGTCAAAAAGTTCTTATTCAAAGCCAAAATACTTCCGGCGGTATCCCACTCTTTAAATCAATAAGTATTTTACAATAGCTCTAATATACTTAATAATTTAGTTTGTAAGGTACTGCCTCTTATATATTTTTATTCAAAAGAGGATTTAAAATCACTTATTGAACGTCAAAAAATACCAGCCATTCAAAATTTTGTGCCTCAGACCCGAGACAAACGGGCGCATGAAACTCAGCGGGATTTTTTTTTTATGTAAAATATGTAATATTACGATGTAATATTGTTCAGTAAAAAGCGTTCTAAATATAGAATATTTCATAAAAAGTAATAAGAAATGTGCTGTATAATTAATGAATGCAGCAACCTATAGAGCTTCAGTTCATTATTTGTGTATATATGATATATATATATATATATGTACTAGTTGACCCGACAGACGTTGTTCTGTACATAATAAATAATAATATAATGTTTTTTTTTATGTATTTGTCAACAATATTTCATAACATCAAGAATTATTTCGTAACATATGCTCCTTGTTGTTATAATGAAATTGTTTCACAGCAGAACTGTCAAAACGTGCGTCAATAAATTCTCTCAGAGAAACTATGTCCATACAAAACAAATATTGGTAATAAAAATAATTATGGGTCCCAAATCCCAATAAAAACTATCCTATCTCTCAAGTTGGACTAAACTGTACTCCATGAAGTAATCCCCATTAAAATCTGTTCATTAGTTTAGCAGTCCAACGCGGACAAACGTGTCACGTAATTTATATATATTAAGAAGATATATGATTTATTAACTATAACCATTCGAACTGGCACCACAAGGGACCCGTTCACGACGCTGCCCATTTTGGCAATACATTCTTTTTACACGCTTTTTATTAGCTTCACCTGTATGTATGTATGTTTGTTTGTTTGTAACCGACTCATTTGGACGCGATTTTGACCCACTTTAAACGGCCAGATTTCGTTTCAACTTCGTAGATTTATCGAGGACCAATGACAATACATGAATTTGATAAAATTATTCCATTTCAATTTGCAAAATAGAATTTTTGTTAATTTATTTAATTTTTTCATCTACCGTCGCTAAGGAAGGAATTGATGTTCATTTTAAATCTCAACCATTAAAATTTAAACCAAAACGTGTTTTTTAGTTTTTTTAAATTACTTTTATTAGTATTTATACTATCTTGATTGTTAATGTTGTTATTTGGGCAGATCGGTGGCCGTACTGGGTCGGTGCAGAGCAGTATTCAGTTACGACCCAGTGAACGCTGATGAGCTGCCCCTCAACGTGGGTGATGTACTGGATGTCCTCGGGGAGGTAGGTCATACCAAATGCTATTTTCTAGTTTATTGAATAGGAAGACAGTCGAGCGTACGCACCTTAAGTAACGGAATAAACAGATGTATATACTTCACACTGACCTGTATAAATACCACTGGGCAGGCTGCTCCATATGTTTGACAGCAAATTGTTTGTGTCTATTTGAAGCGCCATTCGCGAGCGTCCAGTGAACTCTTTTTGACGTATGATACAAATGGTTGCGAAGGAATGTACAATACTCTGAAGTATTTTTGCATTTTGAATTAATTTCGATCATTTGCCGTGTTATTTATACTTCAAAAAATCAACGTAAGAAAGTACACAATTTTTCTTTGTAAATAATTTCCCACCATCTATCGATATTGCTGAGGTTGTCATCACTAGTTTTAGTACTCTCTCAGACTCTCGCTACATGGCCAACAGCGCCAAAATGGCAAATATCAAACAGGCACAAAAGCACTTTGACAGCCGCCAGTCCAGTGGTATAGTATTTTCTTTGATTGACGCGAGTGTTACACATTTTAAAGGATTGAAACCAAAAACTACACATACCAAAAATGAACAGTACACTTTCAGAAAATTTTGCCAATAATCATCTGTCTACGGACGAGTAAAAAAAAGAAGGATTTCGCGCCGTGATATTAGCAAGTGAAGCACCTTTATGCTGCGGTTACGGGGGATACTAGTTACACAATTTTTTCTTCCTTAAATAATCATATATGGCCACAAATACTTATATAGTATCGTTTTTACACTTTATCACATCGCACGACGGCATGTTTAAAATATTTTACTGAGACGCAAACTGATCTGTCACAGACGATGACAATTCTCATAATGGCCGCCTATCGGCCTGTAGTAGCGTAAGTTTGTGCATGGGGCTATTTACACGTTAATCGGCTTGTTTTAGTGTTACACTGTTATGTAAGGTGACACGGAGTCCTTATTTTTTTACTAGTCCATGCTGTCTACAGCAAATACCACTTCCGAGGCAACAAATTGGCGATAAACTTTATAATGACAACTGTGACAAATACTATCTTGACTCCTGTCAACCGCAGTCCCCCTGAAAACGTGCTCTGAATAGGTCACGAAACGTCGGGTAAGCTGAAATAATAATAAAATTGTAACTTATGCAAAAACGAATGTAAAAACACAGTTACAATTATTATACGCGTTTTAAGCGTTTTAAAAGTGTTTTATTTAAATGATATCATATTATTGATTGATATTGATACTGATCGATTTTTTTTAAATATTTAAATAACGTCGTAGGTTATATAATATACTATAACCTATACACATATTGTTAGTAAATCTTAGGAATCTTGCGCCCTGAATTGGGGGGTGGCGGAGGATTTGGGTTAAGGAGGAGGGGTATCCCTTGATTTCTTTGTATACTTTTTTCCGAGCAATCTTTTAATACTCCCAGTAAAAAAATCATTTTGGTTAAATTTGAGTTTATGTTAACATTTATATCGAATAATTAACACTAAATTGATTTCTATAAGCATTTATTTCATCCACTTTATATACAAGAGCACATCAATAATTATCTCTCTCTGACTTACCGGTCGCGGGTTCGAGTCCCGCATCGTTCATAAAATTTTGTTTTCAGTATTGTTTGTGTAGAAAATTTATTGAAGTTGGCGTTACTTTGCCGAAATCCATAATTATCCTCGAGACTCAAGTCTCCTGAAAAAGTTTGGCAAGTCAACATGTCCTGAAGATGCCTCGTGTAGGAGGGTAACCGTGTCGAATTGTTTGAAGACAAATATTTGCGGAATTAACACTTAAGAAAACTCAAAACATTTGGTTTATTTGTGTAATTAATCTCAGAAGTGAGGGATATCATCAGAGACCGGATTATATGCTACCAAAAATGCCCAAAATATGCATGCAAATATGCAAGTAAAATAACTAAAATATGCACGAAAATCCATAAAAAGGGCCAAAATATGCATAAAATTAAACAGGAAAAAATAAAAAGTCATATTTTTATTTCATTTTATAAAGGCTTGTACTGACAATCGTATTATTGAAAGAAACTATTACAAGATATACCTACTTAGGTAACAATGCAATTTAAGATTTACCTTCAAAAATATGTACTACTAAGTACTGTTCTAAATGTTCTGTAGACAAATTGTGTCTATGATCGCTTAATAAATTTTTGTAAGCGGAAAAGGAGCGTTCTACGTGTACTGAGGTTACTGGGCAGAATTTTTTGAGTGCAATGTTTGGGCGTACTATGAAAAGCATCGAACGATGGGCGAGATTGAGCGTAAATATGTATTGTTATTTTTTTTTCTAAAATATGCGACTACCGCTTTAAGGTACTAAATATGCAAAAGCATTTGCATATAATCCGGTCTCTAGTTATCATTTTAAAACATAACAAACCCCTATTATTTGTTTGTCTGTATGTCAGGTGGAGGAAGGGTGGTGGCAGGGTCGATGTGGTGGTCGCGTTGGCGTGTTCCCCTCCAACTTCGTGGTGATGCTGGACCAGACGCCGGTGCCTCCTGCCGAGCCGGCGCCTGCCTTGCCCCCCAAACCAGGTAAATAATAATAATAATAATTGATTCTTCGATACAATCTTGTGCATTTTGAAGTCCCGTATTATATGTATGCTCCGGAGCAGGAAAACTATCATGATGGACAGACCTATCATTGCTAATAAGCCTGACATTGTGTTGGGCGATCGCTTAGAGCGTCGGGCATTTATGGGCGGGACTCTATTTTTTATATTTATATTTGTAATATTGTTTTTTATAAATATGTTATATATATAAATGTAGACATGAGATAAAATTACAATAAAAATTATAATAATATTATTGACACACTTCTACACTCATTTTTCAGGCACAGCCTGTACTATGGGTACAACGATATATTTAATACAATTTGACATACTTAAACGTACATAAATACTCATAAACATCCATGACTCGGAAACAAACATCCATATTCATGATATAAATGTTTGCACCCACCGGGATTCAAACCCGGTCCCGACCTTTAGCTCAGTAGGCTGCTGAGGATGTAGGTATGATGGGGAATTTAAAGGTTTTTTTTAGATATATTATTATTGTTTGAATCAAAAAATTTTATGTCCTATTTTAGTGACCATGAACCTATAGTTTCTATTTAAGATTGTAATAATTTTAATGATACTGATGATGCTGATAAAAGAGTTGTCGTAATTGTTAATGATAATTCATAAAAGAATATTAAATGTATTTTAAAGTTTCTAACAATTAATAAAATACGATTCATTAATAAAATACTATTCATAACCCAATAACCCTAGTACCCATCTCAAAAATATCTAACGCGCCAAAATAAGTAAATTTTATTTCTATTTTAATATGATTCAGCATTTAAAAATACATACAACTTCAAATTTCCGCCCTTCTACGATGTACAACTATTTTTGTATCGCGATTTTTATATTATTCTGTACCATCTATAAAACCGCTATAGGGTTGCAAGATGGCAATCAAATACAATAATTGTAGTACGATATAGCTGGTAGGTTCGCCAGTGTTAACTATAACCAACAGCAAGCATTAGCAACCTACAAATAAGACTTAAGGATATGTGTAACAGGATTAAGTAGTGTTCATAGCTCGAATTGGAGTATTGCTGTCATCTCTGGTCTGGCGCACCCCAGTATCAGCTCGATCCATTTGACCGCGTGCAACGCAGAGCAGCTCGAATTGTCGGGGACCACTGGGTCCCCGACAATTCGAGCTGCTCTGCTGCGAGTGATCCAGCCGTTCACAGAGTACTGACTCTGTGAACGGCTGGATCACTTGGCGTTGCGTAGAGACGTCGCTTCATTGTGTGTCTTCTACCGCATTTATCACGGGGAGTGTTCCGAAGAGCTGTTCAACCTGATTCCTGCCGCCGAATTTCACCTTCGCACGACACGCCACAAGTTACGATATCATCCCCACCATCTGGATGTGTGGCGGTCCTCCACAGTGCGGTTTTCAAGGAGCTTTCTTCCTCGTACCACGAAGCTGTGGAATGAGCTTCCTTGTGCGGTGTTTCCGGGACGATACGACATGGGTACCTTCAAGAAAAGCGCGTACACCTTCCTTAAAGGCCGGCAACGCTCTTGTGATTCCTCTGGTGTTGCAGGAGAGTGTGGGCGGCGGTGATCACTTAACACCAGGCGACCCGTACGCTCGTTTGTCCTCCTATTCCATAAAAAAAAAAGAATTGCTATACTTTCGCCACAAAACTTGTCTAAAAACACTATGTTTGTGTATTTTCTGCTTACTCTTCGCCTTAATAGAAGTTGTGTTGACAGTGAAGGAGCAATGTCGCGTTCTGTATGCGTACACAGCAGTGAATGAGGATGAGCTATCCTTATGCGAGGGTGACATCGTAAACATCGTGTCCAAGGAGGCTCCCGACCGAGGCTGGTGGCGAGGAGAGCTCAACGGCAAAGTTGGCCTATTCCCGGACAACTTCGTGCAAATTCTGCCACCTGGTAAGTACTATAATAAATTCCCTGAAATTTTCATCCTCTTCAACACGCCTGAAAAAAAAAATTGAAACAACTGTTATTTTTTTTAAAGTGATATTCTTCACTTCAGGGATCTAGGGGAACGCGTGTAATTGTAACAGTGTATTAGATTAGTCCCCCTGAAAACGAGATCTGGAAAGATTTTGAAACTTCGCGTTAACTACAATCTTAATGTATATAAATTACTTGTCAAGTTGTTTGTCCGCGATGGACTCCCTGAACTAAACTCGGATTTAAATGGGGATTACTTCGTTTAGTGCAGTTTAGTCCAACTTGAGAGATAGGATAGATTTTATTTCGATTTGGGACCCATAATTGTTTTTATTTTCAATATTTGTTTTGTATGGACATATTTTCTATGAGAGAATTTAGTGACGCACGGTTTGACAGTTCCACTGTGAAACAATTTCATAATAACAACAGGGAGCATTTTTTTACGAAATAATTCTTGATGTTTTCAAATATTATTGGCAAATTCCTATAAAACAGTATTTTTTTTATTATCTACAAAACAACGTATGCCGGGACAGCTAGTAGTAATATATAAAAAATTTACTTTTCCGCAAACATCTAATGTAAAAACACAGTTACAAATAATTACACGCGTTTTAAAAGTGTTTTGTTTAAATGGTGTGTATAATTTAATGGTGAAAAATGTATTTGACGTAAATAAAATGTACTTTTGTGTAATAATAATAATATATTCATTTGCAAAAAACATAGTATACAATGTTGTTGAAATAAATAATAAGAGCTTGTATGTTTCGCTAGCACTATTCCTAGCATGCAAATATTTAACCACAATGAATAACAGAATTTCATTTCCATAAATTCCTTAACACTATAAAAATTATAACCATTTAGCAAACTATATAGCTTATTCTAAAATGATCTAGAATTTAAATTTTTTATGCTACTCGGTAACTTATTATAAACACGAACGCAATTACATACACAACTTTTATTATATTTAGTAATTTTAGGAACATCATGAAGAACGAGTCATTGTGGATCACGTACACACCCTGTACAATAAATCTTCTACGTAAATTATGATTGCACGGTGCGCCGCATAATATAATTTAATGAGGGACAAGTTCGCAATGAAATTTACACGCAATGGGCTGGTCTAAAAGTATAGTACATATTATTATTAGATGCGTGTCTGGTTGTGGACTTGATTACGTCATTGACTTAGATCATAGTTTCTCAACCTTATTTTGCTCATCGCCCACTTTGAGAATATGTTTTTTTCTATAGTATTTTCGTGTATTTTTTTTGCCTTTTTAGACTATATTTTTTAATCTACCCACGCCATCTGCGCCATCTCAATGCCCCCTAATTTTCTCTGGGTCTTCTACTGCCCCCCCGAAAGTCTCAAACGCCCACAAGGGGGCGTTATCGCCCACGTTGAGAACCTATGACTTAGATCATTTGGACGTGGTTATGCAGAAAGGAGTCATCCAAATGTTTTGAGTTTTCTTTAGTGTTAATTCCGCCAATATTTGTCTTTTAAACAATTCGACAAGCGTTTCGCCTCTACACGAGGCATCCTGAGGACGTGTTGACTCGCCAAAATCTGGCACGAGACCACGACGAGGCGGAATTAACACAAAAGAGAACTCAAATCATTTGGAAAATTATGGATTTCCGCAAAGTAGCGCCTACTTCAATAAAATCATTCTGAAAATTTTTCCCTAACGCGCCAAAATAAGTATAACTTCAATAAAGAATGAAACTTATTTACATTAATCTACTTCTATCTATAATCTGTACATGACTTAACCACATCGACACTTTTTCTTTCAATACCTCTCACTATTGTATGTTTTAGCTCAATAGACAAACCATTTTTTTTGGTCACCTGCTGTTAAGTGATCACCGCCGCCCACAATCTCTTGCAACACCAGAGGAATCACAGGAGCGTTGCGGGCCTTTAAGGAAGCTGTACGCGCTTTTTTTGAAGGTACCTATGTCGTATCGTCCCGGAAACACCGCACATGGAGCCATCTCCCAACATAGGTACTGTAACGCTTGAGTCCCCCCTCACAAGCGGGATCGTTATGGAATGAAACAATGTTGTTCTTCTAATACTTCTAATGTTCACCTTCACTTTCTATTAAGCATAATAATTATAGTTAAAAATATTAAATATTAGTAGATTAAGCCACACCCTGAGAGTTGAACAAAGCATACTAGATTTTATAACGATACGACACTCGAACGGTTGGCTCAGTTGGTTAGAGCACCGGCATGGAACGCCGGAGGTCGTGGGCTCGAGTCCCGCATCATTCATAAAGTTTTGTTGTTTTTCAAATTTTATTTGTGTATTAATCCTAGAAGTGAGGGTAATCACTTTAAAAACATAACATATTGTTTAAATATTAGACTAATGGCTGACCGTTCCCACTTCCCATCATTTCTATTCTGTCTCTATTCGATTATGTTCTCATTCGCGTCAAAATTCAAACTTTGAATCATTTATTCTTTAACTTCAGCTTGACGGCCAAGAATAGGACAATGAGTTCTTATATGCGGATAAGAACTCCTTGTTAGAGTACTATATAAAGGTCTCATTTCGAATAATCGTGGTTGAAGTGTCAGATTTGCGTGTCTATGTTTTATCAATCACATACAGGCAAAACAATAGACGGTGCTATTCTCGTAATTTGTAAAACGTCGACACTAAGTTCAGATCCTATCCACGTTTTGCTCTTATTTCGTATTCTTCATTCATTTCCCTAGAACGTTAACTGAACCATAACTGGGTTGAACAACTAAGCTTTTTTTATGAAAATAAGGTACGAGACGAGCAGGCCGTTCAGTTGCAGATACGTCCTGCCCATTACAATACAGTGCCGCTCAGGATTCTTGAAAAACACAAAAGTTGTTAGCGGCACTACAGTTGCGCTCGTCACGTCACCAGCGACCTAAGATGTTAAGTCTCATTTGCCCAGTAATATAGCCACTACCTAAGGTGCCCTTCAGACCGAAACACAGTTATGAATACACATTATTGCTTAGCAGGCATCCTGTCCAAAAGAGCCTCCCACTGGTAATCGCTCGCTCCAAGTTACCAATATTGTCCCACCAAATCTTAAAATTTCTACAATACTATTAAAAGGGTTATCTTTGCTTATTTTATCGATGTTTTGAAGTCAACCAAACATCAGAATTTTTAGAATGCTCATCTCCAAACAATTAACATTTGTGCTTGTTATGAAAATACGCATCATATAATTTCCCTATCTTACTAATACTGCCAATCGCACGGATCGTTTTAATGACTCCAAATTATCATGGCGTTTAGAGCAAGCCGTACTCTCTAAAACTGACCATAAATCATAATCCAGCGGATTAAGATCGGGACTAGACGACGGCTAGTCTTCAGCTCTGATGAAGGCCGAAACGTTCATTTCCAACCAAGACTGCGTAGACCGAGCTTTATGACCCGGCGTCGAGTCCTGCTGGAAGGACTATTCTTAATTATTGAACATGGTGTTGTTAAGGGGCTTCATTACCTTCTTAATAATGGTATCTTGATACACTTGTACCGATGTTTTGATACATTTTTGACAAAAGTATGGCTCAGTCACTCCTTCATAGCTAATACCCCACCAAACCATCACTGAAGTCGGTAATTCATCTCAATCGGAACTGAACCGTCAATTTGTGTTAGAAGAATGCGAAAAAAGTTGCTTCGATCCTACTCTCGTTTTGTTACGACACTAGGGCCACAGTGAGTGCTTGCCACGTCAACTGACCGAAACTTTAGAACTTACGTTTAAGTCATACGAAATCGTAAAGATCTACAGGAAACATTGACCATACATTCAGCTGATAACATGTTTTTAAAACGCTTCAGGAAAAAACCGTCGGAGCTCAAACGAATTTAGGTTAAAGGTTATCCATTCGCAGTACTTACACAGTAGCTTTGTTCTCTGACGAAAACTTATTCAGACAATGAGCTTGTTCATAATGGATGTGTCCGTTCGTCCTTGTGTTGCTATTTTGTGCTCTATGGAAGCTGAATTGTTGTTTTGTTTATTTACGAGTGCCAGGATAACAATAGTAGTATTGGCTTGTTGAGTTTTGAAAATGCTGACGTTAGAGATATTTTTTTGCGGCCACTCATTACAATGAACATCTGTAGCCTCATAAATAAATAATATTATTCTTAGTTTACGCTAATGTTATAATTATTTCTCGTTTCGGTTCGCTCTCACATTCAATTAATATTTTTTTTTATGGAAATGGAGGCGAGGAGGTGGCGTAACGAGCGAACTGGTCACCTGATGTTAAGTGATCATCGCCGCCTACATTCTCTTGCAACGCCAGAGGAACCACAGGAGGATTGCTGGCCTTTAAGGATTGTGAATGCGCTTTATTGAAGGTATGTCGTATCGTCCCGGAAACACAAGGAAGCTCATTGCACAGCTTTGTATTACGTGGAAGAAAGTTCCTTGAACGCCGCACTGTGGAGGACCGCCACATGTCCAGAAGGTGGGGTGATATACTAATTTGTGGCGTGTCGTGCTAAGGTAGAGTTCGGCGGCAGGAATCAAGTGTAACAGCTCTTCAGAACACTCCCTGTGAAGACACGCAAAGCCAAGTTATCTAGCCGTTCACAGAGCACTCGACAATTCGAGCAGTTCTGCGTGGCACGCAGTCAAATGATTCGAGCTAATACTGGGGTGCGCCAGACCAGAGATGACAGCAATACTCGATAAAATGTGGGCCGGCTTGAAGTATTGCCGTTTAGTTCATGCTAATGTTGTTATAATTTTTTGCCTCGGTTCGCTCTCACTTCAATTGATCATGTTTGATGGGTTCATTCTCTTCTTCTGCCTTATTTGCCTTATTTCCCCCAAGAATCCGAAATTTTTGTCCCAATCTCCTCAATGTCTGCAATATGGCTACTATTAAATATATGCGCAATTCATATAGGTTTTACAATAGCATCATTTTAACCCAATTGAAAACGTCCTATTCACTTACGGCCGTTCCCAATATACTATCTACAGATAGAGATAAATTTCTACCTTCTACTGTCAGTAATTAGCTGTCAATAATCTGAAGCTGTCCCAATATATCCGATAAGTCATTCTTATCGCCTTATATTGGGACGCGTGAATTGCAATTTCCATACAAATTGACATTCCATTGACAGACAGCGTGTACGGATAAGGTGAGTTACCGTCGATACGTTTATTGGGACAGAAAAGTCAACGATAGTTACAATTTTTTATCTCAAGTAGGCCACAACCGGAGATAGACTGAATATTGGGAACGGCCGTAAATATAAATCAATTATGAAGGATCGATAAAGATATATTTCTGATTCAAAGACTAGGTATCCTTAACCTGGCGTATCGAGAGATCGTGTCAAAATGTGATGTTCATATTTATTTTTTTATTTATTTACAAGTAGGTACAATAATAGATAACAAGATAAAACTATCATCGAATACCAAGTACAGCATATTTTTATGATCCTGAGATCCAATTAAAATTGTACACATCATTCACCAAATACAGTAAAAAATAATAAGTGGACACAACAGAAATTACATTGTAACGAAATTAAATATTATTTATTCAAACAAAACAAATCTTATAACTATATTTACAATACTATGACTACATAAAATTAAAACTATCATTACGTGGAAGCGTACCTAGAATACTGGCAGCATTTCCGCGTTAGATAGCTAGGCTGATCCGTTGACCGAGATAACTGCCGGTGCTTGGGTTTCCAGTAGCCTTATTGAGGCACGAAGATAGTATTTTGATCATTCTCCGCGCCTTTGGGCCCCACGGGCCAAGTGTGTCGACACCAAAGGACACAAAGATGTATAACTCACTGAGACCAACATATTTGCGACGCTTGCCGTCTTCGGCAGTCGAAGCAGCAGCCCCAGCACCAACTAACGTAACTTGGTCATGAGAAGGAGCCAGAGTCTCAACGCAAGTAGCGTCCCACACCAGAGCCCTTCACCGTGCCCAAGCCACCAGCGACAATCTATCAGGACGCTTGCAATCGCGGCGGATAATACCATTTGGCTCTAAAACAGCAGGTATATTAAGAGCAGAAAATGCCTTCATTAATGCTGGCCTGACGACTGATACGGCCAGATTTTAGGCAGGATAACCCGTGTCGCCCAAGAAATTTATGTTAAACATTAAATTATTTTACGTAAACCAGCAAGTTCTATAAAGAGTATTTTTAAACAGGTGTATATTTGTAAAGAATATATCAAAACCAGCACCCACTTCATTAAATTCTCTACAAATTCTCATAATCGGGTTGTTATGCGATACATTATGCGGAAGTTTGTTCTGTAATATTCAATAATGTATTTAAATAATTAATTAACAGCTTCTATTAGTGTATTTCATAGCGTTTGTGTGTCTGAAATAGTTAAAAATGATTTGAGTTTTCTTTAGTGTTAATTCCGCCAATATTTGTCTTTAAACAATTCGACACATTTTTCGCCTCTACACGAGGCATTATCAGGACGTGTTGACTCGCCGAAATCTGACACGAGATTTGGATAATTATGGATTTCCGCAAAGAAACGCCTACTTCAATAAATTTTCAAAAACGATAAAACCATATATAAAATGTTTGATTATACGAAAACAAGTAATATTGGTTCAAGGTAGTAATTGTTTGTTTACCATTTAAGACACGTAAGGAAAAATACACTATACTCTAGTAATTGTAAGTGTAGGGGCAAAACAAAGGAGTTTACCCAATTATCTGAATTTATAACGATTTTCAAGCGATTGTTAACTACATTTATATTATGGTAGATGGTACTTGAATTAATTATTAATTTTATTAACTTTTATTTTATTATTGACTTAAAAATTTGGACTTATTTTATTATGATTATTTGGCGCTACGGATATTATTTGATTTTATATAACTTGACAGTTTTTGTATTATTTTATCATTATTTTTTTACCTTTAATTTAAAATCTAATTTTGTTATGTTAATTGTATTATTGGGACTAGCATGTAAAAGCTTTGGGTAAAACTGTAAGTGTACAAGTTTATATAATAAATAAATAACATATATATGCCTATATTAAATTCGAGACAAAAGACGCAGTCCATTTCCGCGCTTTTTTTGTTTGAAAAAAATTTTTTTTTAAAGAAATCATAAGGTCATATTATAACGTGTCGAATATAGTAAAAATAATAAAAAGAATTAAATTGTAATATTGTTATTTTGACGCGTTTAGCAAAATAGTCACTATTACTCGTACTTCTCTGAAAGAGCGGTGATATCATAATACGAATCTATCGCAAATCACGTTTTTTGTGTACGATAACCATGCTTGTTTATCAAGCAACCCGTAATATAAACCGCATTATGAACCTTCGGCTAATGTAAACACAAGTGGCTTATAGCATCTCAAGTGGCCGCACCGGGTTTGGCGCCAAAACATCTGAGCAGGTGGCGTCTGCGGGCGCGCGGGACGTGCGAACATAGCTTAGGTGTGACCTAAACTGAATAACATTAAAATAAAGTAAACATCGTGAGGTTACGTCAGATGTATCAATAAACTAGTATCGAGGTGCGAATGTTACTCCAAGGACTTTGGTTAGGTATTGCTCAAGATTAGTCAGTCATAATTTACTGTACGCACCTTTACATATATATCAATTCCCAGTTCGAAAGTGTAACAGATCTGAAATCGAGTAAGTTGCACATGGCCCCTCTTAAATTGTATCATCATCATCAGCCGGAAGACGTCCACTGCTAGACAAAGTCCTCCCCCAAAGATTTCCACCACGATCGGTCCTGCGCTGCCCTCATCCAACGTATTTCAGCGATCTTGACCAGATCAGATCAATTCGACAAGTTTATGCAGTTTTAGAGACCCCGCAAACTGCAAACTTTCGATCGGCCGATAGTTTGGTTGAGTTCGGCTGTTAAGTGCGCACACTGGCCCGACTAAACAGTTGGGTCTGTGATGAGTGCGCACACTAGACAACTATCGGCCGACAGTTTTAGGGACGATTCGCTATTAGTTTTAAATCGGCTATTGATGAGTCTGGCCGACTAAACAATCGGTGGTGTGCGCGCCTAGAAGAGCGCTGTACTAAAGGCCGATAGTTTGCTGACGGTTCAGTTTAAAGCAATCGTGTAGCCCATCAAACCTCTTTGTCGGCCAATACCGAATCGTTATAATGTGCGCACTCTCATACATCTTCATACTGATTAAGAAACCAACCAAACAATCGGCCGATCAAAAGTCTGCAGTTTGCGGGGTCTCTTATTGTTACTTCCAATATATCTTCATAAGTCAGTAAGTTTCGTTTTGATCTGTGGAACCGTTTTCTGAATTATTACTCTTTGTAATTGAGGTATCGTTATAATATATTCTGTGGCTATAGTTGCAGAAGCAGACGAAAATAAACAATCTCTCAGGTGATACCAGCCAATTTACTGTAACGATTGAAAAATTAGCTTTAATGTATGCAAAAAACTAACTATTATGCAGGTTGTCCCATAGTTATGGGACATGAAGGGAAAGTACCTTAAATATCGTAGATAGGGTATTTTACTGAAATAAGACTTTATAATATTTTTAAAAGTTAGTAATTCTGCATTCAAAGATTTTCTAAAAATTACTTGCCTCGTCTGGGAATCGAACCGACTTAAATGTAAAAAAAACACCCCTACTTTTATGATATGTAGATATGAGAAAGTAGTCAATTAAGTGGGTATATTTTGTAAATTAATTAATTAAATGCTCAAAATGTGATCCCTCTTGTCTTACGCAAATCGCCAATCTTTTCGAGTCCGCTGTCTTTTGATTTTCTTATCATTTTATGGTGAATACTCGATATGATATGGCACAATTCTGTTTGTATCTCGCCCACGTTCTCGTATCGCTTTTAAACTAAAAAAAACTATGCTATAAACTATTTTAATTATGAAGTGGGTACTTATTTACGAATAATCAATGCTATCTATGGAATAATAATATCTCTATTTTTCAAAAGTCGTCGTCGGCAATAATAACTTTCTTGAAATTTGACTCAAACATTTTAAGTTGCTCCTTTCTTTTAAAATACTATGTTACTTAAGAAGAGTTATTAGTTTTTGGCCATTCGTTGGATTGGCATCATATATATAGGGATGTTTGTTTTTTCTTACATTAAGTCGGTTCGAGTCCCAGACGAGGCAAGTAATTTTTAGAAAATCTTTAAATGCAGAATTACTAACTTTTAAAAATAACATAAAGTATTCTTTCAGTAAAATAACCTATCTACCATATTTAAGGTACTTTCCCTTCATGTCCCATAACTTCGGGACGCCCTGTATACATAATATAAAGGCTGGCAACTTAAGGTGCATATTTTTGCCATTTTTTTTATATCGTGTGGATACCCCACGGGTGCTAGAATTAGAGCGACTGAAACCACACGGTGTAGACCGTCATGTCATTATCAGCCGGAAGACGTCTTCTGCTGGACAAAGGCCTCCCCCATAGGCGACCGCGGTATAACTCACTCTGGGCCACGAAGCGTGTGGCGGCTGGCAGCGAGAGAACCTTCCTAATGACTAATAATTCCACCTTCGCACGACACGCCACAAGCTAGGATATCATCCCCACCATCTGGATGTGTGGCGGTCCTCCACAGTGCGGTTTTCAAGGAGCTTTCTTCCACGTACTACAAAGCTGTGGAATGAACTTCCTTGTGCGGTGTTTCCGGAACGATACGACATGGGTACCTTCAAAAAAACCGCGTACACCTTCCATAAAGGCCGGCAACGCTTGTGGGCGGCGACCCGTACGCTCGTTTGTCCTCCTATTCCATAAAAAAAAATTACTTCAGTGAGGGCCTGGGCTTGTGTCGTCAAAGTCAAGAGACTAATTAATAAATCACTCCAGATTCTTTTACGGGCGAGAATTTTCTAGAAGCCTCGCGTGTGCTTTTAATTCGGCACTGCATTCTACAGCGACGATTTGATTATATGCCTACGTAAAGCCTGTATTGCACGCAATATCTTTCGATATTTCCATCTTATTTTATATATTCTTAATGATACATCAACAGCACACACATATTACAATTACATAATATAGTATTACTAGAAATTAATTACTGATGTGAGTACCAATAAAAGGCATTTATTTTCTCAAAATTGATTCCTTTAGAATTCTTTTTGATATTATTTCTAATAACTACTAGATACTGCTACCGCTTCGGAAACAAATGGCGAGAGCGCCAGTGGAGAGAGAAGAAGCGGCGCAAGAAACTCTCCCAGCATGCTTTTTTTGCGCTCTTTTCAATAAAAAAAAAATATTGTACAGTCATTTCTATCGCTATAAAATAATCATAATCTAGTCCCAGGCTGTCGGATCATTTAGATATTCAGCAGTGGAGTAAAAGGATTTACGACTTGGCCATTTTTTTATAATAACAGATGTACACAACATTCATAGTTGCTGCTGTGACAATTAACTACTTACTACTTACAAACTTATTATTACTAAACTATTAATAACATAATATAAACTAAGATAAAATAACAATTATTAACAAGACTACAATTATTAGATTAAAAAAGGAATCAAATCAAAATCGGTTTATTCACGTAGGTCACGGAAATGACACTTATGAATGACAAAAAAAACATCTTATTGAATCTACCGCTACTTCGTAAAGGGTTGAGCTAATGAGAAGAAGTAGCAAGAAACTCATTGCCACTAATAATAATAATAAAAAATAAATGCCTGTTGGTTTTTATTAATTTGGATGTTTTCGTAGGTTACGTTTGAATTCCTGTGGACTATTGGAAAATATATCTAAGTTCTCTATTTTTCTATTTATCTCATTGTATTGCCTAAGCAGTCGTGGTAGTGGTGAAAACGACCCTAAGTTTGTTCGATAGCGTGATATATCAATAATACAATATGAATCATTAGCTTTACGAGGCATATTATGAGGGATGTATAACAGTTTCTTATAATTTTGGACAATAAATAATACCGTTTATTATATTTATACAAGAAGACTCAAGGTATCTGCCCACTTCACCGTATCATACCATGACCGTGCTAGGAGCGTATCAGGAAAATAAATATTATTTGTATTCAAAAGTATGACACTGTTCCCACTAGACCGTTCCATCACCGACCAACACCATCGCGTGCCAATCCGTTCAGTGGGCATAGTAGAGCGTATAGCGTGTTACTTTTCGTGCCTTATACACTCCTAGAAAGGTCATGTTATGATACGGTGTAGTGGGCAGAGACCTTAAACCTAAATTATTTCACCTTTAAGAACTTAGAATCATTCTAGCGAGTTAGACTTGGCAGACATCGGTATCGATAGTTGTCTGATAAAGTAAACGGCACGTAATTTATCACCAGATTGTTAATAATAACAACCGATGCAATAGATTACGCTATTATTATTAATATACAAGCTATTCGTATTGACATTTCACACGAAGGTCGCGCCAAGCACACTTATAACCGGACATAAGAACATTGTAGACGGAACGCGTTCTAAATCATTTGCATCCACGTTGGATTCTCCAGTATCGGAAATTCCAATATAATAATCGTACGTTCAGATACAGATCCTATGTCTGGTAGATTTTATTAAAGTGAAACTTTTATAACATCGTCTCAAACTTTTTCGTCTGTGCGTTGCATGTCGCGCGACGGTCGGGCGGCGCCTATAGTTCGCAGCAGCTGACCGTGTAGTGTATAGACTATTACTTATTATTTGTGCCAGTGCTCCACGCTATTTTGTTTGTTTTTGTCAGTATTTAATGTAAATATTATTCCAAACATTTTTAGTTAAATGTCTATAATGTGAAAAAAAGTTTCACTTTTACCGTGGTTTCATAAAACCACACAATCCTTTTTTATTTTATGTCACATTTGGAAACAATATCTAATCCGCCATTATTATCTGAAGCGGTGGAAGTAATTGAACATTAATTGTTGTCGTTATAAAGAATTTCCAAAGAACAATAACTGACATAGATACGGCGCGACTAGTATACTTTAGTTATTTCCATAGTATTATGTCCTGTGGTATATTGCTATGGGGCAACGCTGCTGATATTAATACAATATTTGTGCTGTAGAAGAAGGCTATTCGCGCTATTTATAACCTAGGTCCTAGAGAATCATTGAGAGCAAAATTCAAAGAAATTAACATCTTGACTGTTGCTTCTCAATATTTTCTTGATAATGTAATGTATGTTCATAGGCACATAAGTGAATTTGCCAGAAAGTGTCATAACCATAATGTTAACACCAGGAACAGACATAAACTGATGATGCCTACTACTCGGCTTAGTCGAGTTAGTAAGTCTTTTGTGGGGCGATGTATATGCTTTTACAACAAGATCCCAGAAAATGTTCAAAACAAAGGTGTTACGTTATTCAAAAGAATTGTTAAAAAACGTTTGTGTGGTAAAGGTTACTATAACATAAATGACTTTCTTAATGATACCACAGATTGGGAATGGAGCGACCGCCCTCAGGCTATTAAATAATAAGTTTAATTGTACAATGTTACTTTGTAAATGTTACTTTAATTGTAAATCATATTTTTGATGAAAAATAAAGCCCGCTGAGTTTGTTGCGCCCATTCTTCTCAGGCCTGAGGCATTCACTTTGGAATGGGTGGTAGTTTTTTTTTTGACTTTCAATAAGTGATTTCACATCCTATTTTGAATAAAAATATTTCAATTTGAATTTGAATCAATTTTATGAAGCTAAATGACATTGACTTTCTACTGTTTACCAATTTCAATAAAAAGGCATTTATTTTCTCATAATTGATTTCTTTAGAATTCTTTTTGATGTCATTTCTAATAACTACTAGATACTACTACCGCTTCGGAAACAAATGGCGCTCTGAGAGAGAAGAAGCGGTGCAAGAAACTCTCCCAGCATTCTTTGTTTGCGCTCTTTTCAATAAAAATATACAATATTGTACAGTCAATTCTATCGCTTTAAAATAATCACAATCTAGTCCCAGGCTGTCCGATCATTTAGATATTCAGCTGTGGAGTAATAAGATTTACGACAGAGCCTTTTTTTTTATAAAAAATTTAAATTTATTTATAGAAAATGCCTGAACAGTGGCTGGGACTTTATTATACAAGTGTAAACATTTACCCTTAAAGCTAATATGTACCTTATGAAGCCTACTAGAATTAGTTACAAGCAATCCCTTATTTCTAGTGTTATAATAATGAAACTCACTATTAATAGCAAAAAGGTGACGATTTTTGTGAACGTATATTAAATTTTCATAAATGTACTGACAATGAACAGTCATTATATTTAATAAAAGTAAATTGAGAAAAAGATAAATTGAGAAAAAGATAAATTGAGAAAAAGATAAATTGAGAAAAAGATAAATTAACCCTTTCATACCTGGTTTTTTGTTTTATAGTGTATGTCACAAATTTGATAATGTAATAAAAAACCTATATTATGATATAATATTTTTTATATAAAAGTGTAAAATAATAACAAAATTTAATTAATTCTTATTTCTTACTTATTAAATAACATAATAAAAAAGCAATCTTCCAGCAGAAACCATACATTATAGGAACTTGTTTACGAATGAAAATCTATAAAACTGTTTTTGTCATTAGTGACACACAAGTGCTTACACACACACTTGACACACTTTACATTTCACGCATTTCATGCGGGATTTTCCTTTGCAGCCCACTAATTTGCAATGTGTTCCAGACCCATCATTGTGGGCAGGAAAATGACCTACACCATCAATGAGAAACTTCAGTAGATGGGTTCACCACTCCTGGTCTTCTTGGAGTAACTGTTTGGTCGACCTCGTTTCGCAACATTCATTTTGCTGCACAAAATTAAGAGTATCAGCCAATTTTCGGCGAAAATGCAGAAGAAAGAGCCTCTTCGCCTTCAGTATTCCGAGCAAGTAGTTGTCTATTTTGTATTCTTGAAAGGCTTGCACGGCTGCCAGATCAGACCATGAAAGATGATACTCAAGGGCCACTTCTTTGGTTTGATGAAAGTTCTGTAACAACTCATTTCGACCTCCTCGAGCGAAGCGGATAGTTCTCCTAACTCTTCAGATTCATGATCAAAATCGCTGATAGACCCTCGTTTACCTTCGTTATCATATTCATTTTCGTCAGGGGAGTCAAGTGTAGGTGTGAACTCTTTTCGGACACCCAACCAAACACATCTAGTATCTCGGCCATGACTATTACTGACTACACTTTATCATCCGAAGACATCACCGAATCTGAGAGGTGACCATTTTGCAGCGCCTTCAATGCATCCCTCAAGAACATATTCAAAGAGTAATTATCATCTGAAAAAGAATAGAATATGTTAGAATGTTCTAATTTTACCATAAAATTAATTACTTCAACTTACTCATCTGCGTTATAAAATCTAAAATGTATGCTAACTTGCTGAAGCCTGTAAACGTTATGATAAAAAAAAAAGTTAAAACCGCTTGTCCACTTTTGGGGACATACCGAATTATCACGATTTATTGGACAAATATCTAAATCTTTGCAGATTATCCACGTTTTATACACTATAAATTATCAATGTACATTTATTTCAAGGCGTAACTAACGTAATAAACCAAGATTTCAAAATAAAACAACTCACTTACCTACACACTTCAAAATTCGTCAAACTACTGGTCCAAATTGTCAAAATACTGCAAACACGTGGCGAGAGCTGGCGGTAGTAGTATAGATTTTAATAGCCTGTAATGTCCTTAAGCGATAACAGTAGGTTTAATTAATTAGGTTAATTTAATTTTAATAAGATACATTACGTCCTCAATTGAGCACGCTAGGTCTGAAAGGGTTAATTCTACAAATCATTACAATCTTCAATATAGTTACTTCTATATAATCACTAAAATACAATAAACAATATATTTTGTCAATGCGTTTTTTATTGTTTGTAATTTAAATTATGTAATTAGATATTTCCTCGTTAACGGATCGCTATCGCTGTATATTTCGACAGGCGTACGCGCCGTCTATCTTATACCTCGAGTGTGACCATCATTAGTACATGATTAGTTCATAATCGTGCATCTCCGTATAAAGTTGTGTCGCGATATGGGTGAGAATTGAGTGTTTATTTGTGTGTTTGTAAATTGTGTGAGTGCTGTGATTTCGAGTTTGAGTTTGCGATCGACTCAAGCGTGGGTTTGCTTGGTTATACCTGTGTTGCGTATGTGGAACATTAGGTCATTGGTCGTTGTATACTGACCTCAATTAATATTTTGCGCATTTCAACACGAATTTTAATTTAGTTATATTGAAGACTGCTTGCCTTTTGATATATAATTTGTCCGCACAAAACATGTGTTCCATGTAATGCAAATACAATTCAGATATTTTCAAAATCATCGCTCAGAAACTGAGTTTCATGGGGGAGTGGGAGGCTCCTTTGCACAGGATGCCGGCTAGATTATGGATACCACAACGGTGCCTATTTCTGCCGTAAAACGTTAATATATTCTTTTAAACATGTGATACACAACGAAACAGTTGTTCAACTAAAAGTTGTATGTATGCGCTAGCCCTAATGTGTAAACATTATTGCGTCACCAATTTCAAAATCCACAATAAAACTATGATTGGACGCGATTGTAAGAAAACTTTCGAGCCTCTGAAATACGCCAATTTAAATACGAGGATTTTTTTTTTATTTATTTATTTTTTCTGAAAAAATATTAGTATAAACAATTTGTTATGTTTTTAAAGTCACAACCCTCACTTCTAGGATTAATACACAAATAAAATTTGAAAAACAAGCTAACTGTTCGAGGTACTCGAACGGAACGCTGGAGGTCGTGGGTTCGAATCCCGCATCGTTCATAAAATTTTGTTTTTCAAATTTTATTTGTGTATTAATCCTAGAAGTGAGGGTTATCACTTTAAAAAAATAACATATTGTTTAGATTTACAAGAGCGACATCTCAAGTCAATTTCCTAATATGCAAATATTGGGGTTGAGCAGGTTCTCAACTGTAAAGTAGATCCTGTAGATGAAGCCACAACCTGAGGGTTGAACAAAGCAAACAAAATTTTATAACTATCTTGGTTAGAGTAACGTCACGGAACGCCGGAGGTCGTGGGGTCGAAGCCCACATCGTTCATAAAATTTCTTTTTTAAAAATTTTATTTGTGTAAATATTAGTATGTTTATTTAGTACTCAATATTGTGCCTACTGCTTAATAATAATCTATACTAATATTATAAAGCTGCAGTGTTTGTTTGTTTGTTTGAACGCGCTAATCTCTGGTACTACTGGTCCGATTTGAATGATTCTTTCAGTGTTGGGTGGTCCATTTATCGAGGAAGGCTATAGGCTATGTTTTTTTTCAAAATTAGGGATCCGTAATAAAATTGCTATTTTGTAACACAAGGTATAAAATCGAAAACCCATTTTTGCGTGCGCTGCAAAAACTATTGTCAGTAGAACAAAATGATGTACAGGCTATAATATAGGCAATATTTTATTACTTATAAAACTATCGCCTGAATTATGGCAAAACAACGTTTGCTGGGTCAGCTAATATAATATAATAATATTGACACGGGAGTGGGTCAGGGATTGGAAATAATACTCCGCTTATAGAAACGAGTCTTTATTTGCGTTTACTTTTCTGAACGTGCACTTCGCCGGCCTGCCGCTGTACTCTTGTCGGCGGGAGATACCTTTAACGCGTCATACCGCACCGAACACTTAGTCTCTTCTATCTTCTTCCTCCTGGAACACTTCCACTTTTCACTACTTCTTCTTTTCTTCTTCTTCTTCCTTACACTTTTGATTCAGAACTAGAACGGCTTATATACCCCCGGACCCGTTCTATTTTCAAAACAATTCTCCCATTCCATCTTTAAATTTAAATTGTACTAGAAAATTCTTCAACTATTTTTATCCTGCTAACACAATACCCATCCCTTTTTTTCTGTTCGATTTGATCCTGAACTTACTATAAATTTCCTTTAACTTTACAAAACCCAAAAAATTCCATACATAGGTGTATTGAACCCAGGTGTACAGCGTCTAAAGTAAACACTTTTCCGCTGAGCTACGAGTATTGCTGACGGAACTGTTGAAATCAACAATGTCTTGAAGTTTGACAACTCTCGTCATATACTTCGAAGCGTTGCTACGCAACAATATTGACACACTTTTACACAAATTATCTTGCCCCAAATTAGGCATATGGCCTGTGTTATGGGTTGCAAGACAACGATATATTTAATACAATATACTTACTTAAACGTACATAAATACATATAAACATCCATGACTCGGAAACAAACACATCCATGTTCATCATTTAAATGATTGCACCTACCGGGATTCGAACCCGGGACCTCTAGATTAGGAGGTAGAGTCGATAACCACCCGGCTAAACAGGTCGTTAATTTAATGTAATTAATTTAGTGGTTTAATGATTGTACAATTGAACAATTTAATTAATAATCATACAAAAACACTATTTATTTACCTATTTTCACTAAAACTATTTAATTTCTCTAATAAGAAATACACATCTGCAGTATATCTGTATAGCTACAGATATACTGCTATAAGCATTTCGGTGACGCGAACTCACGAGATTTTCCCCTACTAAAAAGTGCCCGATGCGGCTAAAGAAGTAATCACTTCAAAAAAGAAGGCCGCTCAGTTTCTTTCGCCCAATCTTATTTAAATGAAACTTTTATTACATCGTTTCAAACTTTTTCGTCTGTGTTGCATGTCGCTTAACGGTCGGGCGGCTCCTATAATAGTTCGCAGCAGCTGACCGTGTTGTGTTTAGACTATTACTCATTTGTGCCAGTGCTCCACGCTATTTATAGTTAATTGTCTACAACGTGAAAAAAAGTTTCACTTTTACCATGGTTTCATAAAACCACATAATCATTTCTTATATATCCTCGAGGCATTAATTTTCGAATTGGTGGTAGATTTTGACGTTTAATGTAAGTGATTTAAAATCCTACTTTGAATAAAATAATTTTAATATGAACCGGCTTCACTTTCGTAATAATAATAATAATATATTTATTTGCAAAAAACATAGTATACAATGTTGTTAAAATATTATAATAATGAGCTTATATGTTTCGCTAGCACTATTCCTAGCATGAAAATATTTAACTACAATGAATATCAGAATTTCATTTCCATAAATTCCTTAACTTAATATATATATAATAGCTTATTCTAAAATAATCTAGAATTTAAATTTTTAATGCTTCTCGGTAACTTAATATAAACACGAACACAATTACATACACAACTTTTATTATATTTAGTAATTTTTGGAACATCATGTAGAACAGGTCTTTGTGGATCACGTCGGTTCCGCGGATTTAGATCATTAGCTGATCAATTCTTAATTTTTTTTACATACATACATATCTCGAAGATATAAAGCGGCGCCAAAGGTAACAATCCTAGGTTTTTAAATATGGGTTGACACGATTGCTCAGAACCGTAATACACTTTTTTTGAGCAATAAATGCTCTGTTTATATCTGTGCTGTGTCCCCATAATATGAGCCCGTAGCGCAGTAGCGATTCTACATGTGCGTGATAAGTAATTATACGAGTTTTAATTGAAAACTCCTTGACAAAGAATGGTTAATGCAGAATGGTATGCTGGCATTTGTTTGCCACAGGTCGTTTCTGAACTCCATATAGATAACTGCAACCGCCGCATCATCCTCTATCACGACAATGCGAGTTCTCACACCGCGCACAGAACAAAAGAGTTTTTAGAGCAAGAAAACATAGAATTATTAGACCATCCGCCGAATAGCCTCGACCTAAGGCCTAATGATTTCTATACTTTCCCTAAAATAAAGAATAGATTGCGTGGTCAGAGATTTTCATCACCTGAAGAAGCTGTGGACGCCTACAAAACGGCCATTTTGGAGACCCCAACTTCCGAATGGAATGGTTGCTTCAATGATTGGTTCCATCGTATGGAAAAATGTGTCAAATTTCGCGGAGAATACTTCGAAAAGCAATAAATACATTTTTAAATAGTAGTGTTGTGTCACTTCCTTGATTCCCGAAATTTTCAGTGCTGCCCTCGTAGCAGTTTTTATGCTTGTTACGTTTTTGACTTGCTTAAGCGCATATACGAACTTATTTATTGTCTTAGATATATTTGAGTAAGAGGGCGTATGACGAGAAAACCTGTAGCAAGACGGATGTAGTAGCGTGAGAAACGAAACCTTTCATAATCCTGACCAATATACCGACGTATCGGATTACGATGGACAAATTATCGAGTTGATATTATGATACAGTAGTGACCAGTTTACGACCTGCTCTCCTACCCGCGTATGCATGCCTGGTTACAACAAACCTCTTTTTCAATGTAACTGTTCGCGCTCAGGAATAATGCCTGGGACTGTATTAAGGTTTCCTATAGTCGCTGGTTTTTGGCACGTTTAATAAATGAATTTATGTAGGCATTTGCAATCAACCAAGAATCATGAGGAAAGAAGTAAAATGCACTCCACTAAACTTTGAACACTCCCACGTCACTCAGGTGGCGGTGGCGCAGCAGCTCCCACGCAGGTGCGTGCATATCACATAGGCAATTAGGCAGTGACTACCTCGTTATAAACCTTAATAAATATAGTGTTAAACTTAATTTACTTTATTTGGTTCCGTTATTTTATAACCAAACATCTATTGAACCCCCCCTCATTTTTTTATGGAATAGGAGGACAAACGGGCGTACCGGGTCACCTGTTGTTAAGTGAACACCGCCGCCCACAATCTCTTGCAACACCAGAGGAATCACAGGAGCGTTGACGGCCTTTAAGGAAGGTGTACGCGCTTTTTTTGAAGGTACCCATGTCGTATCGTCCCGGAAACACCGCACAAGGAAGTTCATTCCACAGCTTTGTAGTAGTTGGAAGAAATCTCCTTAAAAACCGCACTGTGGAGGAGGACCGCCCACATCCAGATGGTGGGGATGATATCTTAACTTGTGGCGTGTCGTGCGAATAATAATAATAATTTTCCTAAATACCAACGCTAAGCAATCCCCAGGCTCAACTACGACTAGTTAGATCGACAGTGCCTACCTCCTACAAAACTAATGCACGCCTCTGCTCCCACGGTCCTGATTCTGTAGGTCTACTCGCAAAATCGATACGACAATACTCCGAATATATCGTAGACTAACATTTTGATTTTTTTATGATGTTAGTGTGAATGAAATATGTTCAAACCTAAACATTATCTGTGCTATGTCGCTGTTAAGTGTCAAAAATCAAAACATAGCTTAGGCGCTAAGGACCATGCCAGACTCTGCACTACCAATTTGGTATCATTTACACATAATGTAAATGTTAAAAAAATATGTAATGAATATAATATGACCATTTCAAATTGAATAAATAATACAAAACTTGCTGATAATAAAATGTAAGAAAAAGTAACTCGACCCTCCTCGTCGACTTCCTATTTCTCAGGCGGCCATTTGCATTATTTCTACGCATAAACGATCAACAAAATGATTTAAGTGACTTAGTAGTAAAAAAATCCTGTTGAATAGTAAATCACATATAATAATTTCAATAATATTTATTAAGTATGTATATTGTATGGCAAATATATCTATACAACTTGATACGATAATAGCATCGACAACCTAGAAGGTGTCGTTGAGATTATCGTAAAAGTGACGTTTGATTATTTGTGAAATTCGAATATTCCTCTCTGACATTTCCAACTAAGAGTAGGGTTAGGACCGATAATATCGAATAATGTTTCGTTCGTTCAATCATCGTTTCGACTTTGATTACGATGTAACTAAAAGTAGGATTCGACACGACTAATGCCACGATTTATCGAATATCGATTTTAGGAGTAGGTATTCCTAGTGAACGACACACTGGCGTTCGCAAGCGTGCACAGTTTATATGAAGGACAACGTAGACACTAGCATTGTACGTCAGCACTGGTGGAGAGTCACGAAGCTTGTGGTGGACTTGATGACCACAGGTTATCACTCGGGGTAAACACGGTTTACAGAAGTAGTGTTAGCGACCACGCCCGAGTAAAGCTCAACTGCCTGTGTCCCCTTGTCAACCCAAGCGGGGCTTGTGTCATCGGATAGCGGAGCACGTACAACTACCCTCATGATTTCTGATAAAATCAGCAAGTACCGTACAGTAACTCTATGGAAAATGTTTGAACTTAACATCATATGTCTCATGATGACGAGCGCAATTGTAGTACCGCTTAGATTGTTTGGGTGTTTTAAGAATCCAGAGTGGCACTGCTTTGTAATGGGCAGGGCTTATCAATTACATCAGCTGAACGTTCTGCTCATCTCGTCCCTTATTATCATAAAAAAAAAACCAGTCTCGTCCCTTGTTGTCATAAAAACGCGTGCGTGGGGCTATGTATTTACAGTGTTAGGTAAGGTGACACGAAGTCCTTATTTTCTTTACTAGTCGGTGGACTGTAACAGCTGTTAAATAGTCGAAAGAAATTGAGGTTGACAGTTAACCTTTATTTTGTGCAATGCACGCACACTAACACAAAGTGACATACTAATCGCAAGTATAAGCATCTTGCATCATCTTTGTACGTAATAATTGATTATTTCGTAAAATTATCATGACTGTACATTCTATTTAAATAAAACACTTTTTAAAGGCTAACTATCAGATTATTATCAGGGGTACCCCTTACCAGGGGTGTTCCCCCTGAAAACGTGCTCTGGAAAGGTCACGTAACGTCGGGTTAACTAAAATAATAATAAAAATATAAGTTTTTGAGCAATGTACGCACACTAACATAAAGTGACATACAAATCGCTAGAGTATCGTAGCTTGTCTCGCACACTGGAGTAATAAACCTGGCCTGTTTTCATTGGTTCTCTAGCAGCACGAGGCTCTATCTAGACGTTACAGAAATTATCTAAGCTTCATGTATATTTCTGAATTGTTACATTTATTGTTAATGGATAGGAAACTTACAGTTACATAGGTATCAAAATGAAATATAATTCAATTCAGTCACGGACTAGTAAAAAAATAAGGACTCCGTGTCACCTAACATAACAGTGTAGCACCAAAACAAGCCGATTAACGTGTAAATACATAGCCCCACGCACACACTTACACTACTACAGGCCGATAGGCGGCCATTATGAGAATTGTCATCGTCTGTGACACTATATGTGTATTTGATTTGACACTATGTGTGATACTATATAAGTATTTGTGGCCATATATGATAATTTAAGGGAGAAAAAATTGTGTAACTAGTATCCCCCGTAACCGCACACACACTAACATAACGGTGCTTCACTTGCTAATATCACGGCGCGGAGTCTCTTTTTTTACTAGTCCATGATTTCAGTATATATATTAATACTATCCGTTTCCGCCCGCTTCGATGGACGACTTTTAGAAGTAAATAAATTAATGAAGGAACGTTGGAATTCGAAAAATAATAATCGCCATAAACCATCTAGGATCAGTTTCGCATCGAATGGTGGTAGTTTCATCGATATGATCAGTGGTTTAGGCGTGATGGAGCCTCAAACAAAGACGATTTTCATTATAAATATACAGAAAATGCAATGTTGTTTTATGATCTTTGTCTTAATAATATTTTAATTAATATACGTATATATTTTGAATTGAATTTATTTGAATGTGATTAGAACACGTCGAAAGAAATAGCGGTGAACTGTTAGCCTCTATTTTAAGCAAACGTACACACACTAAAATAAAGTGACTGGAGTGTAAGACGCGACTGTCATGCACACCAATGTAATAAACCTGGCCTCTTGTCATGCGCTGACCAACAGCAAGAGACTATCTAGACGTATAAATCATCTAAGGGATATTCATACAAATTACCTAGTTGCTGTTAAATCAATATAAAATTATTTTCCGAGAAGGCTTAGTAGTAAAGTAATATATTTTATCTACACCCATGCTTTAAATCCTCTAATAAAGATTCAAAAACAGTTAGCTTATTGCCAACATTAAAATACCCAATGTCCTAATAACCATTACATCACCCAAACGAGTGTTGTAATGCTGTACTGAATTTCATAACAACACTCCTTTGTTTTTTTTCGATCCCTTCATGCACAGAGAGTTTCAACAGACAACCAAATTCTTATTGCTCGATGCGTGGTATCTGTATGAATTTCAAAAACAGAAAGTTTCCATTTACGCGCGTTCCACACTACCAGAACGTCGGGCGCCGTAAAAAAATGTAGGTTATTCGAATCCCCGACATTTTTCTTTGAAATTTTTTTTTTTTTACAAAAAAAGAGCAATTCATGTCTTGACAGCACACCGCTAGATATTTTAAACGCTGCAAAAGAACATAATATTCAAGTGAATTTCAATTATTGCACTATACAAAATATAAATTACTACTAAAATAAATAATTATTTCATTAATACCCAGTTTATTTGTATATAATCAGTTATGGATGATATTAGGTTACTACTATGACTGGCTGTTTTAATGTTAGCAGTAAGCTAACTGTTTCAGAATCTTTTAGAGGATTATGGGTGTAGATAAAGTCTTGTATGCAACTGTTGATAATTAGGTATTTAAACACTCATGTGATACTATTATCATAAACCCACATTCGTGTTTTAATACCCCTTACTACACAACAGCTGCATAAATAACTATTATCTACACCCATGCTTTAAATCCTCTATTAAAGATTCTGAAACAGTTAGCTTATTGCCAACATTTAAACAATCCAAACGAGTGTTGTGATGAAATTCAGTACAACATTCGTTTTCATAATAACACTCCTTTGGATGATATTATGGTTACTAGGACAGGCTTTTTTAATGTTAGCAGTAAGCTAACTGTTGCAGAATCTTTTCTAGAGAATTCGTATTATGGGTGTAGTTAGTCTTGTATGCAATTGTTGATAATTAGGTATTTAAACACTCATGTGATACTATTATTTATTAAGCCCACATTCGTGTTTTAATACCCCTTATTACACAACAGTTGCATAAATAACTAAAACCAGTTAAATTGCTATAAATATATTAATGATTTAAGATTGGTATTAGAAGACCCGAGATGACTTAAGCGTGACCCAACCGCCGTGATAAGACTGTTTGCAGTTGTATAACGCTTATCGGTCACGCACAAAATGTTATTAATTAACAACTGTGGATTAGCTGTTAAAAGATAAATATAAGAATTATTTATTGCAGTACCATATTAGTTACATAGATTTACAAAATATCTGTTACAAAGTATACGTTGGTTTAAAGTAAGTAACTTTAATTTTACAAGTATTCTGGCCTCACACTAGGATTCCCTGTGTCGTGAGGTCCAGTCTCTTCCCGCAGTTTATTCTTTAATAATTTTTATGAAATATTTGATATGACTAAAAAACGATTCATATATTGGATGCAGCACCTTACAAACTAATTTACTTCTTAATATTACAGCCATTGTAAAATAGTCGTTTTGATTGAAAAGAGTGGCCGTTGAGTTTCTTGTATGTTCTTCTCACGAGCTCTACTATTTCCGAAAATATGGTTGATTCAGATTGAAACAAATATTTATAGTAACTATTGATAAGCTCTTATTTTAAGCCTCATTGAAAAAATTTCAGAAACTAACCCTAAACAAATTTTTATATTATCGTAGGACCAATGCTTATTTACAAAACTTTAAGAAGTGTCAAATATCTACCAGTGGAAGGCTCCTTTGCACAGGATGCCAGCTAGATTATAGGTACCAAAACGGTGCCTATTTCTGCCGTGACGCAGTAATGTGTTTCGGTTTGAAAAGCGTCGTAGCTAGTGAAATAACTTGGCAAATTAGGCTTAACATTTTATGTGTCAAGGTGACGCGCACAATTGTAGTGCTGCTCAGAATTTTTGGGCTGTTCCAATAATCCTGAGCGGCGCTGCATTGTAATGGGCAGGGCGTATCAATAACCATCAGCTGAACGTTCAGCTCGTCTCGTCCCTTATTTTTGTAAATAAAATATATGGTTTTCTATGAAGAATACATTTCTATGTTTTTCTTTTCAGCTGCAGAAGTTGAAGAGAAGAAACCGGATCGGCCGCCCGCAAAAGCGGCCAACTCTATCTACCCTGTACTGAATAAATACATAGAGAAAACCGCGTCCGTCAAGGAACTGACCACGACAAAACTTAGGTAACTTATCATCATAACATATCTGCCGGAAGACATCCACTGCTGGACAAATGCCTCCCCCAAAGATCTCCACAATGATCGGTCCCGCGCTACCCTCATACAACGTGTTCTGGCTATCTTGAGCAGTATACAAATGTTGTGATATTTATTATCTTCAGAAGATCCTGAAGAGGCAAAAAACGTGTCGAATTGATTATAGACAAAAGTTAGCGTAATTATGGATTGCCACAAAATCACGCCTCATTCAATAAAAGATCTTCACCAGATCATCGCTCCATCTTGTGGGGGGCCTACCGACACTGCGTCTTCCGGTATATGGTCGCCATTTGAGAACTTTACTTCCCGAACGGCCATCTGTCCGTCGAACTATGTGCCCTTCCCACTTCCACTTCAGTTTCGCAATCATATAAGCTATGTCGATGACTTTGGTAAACTTTGGTTATAACAGTTATCTGATGCCATTTCGGTGAATTTCGCCAACTCACTATAGATGAGCCATAAACCACTAACGGCCGTTCCCAATATACTATCCACAGATAGAGATAAATTACTACCTTCTGCTGTCAGCAATTCGCTGTCAATAATCTGAAGCTGTCCCATTATACCCGATAAGTCATTCTTATCGCCTTATATTGGGACGCGTGAATTGAATTTTCCATACAAACTCCGATCCGACAGCGATATGTCGTCCCATTGACAGACAGCGTGTACGGATAAGGTGAGTTACCGTCGATTAGTTTATTGGGACAGAAAAGTTAATGATAGTAACAATTTTTTATCTCAAGTAAGACATAGACTGAATATTGGGAACGGCCGTAAAAGATTTCAGATAACTACTCTATTATTACTAAAAAAAACAAATTAAATCTTTACTAAATACGGTAAATTGTTTTTATATGTAATATTCTAATGAGACAATAATTGAATAATGAGTTTTGGAGTCTTTAAACATTATGTCTAATTAGAATTAGCTGATTAGTGGTTGTGGGTTTTGGTTCAGTTGGTTTTCATATACGTGGCTGGTGTGAGGTAGTGATTGTGTTATTGTGTCGTCATTTGTAGTGGTTCAAAAGGCGTTGGGATTTTTGAAAATGAATGGATTATCTATAGGATGTGATTAGGTGTGAAATACGGCTAAGTATGTGATACATTTGTGGACTTATTATAAAAATCCAGCGAAGTCAGAGACCCTACCGTATCAAGTCAACGTTGTCTACAATGGATTTAAAAGATAGGTAATGACGTCACTCGATGTCAATGGTGGCTGGATGATCTTGTTACCGGGAGGACTGCTTGATGTGTTTTTTATTATTATTATTTTAAAGTTAAAGTTATTATATATTTTATTTTATGAATGCTCACATAATGCCTCTATTTATTTACGGTATGTGTGGATTGATGCATCTACTATACTCAATAACTCGTGTTGATAAGTATTAATTTTCTTTTTTTTTCTTTTTTCGACTTCTCGTGTAAGCCTTTAAGTTTTTGACATTTGAGTATTTTTGTTGCGTCACTTTGCATTATATTGTAATTGAAATGATTTGTAAAACAATTAAAATGTAAATCGTGACTTAAAAGAGTGGCAATGAGTTTCTTGCTACTTCTTTTCATTAGCTCAACCCTTTACGAAGACGCGGTAAATTCAATAAGACACAATATTTTTATTTTTTTTTGACATTCATAAGTGTCATTTCCGTGACCTACATGAATAAAGTGTTTTTGAATTTGAATCATTGATTATCTGAGAGACCAAGGCATGATCGGTGTCTGTTAGAACACCCGTGGCAGTGGTTAATTGGATATTAACTGAATTGATAATTACTTTTTACATTTGTGGGGGCAAACGGCAGAGGCACATTTGTAAAGTCAAGAATAACTGCTCCAGCTAAATTCATGAAAATGTTCAACGTACCAAAAAGAAAAAAATGGGGAGCCTATGGCTTCTATTTTTAAAATAATATATATAGCCAAATTCAAATTTTAGCTATGGGCATCAACTTCTAGCCCATCCTGTATATATAGATTTTAAATTTTGTTTGAGAAATTGTATATAATATATAGGTATGCATTTGTTAGGGTGAATCGAAGCACCTGTCACCAGCTGATTGTGATTATTTTATAGCGATAGAAATGACTATACAATATTGTATATTTTTATTGAAAAGACCACAAAAAAAGAATGATGGGAGAGTTTCTTGCGCCTCTTCTTCTCTCTCAGAACGCCATTTGTTTCCGAAGCGGTAGTAGTATCTAGTATATTAGAAATGACATCAAAAAGAATTCTAAAGGAATCAATTTTAAGAAAATTAATGCCTTTTATGCCTTTAATGCCAAAGAAATATTTCATTACAACTTATACTACACGGCCACATTATCTCTGGAGCTCGCTGGAACGTGAAGATCCCTCCCGTTCCTCTTTCACCCCCTCGCGCTCGTCCTGTTGCGTCAGTACAGTTTGCAGTTTCATTACCGTTAGGTACATGTCGTGATATTTACGTGCTATCACTGCTTTGTTTTTGAAGTTTTCATTGTTACGTTTTGTCTTTTTTCTGTGTCGCTATAATATAATATAAGCCGACTGCCAGAAAAATAAGTATATTTTACTTAACCCAGATACTTTCATTGATTTTTCATCATCATTATAATAATAATAGTCAGCATCACAACACAACAACTTTACATCCAATATAATGCTGTAAAAATAAATCGTAGGTTATTCATTGATAATAATATCCTAGTGATACTTGTTTTGCACCATACAAAGCGACGATATGACGTCATCGACATCAATTCCAAAGCTAATGTAACCGGGTAGTACTTATGCTTTTTTTTATGGAAAAGGAGGACAAACGAGCGTACGGGTCTCCTGGTGTCAGGAGAAATCACAGGAGCGTTGCTGGCCCTTAAGGAAGGTGTATGCGCTTTTTTTTGAAGGTACCCATGTCGTATCGTCCCGGAAACACCGCACAAGGACGCGGAAGAAAGCTCCTTGAAAGCCGCACTGTGGAAGATCGCCAAACTATGCTTATATTATAATATAATTTATAATTTAGTCTGATTTATTATGTACAATTCACAGCATGCACAAGGAGAACACAGTGAGTAAGGAGGGCAACACACATAGCACCGTCACGCACACCAACAAGAGCGAGTCGGAGAAGATGACGCACACAGAGACCGTACTCGAAGCCACACCCGACGGTCACGTACGTACTATCACACTACTTACTGCTAGCTTATGTTTATTATTAATATTTTTATGATAATAAGGGACGAGATGAACAGGACGTTCAGCTAATAGTAATAGATACGCTCCGCCATTACAATGCAGTGCCGCTCAGGATGCTTGAAAAACCCAAAAATTCTGAGCGGCACTACAATTGCGCTCGTCACCTTGAGACGTAAGATGTTGAATCTCATTTGTCCAGTAATTTCACTAGATACGGCGCCCTTCAGATCGCAACACAGTAATGTGAACATTTCTGCTTCACGACAGAAATAGGCGCCGTTGTGGTACCCATAATCTAGCCGGCAACCTGTGGCAAAGGAGCCTCCCACTGGTAAACTGATACATCGCATGTCGCATTACAATCGGTCGCGGTGAGGTTGTATCATTAATTTTAACTACTACTTTCAAATCAGTTTGGCTTCGCAGTCTAAGAGCGCATTGCACTACGTCCGATCCGAATCCGATCCGTATTCGAAATCGCTCTAAGGCTAGGGCTACTATGGATGCGAGTTCTGACGAAAATTTGTTCTGACGAGTTCTGACGGATTCGTCAGAAGAAACAAACGCCTGGTATCCAATGACAGTGTTTACACTGGCAACGACGAACGCGTCAGAACATGCACGACGTCGTCAGAACCAGTCGAGCGTTCAAATGAGTTTGATTTTTTCGCACGACCTGCGTCTGCGAATTTCGAGTGATTTGGTTTCCACCATGGATAACGATAAATTGATCAGTCTCGTGTACGAGAACAGGTGTTTGTGGGATATGAGAGACAAAAATTATCACAACAGAGATATTTCTCGGTAAAAGTGGGAGAAAGTTGCTACAGAACTCAACACTAGCAGTAAGTACAATTTTTTATTTTGATGTGGGGTTTACATTAATTAGGAATATGAGCAATTAGAATTAATGTTTACATTTTATCTATCAAGAACATGACTTGTAGAGATATAGATCATTACAGTAGGTTGTATTGAAACGGAATTTCACCTGCTGGACTAACAAAATATTTTTTCAAGGTTTCTCTAGTCTCATTCGCGCTTCTTCCGTAGTGATTATATCTCCGTGAAACTGGCACATTGTGTAGGGACTCAAAGTCCACCTCGGGAATATCAACGGAAGTAAGACCTTCTTTATCGATGTCAAATCAAATTCGTCCATCTTCGCTGGACGGCAGAAACGAACTGACTATCAGAATAACAGAAAACGCGCACAGTGTAAACGCCTTGTTCTGATGAGGATTTCGGACGTACTCGTCAGAACAAATTTTCGTCAGAACTCGCATCCATAGTAACCCTAGCCTAAGGCGCCAGATTTTAGCTCTGGTCCTCGAGAGGGAGAGTAGATCCCAACGACATATATTTTTTTATTACATTATATTTTTATCTTATGAATATGTAAAGTATAATATATAAATTTGTTTTTCTTTCTATGCTGATATTATTTATTTTGTGAAAAAAAAGTTTCACTTATTTCGTGGTTCACACACCGCTTTTATTGTAATATTGAGATATACATCTAGATAGACTGTGACAGCTGTGAAAACGTGGAAAACTAAGGTTGACAGTCAACCTATATTTTGAGCAATGCACAAATTCAAAGTGACTTTCAAATTGCAAGTGTAAGACGTCGCTTGTCACGCACACTAAAGTGTGTGTTGCAAGAGATTGTGGGCGGCGGTGATCACTTAACAACAGGTGACCCGTACGCTCGTTTGTCCTCCTATTCCATAAAAAAATAGAGTTATAGACCTGACCTGTTTTCAACAGTGGTCTAGCAGCAAGAGGCTCCATCTAGATGTGTAAACTATCTTAAGTATTGACACTCATAATATCAATACTAGAAATAGGGATTAGCTTGTAAGTCGACTTCATAAAATCACAACTTTGTTCAGAAGTATACGTTCTTACAATAAGTTCCCTGTTGACATACAGAACTTACCTTTAAACGAATATAAACCAGTTCTGATGAAAAAGTTGTGTACTATAAAATATCTGAATCATCATCATCAGCCGGAGGACGTCGACTGCTAGATAAAGGCCTCTCCCAAATATTTCCACGACCAGATCGTCGGTCCATATTGTGGGGGGCCTACCAACACTCCGTCTTCCGGTACGCGGTCGCCATTTCAGGACTTTATTACCTTAACGGCCTTCTGTCCGTCGAGTGCGATGTGCCCTGCCCACTGCCACTTCAGTTTCTCAATCATACGCGATATATCGGTGACTTTGGTTCTCCTACGGATCTCCTCATTTCTCATTCGATCTCACAGGGAAACTCCGAGCGATGAAGAGGGCTAACCATTATATTTATATTAATTATAATTAATCATTTTCTCTGTTTTATTTAGATAAAGAAACCACCAGTACCATTAAAGAAGAGTCCGACCCCTTCGTCAGGAGTGGGGGCCTTGTTTAGCGGCCTGCGGAATAAAATGCTGTCGTCGTCTGATAAATCGTAAGTGTCGGTAATCTTTAGCTGCCTCTCATATTTTTCTATTACATTAGCCTTTACTGTTACTAGGTCGGTGTCAATAGGAGAACTCATAGTCAGTGCTAATTTAGGAATTGGTTTATGTCGATCCAAAGCTCAACCAGGGCTGCATATAGAAGAGTAAAGCGTACAAAAGAGACAATTATCTGTAACGGATATACAGCAATATAGGAAAGAAAAACGAATGTATTCCATGTACTTAGTCGTAAATAAAATTCAAATAAATTCAAAATCATCGTTCAGAAACTGAGTTTCGTTACATTATTACCAGTGGGAACCCTCTTTGCACAGGATGCCGGCTAGATTATGGGTACCACAACGGCGCCTATTGCTGGCGTGAAGCTGTAATATGTAAACATTACTGTGTTTCGGTCTGAAGGGCGCCATAGCTAGTGGAATTACTGGGCAAATGAGACTTAACATCTTATGTCTCAAGGTGACGAGCGCAATTTTAGTGCCGTTAAGAATTTTTGAGGTTTTTCAAGAATCCTGAGAGTCACAGCATTGTAATGGGCAGGGCGTATCTATTACTGTTAGCTGAACGTCCTGTTTTTCTCTTTTTGTCACAAAAAAATATAAAGAATCAGCCACGCTTGGCAGTAACTCCTTAGTATTTTGAATATTATACAACTATCGAACGCACGTATTGACAAATCAAAATTGGTCACCCAATCGGGCTGTCAAGTCGTCTTTACGCTAGCAATTATAAGTCTATGGGGTATAACAGTACCTACAATCACTCTTTATCTTCCAGAAGACAGATACCTTTTTTAACTACTGTCCTGACATAACCAGGTTTTCCTAGTGGCATCAACCTTTCGCCATTTATAGGGGTGAAATATGGATTTCTTATGAATAGTTCCATGCAAGCATTTATATACACTGACGTTAAAAATAGGATATGATATCGCTTATTGAAAGTCAAAAACTACCACCCATTCGAAAAGGTGTCGTTTGACGACCTGTATAGCCGAGTGGTTAGCGGTCCTACCAACTAAGCTAGAGGTCCCGGGTTCGAATCCCGGTAGGTGCAAGCGTTTATATGATGAATATGGATGTTTGTTTCCGAGTCATGGATGTTTAAATGTATTTATATATGTTTATATGAATTTATGTATGTTTAAGTAAGTATATTGTATTAAATATATCATTATCTTGTCACCCATGACACAGGCTATATATGCTTAACTTGGGGCAAGATAATTTGTGTAATAAGTGTATCAATATTATATTATTCGAAAAGGTGTGGCTCAGACCTGAAAAGAACGGGCGCAAGTAACTCAGCGGGTTTTTATTTCATCAAAAAATATGTTTACAAAGTAACATTGTACAATTAAAATTATTATTTGATAGCCTGAGGGCGGTCGCTCCATTCCCAATCTGTGGTATCATACAAGAATTATGATTTCAGCGAGAAGACGTCCACATCTCTATCAAGCGGCAGCAGTAGCAGTATGGAAGGGGATAAGACAGACGGACTCAGTTCTAGCAAGCCATTGGTCAACGCGTCTACCCCGCCTACTAGCGTGGCTCCCCCCGCGACTAGCACCTCCCCCCCGGCTACTAGCGCACCTACCCCGCCCGCTGATTCGGTCACACATTCGTCGAGCACGTTCGATCACATAGAACGGAATTCAATACTCAACGACCCAAGGGCTGGCAGGTGAATATATATTTTATTATTGATGTTCAAATACGCCTTAGTTACTTACGATTTAAGAACTTTATTTTCTCGGAAGAATATTACAATATTCAATTATAGAGAAAAGCTTTTTAGAAGTGGGAGAGTCACGCTGCCGTCTTATGACGTCAGCATAATCGGGCCAGACTAGTCCGGGTTAATTACCACACTGGCACAGAATACCGGCGTGAAGTAGCGGCCTACTGCCGCTATGTTTCGCATAGGTTAGAGTCGAGGACCGGAGGCCATCCCTTCCCCCCCTCCTCCCCCCAACAAAATATGAGAGCGGTCCGTAAAAAGATATTACCCCAGGAGGGTACCGGCTCTACCACAGCCGGGGAATCCCTCCCCGAGCACTCTCGCTCGGGCTGCCCTTCGTGCAAGAGAATGTGGGCGGCGGTGATCACTTAACACCAGGTGACCCGTACGCTCGTTTGTCCTCCTATTCCATAAAAAAAAATATATTCTAATTACTATATGATATGTGAGCCGTGAGAATATAACAATATCTATAATATATCGATTATTTTTCTTGTTTAACTATAAATATTAACAAAGTAAGTAAAGTGGAAAAAAAAACAGTAAACACACACTAGATGAAACACATAAAAAGAAATAACTATACAAATTATAATCTAAAGAACATTAATAAATAAGTTACCTACAATACATTAATGAATATCAACTAAAGACAGTACAGAATACAATAATACAAGAACTTTAGTGAATAACGCGATCGAGCGGCGCGATGCGCATGCGCAGACCGTCACTCGCAATTTGTAAATATTATAAAGCCGTGACTACAGCTGCAGCGCTAAGATTTTATTTTCCGTTAATACTATCTTAGATAATTAACGGCCGTTTTTCAGTAACGTATCTCTAGTTACTGATATATTGCTATCACCGTTCACGGCCGTTTTCAATAACGTATTACTAGTTACGGATACATTGCTGTTACCGTTTAATGACAAGATCTTATCTATCCATAGTTATGTCCAATATAGTTATAGTCCAATGCTATCTGTCGATAGGTTATTGAAATGTAAGTAAGCGTTAAAGGATAGATTAGTCTACTTCTAGTAAGTTAAACTAAGAATAGATAGGTGTTTGAAAACGGCCGTTATACGTCTAGACTCTAGATAGACTTGACAGTTGTAAACGTCGAATAAATAGAGGTTGACATTTAAGCTTAAGTTACTTTGAATTGCATACGTGCATTAAACAAAGTTAATTGATATATATAAATTATATAGATAGATAGAGCCTCTCACTGCTAGACAAACGATGAAAACAGGCCAGGTTTCTTACTTTAGTATGCGTGACAAGCTACGTCACACTAGCGATTTGTATGTCACTTTATGTTAGTGTGCGTACATTGCTCAAAAAACTTACATTTTATTATTATTTTAGTTAACACGACGTTTCGTGACCTTTCCAGAGCACGTCCTCAGGAGGAACAGTACCCCTGATAATAATCTGATAGTTATCATTTATAAAGTGTTTTATTTAAATAGAATGTACAGTCATTATAATTTTACGATATTATTATATTACGTACAAACTTACAAATATGATCCAAGTTAAAAAGTTAAATATGATACATTGTATAGTTTCTAGAATTAAGATTTATTATTAAGTTACTTAATTTTTTCTTATATAAAATGTCGAATGTACCAAATTAGAATAACCAACCTAGATTTAGTATGTAAGTGCAAATCAATTGGTGATGTTAAGTTGAGATATTGTTTTTTGTGTTCAGAGTGAAGGCGCCACGTCGAAGACCGCCCAGCCAAGTGTTAAGAGACGAGTCTCCCGTACCCGGCGCACTCAGTAATGGACATGAAGGTATCACCTATAGATTGGCCCATTTATTTGTTTTTTTGTGACAATAAGGGACGAGACGAGCAGGAAGTTCAGCTGATGGCAATTGATATGCCCTGCCCATTGCACAATGCCGGTCAGGATTCTTGACTCCAAAAATTCTGAGTGGCACTGCAATTGCGCTCGCCACCTTGAGATATAAGATATTAAGTCTCATTTGGCCAGTAATATAGTGATATTAGGGTCTAGGGTCACCTTTGGACCGAAACACAATAATGCTTACACATTATTGCTTCACGGCAGAAAAAGGCGCCGTTGTGGCACCATAATCTAGCCAGCATCCTGTGCAAAGGGTAATCTTGTACACACAAATGTAACATTCTTTGAAAAAAATTTTGTTTTAAATTATTTTCGAGTATTTATATCTAGCGGACGGCTTTTTGTCTAGTTTACAATGTGCCCTTGAACAGCTGCAGTGCTGTATGTCAAAGTACACGCTATTTTATTGAGATATTTGAAAAAAAATTACGGTTTCAATAAGGCCGGATCCACATATTACAATGACCGACGACAAATTACAGCTACGGAACGAAAGAGACAGGCTATATATATATATCTAATATATAAATTTCTCGTGTCATGGTGTTAAACATTGAACTCCTCCGAAACGGCTTGACCGATTCTCATGAAATTTTGAGTGCATATTGGGTAGGTCTGAGAATCGGACAACATCTATTTTTCATCCCCCTAAATGTTAAGGGTGGTTCACACGATTCTTTTTTTAATTTTTTGACATTTTTTTTTTAAATTTGTTTGATTATGAGTCAGCATTCTACATAATACTAAAAATACATACAACATCAAATTTTCACCCATCTACGATCAACAGTTACTTTTGTATCGCGATTTTAATATCGGCAATACAACGTTTGCTGGGTCAGCTATTATATAATATATATAATATATGCAGCCGAATTCCACCTTCGCACGACACGCCATAAATTAGGATATCATCCCCACCATCTGGATGTGTGGCGTTCCTCCACAGTGCTATTTTCAAGGAGCTTGCTTCCATGTACTGTTGCAAGCTGTGGAATGAGCTTCCTTGTGCGGTGTTTCCGGGACGATACGACATGGGTACCTTCAAAAAAAGCGCGTACACCTTCCTTAAAGGCCGGCAACGCTCTTGTGACTACTCCGGTGTTGCAAGAGAATGTGGGCGGCGGTGATCACTTAACACCAGGTGAGGTGTACGCTCGTTTGTCCTCCTTTTAAATAAAAAATATATCAAACATAGACTTCGAATATACTAAGTGATAAATAGAAGACTTCACAGACCAATAATGCGTGACAAAAATGTCAATGGGTGTATTAGCTAGTGGTTTAAATTCAATGCTACTTCCAAGCGTGGCTGACTGTTTACGACTTGTGAATCCAAATACTTTACAGTACCAATATATTCGCTATTATTTTATATCTTTCTGTGTCGTCGTCAGAGATGTTCTTGTTTCTCGGGCGATTTGTTTCTCTATATGTCAGTATGTTGTGAGTTTATTTTTTATTCTGTGGTCGTTCGTCCTTGTTCTTTGTGTATAGACAAGGGATAATACGGTAAGTCTCATTTTGCACTCATAATAACAATCGACAGAGAGAACCATTAAGGCCTACTATTAGAATTTCTTCAAACAAACTTAAATCATTAATTTGAAATCTGACAGTATTATAAAATGCAAATGCAGTGGATATATTAAAAAACAGTGTATTTCTATTGCCAGTTCAACAATAAATAATAGAAACCAATATTGCTAACTCCAAAATGAATTTAGAAGTAATATGTTTTTTTTAAACAAATGATTCATTAAGGTGGATTATGAACTGCATATCAATACCTCAGTTCCGAACACATTAAAAAAACAAGTCGAGTTGTAACTGTATGAAACAAAAATATACTAGACTTATGACGAAATAAAGATAAAAACAACTAAACTGCATTCGCTTATCGACTTGTTCCTTTTTGGTAATGGATTCAGGGGCGTGCATATCATATAGGAAATTAGGCAGTGCCTACCACGTTATGAACCTAAATAAATATAGCACCAGTGTTAAAGTCAATTTAGTTTAATTTGGTTGTTTTTTTTTTTATGTAATAGGAGGACAAACGAGCGTACGGGTCACCTGTTGTTAAGTGATCACCGCCGCCCACAATCTCTTGCAACACCAGAGGAATCACAGGAGCGTTGCCGGCCTTTAGGGAAGGTGTACGCGCTTTTTTTGAAGGTACCCATGTCGTATCGTCCCGGAAACACCGCACAAGGAAGTTCATTCCACAACTTTGTAATACGTGGAAGAAAGCTTCTTGAAAACCGCACTGTGGAGGACCGCCACACATCCAGATGGTGGGGATGATATCCTAACTTGTGGCGTGTCGTGCGAAGGTGGAATTCGGCGGCAGGTTCATCAGGTTAAACAGCTCTTCGGTACACTCCCCGTGATAAATGCGGTAGATTTTTATTACCAAACTTCTATTGAACATCTACTCATAAAATTTTTCCTTACTCTGGATACTGAATAACCACTTCTTTTCTAGCAATCTTTTCTTATTCCAAATCGCAACTACGACTAGTTAGATCCACAGTGCCTACCTTGCTAGAAAACCTGGGTGGTTTATCATGTATAGACCATAGTATTTTCTTTTACTAACGCGAGTGTTATACATTCAAACAAAACACTTAACGCGTGTAGTTCTAACTGTGTTTTTATATTACGTTTTAAAAGTTTCATTTTGTTATAATTTGAGTTAAACTGCCGTTCATCTGTGTACAGCAAATACCACCTCCGAGGCAATTAATGGCGCTAAACTTCATAATGACAACTGTGACAAATACTATCTCGACTCCTGTCAACCGCAGTCCCCCTGAAAACGTGATTAATTAACTAAAATAATATTAATAAAAATGTAACTTTTACGTAAAATTAAATGTACAAAACACAGTTACATTACATTTTACACGCGCTTAAATCCTTTAAAAAGTGTTTTACTATTTAATTTTTGGACCAATTTTTCAATATTACTGAATTTCAGAATTATTACACTTTGTAACTGGGGTATCGAAATGCTACTCCGATTCTCACTTGAATGTTTTTTAACCGACTTCAAAAAAGGAGGAGGTTCTCAATTCGTCGGTATTTTTTACTATCACTTTCATGGATAATATTACTAGTTAACTTTACAGCATCCCCGGAAAAAGTATTGTCAGACAAAACGCCTGAGATAAAGCCGAAAGCGCGCGAATGGGAGAAGCACAAGGCGCCGTGGATGGCGGAGCTGAAGCTGAACCAAGCGAAGAAGGGTAGCGACAAGAAACATACCAGCACGGACAGGTGAGGGCTGACTCTGTCATGGTTGCGAACAGCTACATGTAACGAATTTGATATTATAAATGTGAATTTAAGTTTACGTAGCCGTAAGGCGCAACCTTATAAGGTTGTAAACTCCTGAGAAAGTATGAGCAAAATATCACTGAATGTTTAACAATACGAATTTAGGTGTGTATAACACCATCTCAGGTCCGTAAACGCTCAGAATTTTTGGGTTTTTCAAGAATACTGAGCGGCACTGCATTGTAATTGGCAGGGTGTATCAATTACCATCCTGCTCGTCTCGTCCCTTATTGTCATAACAAAAAAATAAAGAATCAGCCAAGCTTAGGATTTTGAATATAGTCCAACTATCCAACACACAATTCAAAATTGATGACGCATCGGGTTGTCAAGTCGCCTTTTCGCTTTAATATACTGACTTAGAATATACTATTCTAAGTCTATGGCCAGTACCTATAACGGCGAGTCTTTATCTTCCAGAAGTGTAGACAGACACCTGCATTACCTATTGTCCTGACATATTACCATCAACTGAACGTCCTGCTCGTCTCGTCCCTTATTGTAATAAAAAAACATACAAATGATTTAAGTTTTCTTTAGTGTTAATTCCGCCAATATTTCCGCCAGTCGAGACCTTCAGTCTCGTGCCAGATTTTGGCGAGAAAACACGTCCTGAGGATGCCTCGTGTAGAGGCAAAACACGTGTCGAATTGTTTTTTAAAAACAAATATTGGCGGAATTAACACTAAAGAAAACTTAAATGATTCGTATAATTATGGATTTCTGCAAAGTAACGCCTAATTAAATAATTTTTTAATAATAAAACATGCAAGTATTGTTTGCGGATTTATAAACATTCCAACTGCATTTGTGGTATTGAACACCATTATTTAAAACCACAAGATTAATAGGAGCTTTGCTAAAATTTATTATTGGCAATGACATATTCATAAAATCATAATTAGCATGTTTTAATTCGACTCAGAACAAAGTCGAGCTTACTAATACTTATATTTGAATTAATGAAATCGTTATTCAACTAACATAGGTTTTATAAATATAAGCATTTTTTTTTATGATAATACGGGATGAGACGATCAGGACGTTCAGCTGATTAAAAAGCCCAAAAATTCTGAACGGCACTACAATTGCGCTGTAACCGCGACCAGTAATTTCACTAGCTACGGCGCCCTTCAGACCGAAACACAATAATGTTCACACATTACTGCTTTACGGCAGAAATAGAAGCCGTTGTGGTACCCATAATCTAGCCGGCATCCTGTGCAAAGGAGCCTCCCACTGGTAAAGTGAGTCTGTAACTCTTATGCATATACTTGGTTATTATTAATTTGTGTTAATTTTTAGGTCCTAATTGATTTGTGATGTTGCTCTTTCACATCCAAACAATTTGAACATAGATTTGAAAGAGCGACAATTCAAGTCAATTTCCTAACATTCAATTATTGGGGTTGAGCAGGCTATCAAGCCTAAGAGTTGAACAAGATATATCAACGGTTGACTCAGTTAAAATGAGAGCTCGGGCGGAAAGCGAGAGGTCGCGGGTTCATAAATTTTGGTTACCAATTTAATATGTATAAGTAATCCCAGATGTGAGGGATATCACTTAAAAAAATAACAACTTATTTATGTGTTGTTAAACCATAGATTGGCTGAGTGCGGCGTGGAGGAAAAGCGCTCGAGTCACAGCATGGAGATGTCGAAGAGTACGTCATCCATCAGCAGCCGAATATCTGTGCTGGAGAGCTTCGACTCCAGCTTCGAGGTAAGGCACTTCATCATCATCATTTCAGCTGGAAGACGTCCACTGCTGGACAAAGGCCAAAACTCCAAAGTCCTGCGCTGCCCTCATCCAACCTACTCCGGCGATCTTGACCAAATCGTCGGTCCATCTTGTGGGGGGCCTACCAACACTACGTCTTCCTGTACGTGGTCGCCATTCGAGGACTTTACTGCTCCAACGGTCATCTGTCCGCCGAGCTATGTGCCCTGCCCACTGCCATTTCAGTTTCGCAATCATTTGGCATATGTCGGTGACTTTGGTTCTCCTACGGATCTCTTCATTTCTGATTCGATCTCGCAGGGAAACTCCGAGCATAGGCCTCTCCATTGCCCAACAATGAGCTTCCTCATAAGGCCCATAGTTAACGACCATGGCTGTTTTCTGTTTGTCATTGGCAACACACATTGGTTAAAAACCTTCGTCTTCAGACACTGTGGTATTTTGGACGAGAAGATTTTTCGGAGTTTCCCGAACGCTGCCCATCCGAGTTGGATTCGACGAGTAACCTCTTTCCTCTAAAAAATTGGACCTGCCCAACTGGATTTTTGTCCAAGGTACTCGTCAACAATTTCGAGAGTATTGTTACGGGAGAAGCGACATGGGCATTAGACATGATCTTCGTCTTGTCCATGTTAATTTTGAGACCTACTCCTTGGGAAGCTGTATTGAGGCCGTCAAGCATATGGCTTAAGTCTTCCATGGTCTGTGCCATGATTACGATATCGTCGTAAAATATTTGTAGACACTTGTATCTAGCTGGGGTTAAGTGTTCCTTAATACTGAAAGCCGAGATTAATTTGCTTGGTCTAAAGAAAGTCGGTCAGATATATTTATAGCAAGCTTGTTAATTGTACTTCAAGTTACATATATCGGTTTATTTGGGGGTTTTCTATACTACGCTGACTGTCATGGTATTAACGCTATCTTTAAAACCGCATAAATATAATGTAGTAAATAATATATCATCAATTACATCAAGTAAAGTTCAATGAAATAACACACTAAAATAATCTTAATTTAGATAAACTTTATGAAAGAAAAAATCTACTTAACGATAGAATGTTATTAATAGTGACATTTGCAGTATATTGTACTTTTTTGATTAAAATTATTTACGAAATTTTGATTTTATTTACAACAACCTTTTTTTCCATTTGCTTACATTATTTGTATTGTAAACTTTTCAGGAATTTATTTAAATTTAATAAATATTTTTGAAGTAGGCGTTACTTTGCGGTAATCCATAATTATCCAAGTGTTTTCAGTTTTCTTTAGTGTTAATTCCGCCAATATTTGTGCTTAAACAGTCTCGTGCCAGAGTTTGGCGAGTCAACATCTCCTGAGGATGCCTCGTGTAGAGGCGTGTACACGTGTATAATTATTTGAGGACAAATATTGGGGGAATTAACACTAGAGAAAACTCAAAACACTTGGATATTTAAGGTTAATTACTCATTGTTAAAAGTGGTATTTTGCAACCATTCCCTAAATATCCCATAATCAGCATAGTAATTTTGGACTGCGACTGTATGTGTGTTGTGTTTACAGAGATCCCGGAACTCCCTCGACAAGAAGGACACGCCCCCAGACCTGCCGGCGAGCAAACCCCCGCTCCTCAGCTCTCCTACCGCTGCTGGTAACTCCTTCTCATTGTTGACACTCGAACCACTTACGTGGGGCTAACTCCACAATCACACCACATGTAACAAACTCAAATAGCATCCTGTAAAAATAGATGACGACTGATTCTCAGACCTCCAAATATATCGTACTACAATAATTATAATATTCGATCATCTTGCATCCCTATTGTGGATCTTTGAATGGAACAGAATAATATAAAAATTTTGATACAAAAATAGGTGTTGATCTTAGGCTGGTGAAAATTTGGATCTGTATGTATTTTTAATGCAACAGGCATAAGAGGCATTTATTTTCTCAAAATTGATTCCCCTAGAATTCTTTTTGATGTCATTTCTAATAACTACTAGATACTACTACCGCTTCGGAAACAAATGGCGCTCTGAGAGAGAAGAAGTGGCGCAAGAAACTCTTCCAGCATTATTTTTTTGCGCTCTTTTCAATATAAATATACAATATTGTACAGTCTTTTCTATCGCAATAAAATAATCACAATCTAGACCCAGGCAGTCCGATCATTTAGATATTCAGCAGTGGAGTAATAGGATTTACGACAGAGCCATTTTTTTTATAAAACATTTAAATTTATTTATAGATAATGCCTGAACTTTATTATAGAACAGTGGCTGGGACTTTATTATAGAAGTATATACATTTATCCTTAAAGCTATTATGTATTTTATAAAGCCTACTAGAATTAGTTACAAGCAATCCCTTATTTCTAGTGTTATAATAATGAAGATCACTATTAAGAGCAAAAAGGTGACGATTTTTGTGAACGTAATGCTGAATTATAATAAAATAAAATGAGAATTGTCAAAAAAATAAAAAAAAATATTGGGGGTCACCCTTAATATTTTGGGGTTTGAAAAATAGATGTTGGCCGATTCTCAGACCTACCAGTAGGTATAGCCGTTTCGAAGGAGTTTTGGCAATAAACACCGCGACAGATAATGAATTTCATAATACCTATGTAATTTAAAATTTTGGTTTAAAATAACTTGCCATTGATCTTTGATGTAATGAATCACATCTTTTCATTGCAGCCAAGTCCCTGATGCGCTTCAGTTGTAACTACTGTATGGGATCCGAATCGCCCTGTCTTTCAAACCACTTAAAAGCAACATCTAGAGTTTCAAAAGCATCTGTGTGAGATTGTACTTGACATACATCCCCAGTTTCAGTCTCTTCTTCATCTTCTCTCTTGTTACTGTTCAAATCCTCAATGATTACTTCATCATTTAATATTTGGAATCCAGGGTCTTCACTATCGCAGTTCAGCTACTCCTTAATATTGTTACGTGTTAGGGTTCGAAGGATTTGGAGAGAAAGACCTGCTCACTCTTTTAAAGACTTTATTCACTAGCACTAGGTTCAAACACTAAGCACTAACGATGTCCTAGGTCGTAGCCAAGTCGTAGGTTTCACTGGTATCACTAGTTTTCACTTCGTAGTCACCTCGAAGGTAGCTCAAACTGAACTGAACTGGCTTACCTCCCTGTGGCTATTTATATGGGCCGAGACGAGTCCCAGACCATTCCAGAAAGTTTCTTTCTAGAACGTACCTGAGTCGCGCGAACTTGATCGACCGGCTTGAATGATTCTAGAAAGTTCGTGCATGTACCCGGTTTTCGAGACTATACTTCTATATAGTTCCACAGTTGTTCCTTTAACGCCATCTAGTATTGTGTAGGGGGTTTCATGTTGTCTTTGATCTTTGAGTGTATCTTTTACTGGTTACGCTAGATGGCGCTAGTTACTTTGTGCTTTGTGTGTACTTAACAATATTCTCTTCTTCTTCTTCGTATCGTGAAGTAGTTCCTCAATCTGTCGCCCTAACCATCGGCGGAATTGTAATGAACCTACGCCGGTCGGACTCTATTTTTTTATATCTATATACATAATGTTATTTTTATAAATATATTATAAATTTTATAATAATAATAAATAAATAAAACAATACCTACATAATAATATACACTTTATTCATAATAGTTACAGACAGAACCATTCACTACATAATACCGGATATAACGCTCCAAGATATATTAAATAAAATAACCTACCTGATAAATATTGCTATTAAACAATAAACAATTTCTGAAAAAAATAAGAAATACTCTAAACAGGTTATTTATAAAGGTTATTTATGTTACGATTAATATATTGGATGCACCACCTTACAAACTAATATGTTATGAATATTACAGCCATTGTAAGATACTTCGTGATTGAAAAGAGTTGAAGAGAAACTCAACGGAGTTTCTTGTATGTTCTTCTCACGAGCTCAACTTTTTCCGAACATAAAGTTGTTTCAGTAATTTAAAAGAAATATATCTTTTTAAACTTTTATCATCGTGGAACTTTAACATTGTAATTATTATGACGAGTACTCACGATACATATTTTTCTAAATTTTTTTGCCGATATTTCGATACAATTAATTGCATGAGTCGCGGTCGCGGTTGAACTGCGGAGGATGCGAGAAACTCTTGACACATTGACTTGTCAATATTTCAAAATTAATGAAATATATATATATCGTCAGTACCCTTCATAATAATTACAATGTTAAAAGAAATATTTATATAGTGACTATTCAAAAGCGTTTTGTTTAAGCATAATTGAATAAAGTTTACTTGATTTTGACTTTGACAAAGCCGCCATCTTAAATACATGCCGAACCGTAAGAAAGTTCTTGCAAATTGTCGAACAGAACATTCCACCCAACACATAAATTAAGCATACAACATGCTCAATTTACTTGGTTTTGACCCGTATATGCAGACACCAGCAAAAGTCTGAGAAAAATTGGTTGTTCTCTAGTCATGGATATTTTAATGTATTCAAGTATGTATAACGTATTAAATAGTTTATTCTCAGGTATAACTTTATAAACAATTTATTATTTTAAAATTTTGTTTTCAATTTTTTTTTTGTGTATAAATCCTAGAAGTGAAATCCACTTTAAAAACATAACAAATTGTTTAGATTTACAAGAGCGACATCTCAAGTCAATTTCTTGATCCGTAAATATTGGGGTTGAGCAGGTTATCAACTATAAAGTAGATCCTGTAGATGAAGTCATAACCTAAGAGTTGAGCAAAGCAAACAAGATTTTATCATGATAAGTCACTCGAACGGTGAGCTCGTGAGGTCGAGGGTTCGAGTCCCGCATCGTTCATAAAATTTTGTTTAGAAATTTTATTTGCGTATGTTAAAATGATAACCCACAGTTCTGGGATTGTAACCGAAATTTATGAAGGATGCGGGACTCGAACGGTTGGCTCAACTGGAAAGAGCGCACGGACGGAACCCGAGAGGTCCCCGGCTCGAGTCTCGCATCGTTCATAAATTTTGGTTACAAATTTAATTTGTATAACTTTATACCAAGTTTTTTGTAAGGCCGTCGTATATTTCTTTTCCAGGTCGTACAATAACAACGATGCTAGACGAACTAAAGAAACCGTCGCTATCACCGCCGCAAGCGTCCGTCCGCGGCGACATGGACAAGTCGTTCGAGATAAAGACGGAGAAGGTGGAGTCTATCAGCAGATTCACGAGTGTGAGAGAGACGGAGGCAGAGGACAGAGAGCCGGACAAGAGTCGGGAGTCGCTGGAGAAGAAGTCGCTCGTGTACAAAGTTGAGAAGAGTGAAGACCCTTTGATCGCGCAGCTTAATAATAGGGTGAGTTGTTTTCAGGGGCGTTTTTTTAAATTAAAACACCATAGTTTTTTTTTTAAATTAAAATAAGGGACGAGACGAGCAGGACGTTCAGCTGATGGTAATTGATACGCCGTACCCATTACAATGCAGAGCCGGTCAGGATTCTTGAAAAACACAAAAATTCTGAGCGGCACTACATATGCGCTCGTCACCTTGAGACATATGATGTTAAGTCTGATTTGCCCAGTAAATTCACTAGCTACGGCGCCCTTCAGATCGAAACACAGTAATGTTTACACATTACTGCTTCACGGCAGAAATAGACGCCGTTGTGGTACCCATAATCTAGCCGGCTTCCTGTGCTAAGGAGCCTCCCGGTAAAAAGAAGGTAGTCCGACAGAACTGAGTTTTGTGGTCTAAATATTGATGTTGTATATCGAATATGCAATGTGGAGACTGCCTATGGTAGGTATTTTGTAAACAATTTGTTATGTTTTTAAAGTGATAACCCTCACTTCTAGGATTAATACATAAATAAAATTTGAAAAACAAAATTTTATGAACGATGCGGGATTCGAACCCACGACCTCCGGCGTATTTTGTATCTAACGTAAGGTAAAATTTAATGAGTGGGTGATTAATAAAAGTTTGGTTATAGAATAACGTAACCAATTTAATCTATTGCAACACTTTTGTAAATTATCCTGTAATTTAAAAGTGAGGTCCTGATGATCTGTAACATGTAATTCAGACACAAATACCAGGTATTAAAAATGTAACACTTATTATGTATCTCCTGTGTTAGCTTAAGATCTTTTGTGAGGAGAAATAAAAAAGAAAATTATATTATTATTATTTCAGATATCAAACTTAGAGATGTTGTTAGAAGCACAAAACTCAAGGTTCACGGCGGCCATCGAAGAGCTAAACATGCGACTCCGTGCCGAGACGGAGAGTCGAACCGCGCTACAGAGAGAGCTCGAAAAGCTGTCGCATTTTGTCACTCAGGTGTAAACAGCGTGCGGTACTAAATAGAGTTATTTAAATTATTGTGATAGATGCAGGTTATTACTACGTTGCAACTGTTAGCCAATATACTTTGGACGTGCCTTTTATGATGAGTTTTTTTTTATGAGACTTGCAGGATGGCCAGCTGATCTTAATTGATATTACCATTACAATGCACCGCCCCTCAGGATTCTTGAAAAACTCAAAAATTCCGAGCGGCACTACAATTGCGTTCGTCACATTGAGGTATAAGATGTTAAGTCTCATTTGCCTAGTAATTTCACTAGCTACGGCGCCCTTCAGACTGAAACACAGTAATGCTTACACAATTACTGCTTCACGGTAGAAAAAGCAAAGAAGCCTCCCACTGGTAAATGACCTAAGTCGCCTCTTACGATAGTATTTTTTGTTAATGGCCCATGAAAATTGCGTCCAATAAGTCTTAGAGCCGGACCCCATTACAGCGGCGTAAAGCGTCGAAATATTATTTCAAGCATTTTGTATGGTGCATATCGCATTAGAGCGGTGCTACACCGCAGCAGAGTTGCCTCCGAGAGAATATTTTGCTGCGCAGTGCAGCGACGCTCAGTGCAACACAACAAGAGGCGCATTGCTTCAGTATGCGTAATGCGTAATTGTTAAGCTTTTGTCATTCTGAAGTTAGTGTGAAACCGTGCAGAGTCATTAGGAAGTCTAGGAAACAAATTATGATACTATCGCTCATCTTGTAAGTTGCTCGCACGCAAAATGCTATAGAAATGTTGCAAGTCTCCGCTTAGTGCAGTTGTAATACGATAGGTAACGTCGAGCGAATGAAGCGACGCACCGCAGAGCACCGCTCGAATGTGGTCCAACCTTTAAATGAACCTTTTTTTTGTTAATTTACTGAGTGCGTTGTATGTGAAGAGAGGTTGAAGAAAAATACCGTATTACATGACGAAATGTTGTAACGCAGTTTTAAACTGTATCTATCGATATAATTATTATCAGATTTCATCGCGGATATTGTGTTTTATACAGAAGTGTGTGTGTGAAGTCACAGGCAACGATCGTCCGATTACAACAATCTATTAAACTCAAGATGTCATTTATTCCTGTTGTCTTTTACAAGAATTTAAAAAACATATTTTTAGGTCGATATCATTTTTGTAATTAAAACATTTTGTCCGTAACTAACAATGTGTCTCCTTATTGGATATTTTGATTGTATGTGTTGCAACTATGAATAGGGAGCGCTGTACCGAAAGCATTTTGAGAAATAGTTGGTTTTGGGTAAAACATTTAGCGTACCTCGCGATTGATGTCATGTTAATAAATAAATATATTTATAATTAATGTACAAATAGTACAAATTATATTTACAATCATTCATATTGTACTTAAATATTATTAATTGTAATAACACCATTATAAACGCGGCGCTAGATGAATTTCGGTCAATGACCCCGAACGGAAGGCCACCGAGTAACAGTTACTATAAGATTATTATTCGGTATTTTTTTTGTCTAACACTAAGGTTAAGATGTATATAGCATACTTAGACTTACTTACGTAAAAATTTGCAGACTTCAAACATAGCGCAAACTTTGATTTGGTATTAATAGTCATTTATAGCTGAGATTAACAGCCTAATAGAAAGGTCAAACGTGCGTTTCACTATACACAGTACATTGTCGATTATTATTAATTAAAATTTTTACAATAGAAAAAGAAACAAAATTATTACAGTATCCAACACTTATTTGATTAATAGTTTTATTGAAATAAGTGGAAATCAGAAACAGAACGGATTTTTAGATGCGTGACAGCTATGGGTGACAGTCTTCTTCGTCGGATTACTCTTGATAGAGCAGTCGTGAGAGATGTTTGTGCAGCGTTGTGTCCAAGATACTCGTAGTATTCGTCTCCAACCCCACATTTCTAGTGCGTGACAGTAGGCACTGTATTATGTTGACCTCCTATTTGTTCGGCTTATAGTCTGATTTTTTCTTAAGTCGTCGTTATGGTGGACTTAAGCTTAGCTCGCACTCAAAGCTATGTTTATAAAAACGTATTTCGACTTAAATCTCTAGATTAGTCTGAGCGAAGTCTAAGTACGCTGTGTAGATCTCGGCCTAGTTTTAGTTTTTTTTCTAATTACAACCGTATGTTTATTGTATAAAGTGCATTTTTGTAAAACGAAGTCTAGTCGACACGAAACGAATGTCGGTCAACGATTTATTTTAATTTTTTTTATGTTTTTCTACTGTCGGGAGTGCCGTTAGTTCAAATATAGAAGTTTTAAGTACACAATAAGATGTGCCATTGGTTTTTTTTAAATAACTGCCTATATTATTTATAGAGGCAGTTTTAGGGTATAATTTCATAGAAATTAAACTGTACTGCCCTATTGAATACTTTTCGTTATTGAATTTCATTATATTGAAAATTGTATTATTACTTTTAATTATCATGGACATAAAACGATTACTGCCGAAAATGCATTAATCGTATTCTTTAATAATTAAGAATATGTTATTTTTTTTTCAATTAGACTAGATATGCCTTGCTGTCTATTTATAGGTACTCGTTAATATGTGATTTCTCTCAGTAAACCTGAGAATGAAACGCATTTTGTCTATTGAAGACTTTACCCCACGATATAATTATTAATATTAACAGAGTTCTATATAATTTTAATGTTAGTGTTTAATTTAATGATTACCTATTATAGTTCAAATGACGGCTTAAATAATTTATTTTTCGATGCTTTGCGCGTTATATTAAATAGATTATATATTAATTATAGTGCAAATACATAATATATTGTAATTTTTGTTGTTGCTTGTTGTACTTAAGATATTATTGATATTATAGCAATCACTAAATCACAGCACACAGCCATAGAATGAGTGAGCAGTATTGCCGCTGTTGCGCGCTCGCTCACACTTGTGGAATATTCAAGAAATACTTTTGGCTTTAAGGTTTGGCGGTTATTATAACAGTTTATAGGTAGATCATGTTATTCAATTACACTATTTTGCAATTTAAAATATTGTTTTTTGGGTGAGAATTCTGACGTAATAGTTATATAAGCTAACTTTAATTGATAACATTTTGTTAATTATATGTTATAGCATGCTATAGTACATACTTAGAAAGAATTGCTATACCTTATTTGACTTTTTTCTTAAATACGTTGTATCGTTATGACCTTGTTATCAATTATCTAAAAATTTTTTTTCTCCACGACAGAAATTTAAAATAAATGCGGCATTTTGAAGTATATATATATAATAATTAAATGCAATAATATCGGGTATATAATTTAAAGCAAATTTATTGAATTATTCGTTATTTTACATAAGTACAATTTGAAGCGTGTCAGTATGGAATTAGTGGGAAGTTTAAAGCAGGGCCTTAAGAGTCAATCGTTTTCATTTTTTTTAAAGATTAATAACTAATTTTTATTTAACTTTTACAAGTAAGTCAAAACGTTTTTGAGTAAAATTTGTGTATCACTTCACATTCATTGTAAAAAATATATTGTAGTGCTGAAACTGTAAATATAGATTTAAAAGAGTGGCAATAGGTTTCTTGCCTCTTCATCTCATTAAAGCTCAACTTTTCCGAAGAGGTGGAAATTCGTTTTGTCTTTAATCAATTCGACACGTGTTTAGACTCTATGCGAGGCATCTCGTGCCAGAATTTGGCGAGTCAACATCTCCTGAGGAAGCCTGGTGTAGAAGCGAAACGCTTATCGAATTCATTTAAGGCAAAAGTCACATCATTTGGTTTAAAGCAGTTAATTTAAACCTTAATGGCTTAGTCTGGGCTTATTAGTTAAATACTACCTCGCAAAACAAACAGTTTATTACAACAACAAACGGTTTAACATTGCTTCGGGATGAAAGACACACTTGTGTCAAATTATTCAAAAGATTTTATATATAAAATGGAGTGCCAAGAATTTTTTTTTGTTTCGATGGAACGAAAAGTTGGATAGAATATGATAATAAAAATATATTTTTGGTATAGTAAGACGTCATATAATTTAAGGGCAGATGAAAGCGTAAATACAGTCACGTGAGATATTTCTGTATTTAAGTATCTGGTTGATGTACAGCGTAGCGGTACAATGGTGACACTAAATTGACACACGGGTAGAACTATTTAACTGTAATCACAAAAAAATGTTCAATAAATAGTAGGTAGTTAAAAAAAATTTTTTAGAAAGTCAGCTTTCTAAAAAATTTTTTTAAAAAATTAAAAAATGGAAAATTTATTTTGAAATTTAAAATTGAAAAAAAAAAAATATGTTTATTTTGAAACGTATATTACTTACAAATAACTTTATATATAACTTTATAATAAAACTTACTACTAAACCTATATGTTACAAAAATGGACCTAAATCAGCATGTTTGCTGGTTTGAAAACCAATGCTGGTCTTCCGTTGGGCCATTTGGCGAAGTCACGCTAAATATATTTATATTCCTAACGGAAATATAAACATTATCATCAATATTCTGCCTTATAGACGATAGATGAAATTTATATAATTTAACAAAAATCTTATTTTGCAAATTGAAAAATAGAATAATAGTATCAAATTAATGTATTGTCATCGGTCCTCGATAATACTACGAAGTTTGAACGAAATTGGGTCAAAATCGCGTCCACATGAGTCGGTTACAAACAAACATACATACAGGTGAAGCTAATAAAAAGCGTGTAAAAATAAAATAAATAATTCACCTAAATAATTAAATTATCCATAATATCATTTCGGAACAACCTGTAAAACCGCGAGCTGGCGTAGATACTGAAAACTACTTCGTCTATCTCTTACTTGAGACAAAAATCGTAGCTATCGTTGACTTTTCTGTCACAATAAACTTATCAACGGTAACTCACCGTATCCGTACACGCTGTCTGTCAATGGGAGGACGTATAGCTTACCAGCGATAGAAGTTTGTATCACGCGTCCCAATATAAGGTGATAAGAATGACTTATCGGGTATCAGCTTCAGATTTTTGACAGCTAATTACTGACAGTAGAAGGTAGTAATTTATCTTTTTCTGTAGATAGTATATTGGGAACGGCCGTTATGCGACCACTTAAGGGTGAGTAAATTTTTGTTTCCTAAATATATTATGTGTTTGAAAAGTTAAATACTTCAATTATTTAATTTAAATTTAGAATTATTTTTTTACGATTATGGTTAGATACCCGTGTGTTCAATTAATGTCGCTATTATAGCGGCAGCCTGTATAGCGGTACGCTTAGTTCGTTTTGTGATGCGTTCGAGTCAGATTACACTGTCATTGTTAAACGCAGACGACGCGGCTTATCATTATTAGTTGGGTCCACCCTTTTATTCCGGTTTTCAAATTTAAATTATCATAATGGGAGGTTAGTACAGGTGACTGTTAATACAAAATATCTGGACGACCGAGCCTTGCTCGGATTTTTAAGAATGTACAAAACTTGAAAAAAAAAATACTATAGGACATCTGGATTCGAACCAGGGTCTTCTGCTTTCCAGATCACCCAATGTCCCATCTGAGCTATTATAGTCTTGTGTATATAATATATATATATATATAAAACACGGATAAATTACATTTTTTAATATTGAAACCTAGCTAGGTCGAATTCTTGCCCCCGAAACTACCTGTATACTAAATTTTATTAAAATCTTTGGAGCCGTTTCCGAGATTCAGAATATATATATATATATATATATACAAGAATTGCTCATTTAAAGATATTAGATATATGATAGATATATCACGCGGGGATGAAAGTGGAGATGATAAGAGCTTATGAGTAAAATGTCACAACTATTAAATGATGAAATGAACGATGCGGGATTCGTCCGAGCCTTACACCAACTGAGCCAACCGTTCAAGTAACGTATTGTTCGTAAATCTTGGTATGTCTTATTCAACTCTCAGGTTGTGGCTCCATCTACATTCTACAGGATCTACTTTACAGTTGATAACCTGCTCAATACCAATAATTGCATATTAGGAAATTGACTTGAGATGTCGCTCTTTCGAATCTAAACAATTCGCTAAGAGTTTATTCAATTTGGTAAAATCGTTCGGACGGAACCCAAGATGCGCGGGTTTGAGTCCCGTATCGTTCATAAATTTTGGTTACACAAATTATTAAGTGCTATTGTAAGGAATTAATTGTGAATGTAATGTGGGAGAATGCGGTTTTTGTAGTGTTTTTTTATGTTTGAGTGTTATGATTAATTATTTGATGGTCAGAGTAAACAAGTGGCCGATTTTGGTGATCGGCTCGTAACGAAATCAAAGAAACAATACTGCGGTCTTTACCGTTATGTCCGTTGATGATTGATATAAAAGTGGTTTTATGTAGATTTTCTAGCTTCTCGATATAATAGTAAAAATATAACGACGAGAACGCTTCATGCTTTTGCATATTTGGTTGTAATGTAATATCGACAAAATGGAATTGCGACCCACTGTAATTTTTCTACAGTCATTATAAACAAGCGGGTCGAAATACGCCTTAACATACATTTCTTCAGTAACTGTTATCGTAATCTAAAGTAACTGTTATCATATTATTAGACACTGACAGTCCACCACTTGTAAAACAATCTCTTTCGTGCAAATATTAACATGTTTTTATGATTTTAATAGAATTATAAGTAAAGTGAATGAATAATGAATCAATTTTGTCGATGGTGCATAGTCGTCAACAAACAGCAGAGACATGATGTTGAAAATTGACTTTGTTGTCATAATTGTAAGTCAAGTTCGGTCTGACCAACGGCGTTGCTTTTGAAATATTTGAATGGACCCAGAATTTTAGATCTAAAGTTAATTTCTTGCTCAATAAATAAATATATCGGATGGATAGTTCTAATAAAAAAGTTACTTAGTTTGAGAATGGCATGTGAGTTTACTAAGCGCTTTCTAAAGAAAATCACATTTGTATGTTTATAATATTATGAAATAGACAATAGAGTACAATAATTGAGAAAATAGAACGCCGAAATAATGTATTATCACATAAAAAATAATATCTAAACCTAAACCAAGAGATACTTATCTCAAGTTATCAATGTAATATTTCCGATTGGTGGCAAATAGGGCAAAGATTTATCTTCTATTAGATGCCTTTTCGTTTTCGGAACAAATACTTCATACTCATAGCTCTCTAAGTGGGTTTGATTTATTAATAATATGATTTTCAGTCCATTAAACCAAACATATATATTATATAATATAACTAAAGAAAATAATGTACTTATTTTCAGTTTTAACTTGCAACGTTCATTAGCTAATTAACATAGAGGGATATGTTATGATTTCTACAGTCTATTATTATGTAATTCAATAGTTTATTATATTACCTAATCTTTTAAATTGTCGATTACGTGTTCCTAAATAAAAACCGATTCAGAATGCTGTTTGTAGTCAGGTAATTAGATATTAATGTAGCCCTTACTGTTAATTAGATAATGACTGTGTCAAGTATGTAAGTATAACACTTATGTTATTCTAAATCACCTATAATTGTTAAAGTAATTGTAAATAATTATAAATATTAGCTAATGAATTGTAAATAGGCTTCGTGTAAAGGTACTAATGTGCCGATGTGATAGTGAAGTATGTGTTAGTACCTGCTCTGTACGTTGGTGCTATCACTGTACTCGAACGCGCCATGCATTCCAGACCTTCAGTTTATTATTATACAATGTATATTCAATTGGATAAATAAATTACATTTATAATTGGCATAGCTTTTTACTTTTAATTGATCCGTTTCAGAATTTGCACAATTTACTAGACCCAAACTAGGCAAAGCCTGTACAATGAGTGCAAGACAACGATATATTTAATACGATGTATTCCAGTCTATTAATATACAAATATATGGCGGCTGAAGGCCGGTCACATTGTCAGGATCATCGTGGTTGTCCTTTGTTGTGGGCGTTGATCAAGACATCATGTAAAAAACAGTAATACAAACATATGGTATCATTATTGGGAGTATCGGTTACCATTCGTGTATTATAAAAAAACTTTAAAAAGTATTTTTTTATGAAAATAGAAGACACACGAGCGTACGCGTCACCTCATTAAGTGATCACCCAAAGTACTGCAGCGCCAGATGACTTTAGAAGTGCAAATAAATAAAGTTGTGAAAATAAGTCATACTCGATAGGAAGAATAGTTGCGCACAAAAAGTAGTTTCTGTCAATTTGGATCAATGGAATTAATGATAAATAATCTCAGAGTCTTAACAGCTAGTTGCGGATCTTTTCATTAAATAAAAAAGCAGGCATATAACCTAAGTTTTATTTAACATAAAAATAAAAAGTAAAAGTTTACTATCGTGTATGAATGACAGCTTGTATTCGTCGGGGCATGCTATCTATGCTATTCTTAATTATTTTTTGTGGAATACGCTCCCACTGCACAGCATATATTCCTTATTTCCCAGAGCTGGCTGCACCGATCTTACTCTTCGTTATAGAACATTCCAAATGTGGTCTGTGGGATTGAGGTCGGGACTTCAAACTGTCCAATCCAAACAACGAATTCTTACCTTTTGAATATACGCTTGCACATTGCCAGAACGGTGAGCGCGAGCGTTATCGTCCATAAAAAAAAATCTACAAGAACCGTTAATGCGGGGTGTACGTAAGGAATAAGGACTTCTGATATGTACCGGTGTGCATTCAAAGTGCCGTTTTCTATGAAGACTAACACCGTACGGTCCAATACACTATACAATAATCATAAACATAAGTGAACCTCCAAAGCAAACCTCTAGCCTAACCTAGCAATCTTTTGTGAAACGTTCCCCTTGCCTTCACAGTACTCGCCGACGTCGGTCCTCACCACATAGTGATATTCTGGCTTCATCTGAGAATAATAAATACCACTACCCCAGTTTCCTTGAGTTCACGTCGCACAATTTCGATCGAAGCTAAATCTAGTAACTCTTTGTTCGCGGAGTAATTTAGGGCCACGGGGCTGGTCGGCGACTGCATATGCTGGCAGCGAGAGGCTTCCACCTGACAGTCCATAATCCGGATTGCACACCTCTCACTTTCTGAATCTGTTAGGTCTACATAAGATTTGCGATTTCTCAGTGTCTGGTTAACCAGGAAGCGGTCATCTCATCTCGAGCAGAAGCTCACACAGAAGTGCATGGTTTTCTTCCAGAGCCAGGCCTTCTACTGTTGATGCCTAGTTCTCTGGACAGTCGAACGACTCACATTTAGCCTCTAGGACACATAATATTGACTACACCCTTACTCAAGTAGGGCTATAATATTGCACGCTGTTATCGTTCTAAACCATTTTACAGACCGCTAAATAATGTTATCACTTAAAAATATCAACGAAATAGTATAATCCGACATTAATTATCTAAAAATTATTTAGAGGTAACACGAGCTATCAACGCAACTTTAGATCATCGTTAGTTTAAGTTCTTAATCTAAGTCAGAAACTAGGCAACGGATAAAAAAATTGACATTAATAATACATCAATATCTTTCTGGAGTAAAGATTTTGAAGTTAGATGTGAAAAGTAACTTTCAATAGGCAGTAGCTAAGAAAAACACGATCAATGAAACAAAAATATGTTTGTATTACAATTTATAATATGTACAATAATATATAAAAGAAGGAATTATTCAAACACATCAATCAAATGAACAAAATTATTGTTTAATTAACATTCACAGCGACAGCTCTACTAAGCTTGATCAAGTAGTGAGATTTTATATCTGCACATTTGGTCGACGGCTGCATGCACAGGATGCCGGCTAGATTATTATAGCAGTAATGTGTTTCGGTCTGAAGGGCGCCGTAGCTAGTGAAATTACTCGCTAAATGATACTTAACATCTTATGTCTCAAAGTGACGAGCGCAATTGTAGTGCCGCTTAGAATTTTTGGGGTTTTTCAAGAATCCTGAGCGACACTGCATTGTAATGGGCAGGGCGTATCAATTCCCATCAGCCGAACGTCCTACTCGTCTCGACCCTTATTTTCATAAAAAAAAAGAATTTAATTATAATTTTAGTTTTAAACTTATATTTTTCGCTCAAAATTTAGTTTCACTATTTCTCGCCCATCTCTCTCTATCTAGCCATAGCTGACCATTTAATTTGGAAGACTCGAGAACGCCCAAATGATTAATTCAATGAAAGTAATTCAATAAGGAATAGCCAATCTACCACAGCTCTAAACTACACTAGTACACATAATGCTTAATATTTTAATTAATCTATTATTGTCACTTTCCTTAAAAGAAAATTATTTAACCTATTAGTTAACCTTTCCAGAATACAATGATTTATTAATTAAAATGGCCAGGATAAGATATTGTTGAGATAATTTGTTGTTTCAAAGTGATAACCCTCACTTCTGGGATTAAATTATTACACAAACAAAATTTTATGAACGATGCGGGACTGGAACCCGCGAACCCCTTTTTTTGAAATTTTATTTATTTTGTTGAGATTTTAATAGCGTTATCGCTATCTAAATCATTAAAATAATAACATAAGTTTAGCATAGTTAAACTTTGGCATAATCGTGTTTTACAATGTAGTACTGTGTGATTAAAAATAAAAAAAATATAAATGATACATAACATGATGAAATGAATAAATTTTAACACATTTATATTACGTTATTGGTACCTTAAATAACTATTACTTTACTTTTAAATTCCTATAAATAATTGTTACAGTCTCCGCCTCTATATTACTGGCACTAAAATATATTTGGTTCATAGTATTAGTCATTTGTAACATATATTATTTTATGATGATATGAGGTTAAAAGTAATTTGCTATAACTTCTTAATTAAAATGTATCAAGCCGATCGGAGATGACTTGATCGTCGATGATTCGAGCCGCTCTTTATTGTATGCGGTAAAATGGAAGAAGCTGGTACTGGGACGCGCCCGCCCAATGATGACAAATGACAGAAATCCCAAAATGTACGAAAATATAACCCGTATCTCGATGTGGCTTCTACTAACTACTAGACTCACAATCACGCTCAAAAATTATCTGAAAACTTTGCCTACGCGTCTATCAGGCAGAGTTTTCGTTCAGTTGTGTTACGACCGCGCTTTGAATACAACGCCACGCAATGACAAATTTTCCTAATGACAGCATATTCAGACTTAAAAAGGATTGAGTGTCGTATTTCAGTTAAATACCCCTTAAAATTAACAAAATTGTGTACCTAAGTAACTAACTTGAAATTTTTAATCATTCACAGTATGCCATATGGTATGCAATTCGGTATTATAGAGAGGAGTACATGGGTTGAAATTTATATCAATACACTTGGCATCAGATAACTACAAAGTACTTTTAACCTTACTTGACTTTAAACAACTTTACCATAAAAATTACTTTAAATTAAAAATATTCCGTAAACAAAGTATGTTATAATTACTTATTATATGTACATTTAAAAAAATTACGCAATTCTACGCCAGCGCAAAATACAGAGGAAATTTAAGCATATTTCAATGTTGTTGTCGCTATTATGATGAAACCAATCTAACATTTTCCACGTAAAAGCGTGATCTTAATTTCAGATATCTTTAAGGTTATCCTCAATTTTCTTTGAGCGTTTGTTATATAATACTTAACATAAAACAATACATTTTTTCACTATAATTCTAGTCTTGTAAAATCACAATATTTATATCAAAAGTTAACACACCTTTTGAGGTTAAAAACGCGTTTGATAATAAATGTTTGTTCAAAAGCGCTTATGCGCGCGCAACAAAGCATGTCTCACATAACTACTAATTCATTCATATATGTATTATTAATAATTGCATTAGCCTGAGGACAACTTATATTACAAATACCATTTATATTAAACTGGTTCTAACCAGTAACCTTATTATATCTAACATTTTATAAGAGCCTACACACATGGTCGGATTTTGTACGGCCGGACCAAAAATGGTCCGGTGGGCGCCTCACGCCAGTTGGTCCAGCGTCGTACTCGGTACGGCCCGGACGGTAATTATAATAATTTTGTGCGATGACAAAGCGACATAACAACGAAAACGGTCCGCTACGAGACCGCGTCCGATGGTTCGGCCGTACCAAATCCGATCATGTGTTTAGGCTATAAGACACAACATGATAAGCTCGGAAGTCGACACAATATAAATGCTTAGGCTGGGTTTAATAATATCAGCTGTTATAGTTAAGGTTTTAAGTGAAAAACTTTAACTGTAACGCTGACTTTAACATCGACTGCGGAATGTATTGCATCATCGTATTCCTTGGCATAGTTAAAGATAAAAAGTGAAATATCAATTCAACATCGAATATCTATTAGAAACTTTTGACAGTTCGCTATTTAGGCATTTAACATTAACAATAGCTTTAAACGGCGAAATTTGACGGTTACGGTTAACAGTTAAAGTTATGACGTCAAATGGTGCAACTCATTTTTAACCGGTACTTTGACATGTTTGTTATTGCTAAAGTTAATTGGTACAACCCAGCCTTATAGTTATTTCATTGACTTCTAACCACGCCACCAAAGTACCCTAATGTATATTTTCGTATCTTTCTACAAATCACTGTTTAAAATAAAACGGTTTCCTTCCGAGTGTTTGCCGGTGTACTTGTATCGACACTTTCCGTACGTTCCTGGAACAAGTGTGTTTTACGAATATTACGTTTTTGTTATAAGAAAAAGATGGTAAGTAATAGCTTTATTTCACTGGCACACCACGGCGGCGCAACCACCATGGCGGCGCAACCACCATAGCGGCGCAACCACCATGGCGACGCAACCACCATGGCGACGCAACCAGTCGCCGCAACCAACAAAACATATACAGGTCTATAGGGAGTTAATCACCTGTTGTCCGTTTGGTTTTGCAACCAATTTGGCGGCTGGACTAGCTCGGACGCGTGCACAGGACGTTACTGGTCGCGCCACCACTAATTACTATAGTGCTGAATGGCGTCTCACTAACTCGAACGCCAGTGACCATTTCACCTCATTGTATGCAAAACGTGTGCACTGTTGTGTTTTGTTTTGTAATTATTTATTTTAATATTTTAATTGTTTGTTAATTGCATACAATGGAGAATTTAGACACAGAAAGGTTTATTATTGAAATTTAAAGAAGACCGTCAATTTGGGATAATTCCTCATCAGTTTATTCTGATAGAGTTTTAAAAATAAATGTTGGGAGTTGGAGTTTTGTTTGGAGAACAGGAGCAAAGATGGAGCTCTTTTCCTATGTACATACAGCAGTAGCCTCTTCATGGTCCATTTTGATACCGTCTCAGTGTGGTGTGGCGAGTCTGGTGTCTAGTATGGTAGTTAACGAAAATCACGGTGGTACGAATGGTTGCGCCGCCATGATGTCCCGGTGAAATATAGGCCAGGGGCCATTGCAATGCAGCGCTGCTCCTCCGCACCCAACTCCAGCGCCTTCACAATTATAAACCCAGTAATTTAATTAGCTACGTACTTATCTATTTCTGGCGTGAAGCAGTAATGTGTTAGCATTATTGTGTTTCGGTCTGAAGGGCGCTGTAGCTAGTGAAATTACTGGGCAAATAATAATAACAATATTGACACATTTTTACACAAATTACCTTGCCCCAAACTAGGCATAGCCTGTACTATGGGTACAAGACAACGATATATTTAATTCAATATACTTACTTAAATAAATTCATATAAACATCCATGACTCGGAAACAAACATTCAATTCATATTCATCAAATAAATAATTGCACCTACCGGGATTCGAACCCGGAACCATTAGCTTAGTTGCCAGGGTACTAACCATTCGGCTATATGGGTCGAGTGTATTCGGTCATATTCAAATGAGACTTAACATCTTATGTCTCAAGCCGCTCATAAAAGCCATGTTCGAAGCGGTACATAAAATGTGTATTCACCTTTATGCTTCCCCAAAGTGCTGAGGTCCAACGGCAAGGGTCGTGCGGTGAAAGCCGGTGGTGGTGAAATGGTATCGGTCACGTCCTGATTGCTGCTAGGTCGCCGTACCCGCGTGAACTCCCCCCTACTCGACGCCTCTAGCCGCTCCGGGGGGGACACGCGCCTCGAGTCCAGGAAATGAAGATTGCTTAGCTTGTACAACACGTAGTATCTAATGAATAAAAAAGGTAAATTAATAATAAGACGTGTATCGTTAGCTTATGATTGTAAATTGAAATGAAATACACTGGCCTTCAAAAGTAAGTAGCACACTTTTAAAATTGGGATAACGTTTTAAGTTCACAAGATATACTTTCCAAATAAAAAGCACTCCAAAGAGAATTTAATTTTGTACATAAAAACTTTACAGTCGGTAACCGGTTCTTTTAAGAATTGGCTGAAAAAAAACTTTAAAACAAACCGTACTCAATACGTTGAAATTGCTAAATTAAATAATAAACAAGAAGGAATACCTTATCGATCAGAACTTAGACTTAAAACAAAAGGTGTACCACAAGGAAGTATATTGGGTCCACTTCTATTCATAATCTACATAAACGACTTACCTAGCATTACTACTAATAACTGTACTCTTTTTGCTGATGACATCTCTATTGTAATTAAATGTAACAATGAATTGACATATGATATAGAAATTAATAAAACAATAAAGGACACAATTGAATGGCTTACTGAAAATAACCTGACTGTAAATATAAAAAAAACAATGTATATGCAGTATTATAATAAGAATGGGAAAGGAAAAGATATTAATGTTAATTATCATAATGAGAATATTAAAGAAGCACAACTTGTCAATTTTCTTGGTATTACTTTAGACAGCAACTTGTCCTTCAAGTCACATGTTGACAAAATTAGCAAAAAAATTAACCAACATGTATTTGTCCTCAAACGCGTATCAAAAACAATAGGTGAAAAAACAGCGCTAATGGCATATCATGCATTCGTGGTTTCAGCTTTAAGATATGGATTGGTCATATGGGGCAACTCGGTGAGCATAGGGCATTTATTTATTGGACAGAAGAAGTGTATCAGGGCGGTTTGTGGAGCCGGCCCCCTAGATTCTTGTCGACCGCTATTTAAAAAATTGAAAATTCTATCGCTGCCATGCCTATACATTTATGAAATAAGCCTATTTGTTCAAAAACATATGTGTGATTTCTATACAAAAAAATGCCAGAAGGTTTTAAACACAAGGTATCCAAATAAACTCATAATGCCCTTCTGTAGAACTGCATCTTTTAGTAGAAATTGTTTCAGCATGTCTGTGAAAATATATAATAAATTGCCCAATGAATTGAAAGATTTACCGTTCAAAGTTTTTAAAAGAAGACTGCATCAGTGGTTAACAAATAAGTGCTTCTATAGTTTAAATGAATTTTTCAATACAAAATGAATTAGTCTATTTGATAATAATATATGTAAATTAATATACTTTTATGACATTGAATTTGTTAATATTATACATAGGTACTAAATGAATTATTAAGTTATTTACGTCTCATATTATAATATTATATAAATATTAAAATTTCATTTTATAAATATTATTGATATCATTGTGAAATCCGACATGTTTCAATATAACAGTACGATTAGTGTTTAGACAATTTTGTAACATATTTTGCATGTCAATTGACGAAACATATTGGATTATCCATTATATTGTTAACACCTTAAGTACAATGTTTCCTGCAAATAAATTTCATTTCATTTCAAAAACAAAACCATTCCTTTTTCAAAGTGGACGTTTCTGAATTACAATTTTACCATTCACATTTTTCTTTCTGTTTTAAATTTTTTTCAAGATCGATGGGTCTTGTTTTAAAAATTTATGCTAAAAAGCACATAACATTTATTTATCATGCCTCTTTCAGTTGAAGAATGTGCTAGGATCATGGCTTTTCTGGAACTAGGCATCAGTATGCGTCGCCTGCCTCTCAGAAAGAGTCCAATACGGTGGAGGCAGTGTACATGTACGGGCTGGCATATCTTCAGAAGGTCGCACAGAGCTAGTAGCCATAGAAAATGGCATCCTCACTGGGCAAAGATATGCTCAAGAGATTCTCAATGAGTATGCAGGGCCGTATTTAGCAAATATGAGTGATGGATCGATGCTGATGCATGATAATGCCCTGCCACACACGGCTCATATCGTACAAGAGTATATTCAGGAGGTCGGTATCAGCGTGATGGCTTAGCCATCAAGAAGTCCTGATCTCAACACGATTGAACACGCCTGGGATGAGCTTGGGAGGCTTGTCAGAAATCGCCCTCAGGGCACTAAAGCAGGCCCTGGTAGAAGAATGGGAGAATATTCCCCAACATCGGCTCCGAAACCTAGTGTTCAGTATGCCAAACCGGCTCGAAGCTGTAATCAGTGCTCGAGGAGGCAATATCAGTTATTAAAAATTAAATAACATGTAATACATTTTAGTTGAATTTCTTTCTGAGAATTAAAGCCTATAAAATTTGCAACAAAACGTTTTTAATCTTAAATCTCTACCTTCTATAGTTAAGAAAAAAAATTAATTTGAAAAGTGTGATACTTACTTTTGCAGGCCAGTGTAGTTAATAATATATTCACATGACACGACTTCATTACAATGTCTTATCAATTAAATATGGACACAGACTATTATTAGTACGTCGTTAATTACTCATTAATATTATAATTGTATCAAGTTTTATTTTGAAATCGACGCACAGCAAAACACATATTGTATTTCTAACAATCAGAATTTGCAATACAGCACTCCGCGCGATCTATCGTATATTGATGCGCCGGGTATCAATCAAGCATTATATAAAACTGTAAATCTCCTTCTTAGTTCATTATAAATATTTTATTCTATCAGTTTAGCATACAAAACTATACATAATAAAAGAGCATTAGTGAATATCCTACTACGATTGGAAAGCTTATGATAATTAAATTTATTGCAGACCAAAACGCAATTCACTAATTTAACTTGAATTTCTTAAATATGTTGTTCATACCAATAATTATCATGATTATGCTAAAATATTAGATCATTTGCACGTCTAAATAGACTATGACGACTGTGATTTCGTCGAAAAAAATACACTTTAGAACTAACCTCTATTTTGAGCAATGAACGCACACTAACACCAAGTGTCATACGTCATATGTGTGGCTTGTCTCGCACCCTAAACTAATATTCCTGGTCGTTTTTATCAGTTGTCTAGCAGCAAGAGACTCTTTCTAGACGTATTAATTATCTAAGGCTAAAATCCAAATGTTTTGAGTTGTTCTCTGGTGCCAAATCAGCACTAAATTTTCTTAAGGCTAAAATATAAAACCATTATAAAAATGTAATTATTATATAAAAAACAATTATTCGGGTTCGGTTAAGTTTCTCTCTAGCATCTATGTATACATGATTTTGTTATTTCCTTTTAATTTTATGTTTAAATTCAAATAAAATATTATTACTTTTAAGTAACAATAAAATATTATGTTTTTTAATATTATAAAAGATAAAAACCCGATAAACAAAAAACATATTTCATTGGTCATACGATATACAATGCATAATATGTTTGACAGAAATGAATAACTTTTAAAATACAATAATAATAGCGATCTTAAAACTAGCTTTAAGTAATGTAATATTAGAAAAGAGAGAAAATATCTGGACAAATAGACGTGGATAATTCTAGTAATGGCATATTAAGGTTTTTTTTTAAATAATATGAACTAATTAAGGAATTTAAATACGCTAGATTTCCATTTGATAATTATGACAATTTTCATAAAATACGAAATATAAGGTTTTTCGCAATTGTGCTAAGAAAATAAGAAATATACAAACGTCTTATTTCTACTATAAGATATTTATGCACAACATTGACAGTAAATTAATGCAGCTATAAAAGTCACCTATAAATTATCAATTCCCAATTTAGTAATGGCTTACAAGCAATAAATTTAAGAATGGCCAAATAATTTAAAGGAAACCGCCTTTTAAATACTGAATGGTGCCCCGCTGGGTCGTTGTGTGTCATTATCAAATGGCTGTCAATGATATCAATAATGGCTCGATTTCATTTTTTGCTTCGCTTGCGGCGCCATTCCTAGACAGAATCGGTTGTACACACTTACAACACAATATTCAGTCACGTAGACCTTATCACCATAAATAAATCCAAAATCAAAAATAGTTCCATTCGAGGACTTTACTTGCGACATTCCTCCACAGTGCGGTTTTTAAGGAATTTTTTTCACGCACAACCAAGCTGTGGAATAAGTTTTCTTTTGCGGTGTTTCCAGGACGATACGACATGTGTACCTAAAAATGCGCGTATGAAAAGGCCGGCAACGCTCCTGCGATTCCATTGACACTGCAGATGTCCTCCAGGTTTGTCCTCGTCTTCCATAAAAAAAAATATATATTATAATAGAGAAGGATTCTATTCGCGTATAAAGGTCATACCTCATTGGATCAACCCAAAACCCGACCCGCGCTATATCGTCTCGTGCGGTTATTATAATTCGTGTTGTCTGGATAAACGCTCATTACATTGGCATTGATTGTGTAATGGGTGGTAGTTTTTGACTTTCAATAAGTGTTGTCACATCCTATTTTGAATAAAAATATTTGAATTTGAATTAACTTTGTATCAACATCGAACCACAGAACTTTCACTGGCAACAAACTTGTTCCTACTGGACGACGAACCAATGGGAGGCTCCTTTGCTCAGAATGCCAGGTAGATTATGGGTACCACAACGGTGCCTTTTTCTGACGTGTAGCAGTAATATGTAAAAGTTAGTGTGTTTAGGTCTGAAGGGCGCCGTAGCTAGTGAAATTACCGGGCAAATGATATTTAACATCTTATGTCACAAGTGGTTGAGCGCTATTGTAAAAAAGTACAAATGTCATATTGATTTTTTTTATACCAATAAGGGACGAGATGAGTAGGACGTTGAGCTGATGGTGCAGCTCAGGTTTCTTAAAAAACCCAAATATTTTGAGCGGCACTGCATTGTAATGGGCAGGGCGTCACAATAACCATCAGCTGAACGTCTTGCTCATCTTGCCCCTTAATGACATAAAAAAAACTACGAGATAGAGCGGGTCTAATGCGCTACGACCTTTACTTTACTTTCAACCAGTGATTACTAATGACTGTGAATATATTATCATAATTTGTACTTAAACTTTACTTAAAAAAATACAAAGTAAACTGAAACATCTGATTACCGAGTACCGAATGTAAATCCATTCAAAGATTTTGAGATTATTTGCAATTTACTCCGAGTTCGGGGATTTTACCAATCGACACTGAGGCGTGGTTATATTCCAAAGATTAGCTCCAGTTAATCAATAGATAAAATACTGATGGCCTTTTTGCGAGACTCCCAGTCCACAAAAAATCATCTTGTTTCTTTTAATGTTGTCATAAATTTTAATTAAAATAAATTAATTATTAAGGGACGAGACGAGCAGGACGTTCAACCGATGGTAATTGATATTGCAATGCAGTGCCGCTCAGGATTCTTGAAAAACCCAAAAATTCTGAGTGGCACTACAATTGCGCTCGTCACCTTGTTGAGTCACATTTTCTAGTAATTTCACTAGCTACGGCTCCCTTCAGACCGAAACACAATAATGCTTACACATTACTGCTTTACGGCAGAAATAGGTACCGTTGTGGTACCCATAATCTAGCCGGCATCCTGTGCAAAGGAGCCTCCCATTGGTGGTCAACAATTTTGAAACACGAGAGAAATAATTTAGACATACGATGTTAAGTCTCATTTGCCCAGTAATTTCACTAGCTACAGCGCCCTTCAGACCGAAACACAATAATGCTTACAAATTACGCCTTCACGGCAGAAAAATGAGCCGTTGTGGTACTCATAATCTAGCCGGCGTCCTGTGCACAGGAGCCTTCCACTGGTAAAAAGAGTGGTTAAAGTATTTCCTGTTTTATTTTAAAAAACTGATAGTATCGCGTGCTATTCAGAGAAAGGACCCCTTTTTGCTCATTAGCTGACCAAAGCCTGTTTGTCCAACGTGAATGGTAATATGAATGTTTTTATAAAGGTCATGCTAATTAATAATGTGAGTTGTCATACTCGGCGGACATTATTTACGGCGTCTGTACACGATACGATGTGACGCTCTTCATAGACGGGCCTTCCAAATAAACTTGGTATAAAGTTATAGCTGATAATAAACCAACGAATATTTTTTTATGAAAAAAAGGGACGGGACGAGCAGGACGTTCCGCTGATTGTAATTGATACGCCCTGCTTATTACAATGCAGTGCTACTCGGGATTCTTGACAAACCCAAAATAGACCCAGACATAAGATGTTAAGTCTCATTTGCCGATTAATTTCACTAGCTACGGCGCCCTTCAGACCTAAACACAGTAATGCTTACACATTACTGCTTCACGGCAGAAAAAGGTACCGTTGTTGTACCCACAATCTAGCCGGCATCCTGTGCAAAGGACTGGAAAGGACCTACCGCTGTTGTGCATCATATTGACTATCGGCCGTTTTCAATAACATATCTATCCCTAATTTAACTTACGGATACACTGCTGTTACCGTTTAATGACAAGATCTTATCTGTATATATATATATTGTAGACAACACTGTCAATACAATGATAATTCTGAGGTTTTCCGAATGTCTAGTCTTGCAAAAAACGCGGGAAACGTTATAAGTCCGAACAATCATAAGCAGAATGTATTCTTGGTTTAACCTCAGGTATAACTTAAACCAAGTTTATTTGAAAGGCCGTGTGTATTTACGTTGGTTTGGGGACTTGGCCCCTTATGTAATTACTTTATTTATCTATACCTAAATATAACGACATGAGCCAATTACAAAAGCAATTAATTAATTAAATCAAACAACATTAGTTCCTACACAAGCAATAAGGACAAAAGGTACCTTTATAAACGAAAACTAAAACATCCAAACACCGTTCATCCCATACACAGACAGACAAAAAAAGCGCGCGAGAGAACGAGGAGAAGAGAGAAGAACATCTCTAACGGAGATACAACGAGAAAGGAAAAAGCGAATCTATTGATACTGTAACCGATTTTCATTGACAGGTCGTCAACAGTCAGCCACGAATGTAATTATCTCCTCAGTACTTTTAATATTGCACTAGCAAACAACTAGCTCATGCACATATCTAAGCAATTTGTTACTTTTAAAGTGATAACACTTACTACTGGGATTAATTACACAAATTAAATTAGTAACCAAAATTTATGAACGATGCGGGACTCGAACCCGCGACTTCTCGCGTTCCGTGCGAGCACTGTTCCACTGAGCCAACCGTTTGAGTGACGTATCGTTGATAAATTTCAACTCTTTGGTTTTGGCTTCATCTACACCATAGTTTCTCAACCCTCACCGCCCACTTTGAGAATATGTTTTTTTCTAGAGTATTTTCGTGTATTTTTTTGCCTTTTTAGACTATATTTTTTAATCTACCCACGCCCCATCTGCGCCATCTCAATGCCCCCTAATTTTCTCTGGGTCTTCTACTGCCCCCCCGAAAGTCTCAACGCCCACAAGGGGGCGTTATCGCCCACGTTGAGAACCTATGATCTACACTCTACAGAATATATTTAACAGTAGATAACCTGCCCAACCCCAATAATTGCGTTTTAGGAAATTGACTTAAGATATCGCTCTTTCAAATCTATTTTTTTTAAAGTGATAACCCTCACTCATCAGGTCACAGATCCCAGAATCCTATGGGATTAATTACCTGATCATTAATCATTTTTACAATAAATTCCCAGCCACAGTTCAAGCACTATACATAAATGTCTTATAAGAAAATGGCTCCGTCGTAAATACTACTAGGTACTCCACAGCTGAATATCTAAATGACCCGACAGTCTGGGACTAGATTATGATTATTTTATAGCAATAACAATGACAGTACAATATTGCATATTTTATTTTATTAAAAAGAGTGCAATAAAGAATGCCGAGAGAGTTTCTGGCGCCGTTTCTTCTCTCTCAGAGCGCCATTAGTTTCCGAAGCGGTGTTAGTGTTTGAATTGACATCAAAAATAATTCTAAAGGAAACAAATTTTCATGAATCATATACTTAGTGGCAATTTTTTTTATAGGCAACATATCAACAAAATATTTAATTATTATTAATATCGCTATTATTATTAATATCGCTAATACCTAATATTACCTTAACATTCATTTAAAATAACTTTCATCAAAAAAACAGATGGTTGCAGAATCGAGCAGTGGGATCTTAGACTAAAAGTATCTCTACATGTTACGTTTGTAAAGGTGCTTAAGGCGAAGGGTAAACAGAAAACACGCATTCAAGGTGTTTTGAGACAAGTTTTGTGGTGAAAATATAGCATTTGGAGCTATGAACACTACTTTATCCTGTTACACATACACATAAGTCTTACTTGAGTGTTGCTAATGCTTGCTGTTAGTTAAACTTAACACTCCAGAGCTATTATGAACTACCAGTTTTGTTTGCAGTTAAACAAGTTTTTTCTCGGCATGATGCATTTGTTTAGTATATTACTCTCATAAAAGTTGTTTTTATAGCTTTTACGTTTTTTGTGTAGGTACATTTATTCAGATTAGTAATCAATAATGAGGATTGTAAGCAATTAAACTGTTTGCGCCTTTTAAAATTTTACATTTTCGACGCAAGAATTTTAAAATATTGGCTTTCTTACATAGGAGTCGTGAACTCATATCGCTCAAGGTCGCCGGCATTTATAGTCGCCTTAAGAAATTATTTCTGTACCTTTTTAATCGACTTAAAAAAAGGAGGATGTTCTCAATTCGTCGGTATGTTCTTTTTTTATGTTTGTTACCTCAAACTTTCGACTGGGTAAACCGATTTTGATGAAAATAATTACGTATTTTTATACAATCTAATTAATTAATCTAATTCTAGTCACGATTATTGTAATTTTGGAGTCGGTGTCATCCAAGATAGGTTTGTTACTACATACATAGGTGAGATGTGCTTGAGTCGTGAGGAGGCGAGAGGCGAAAGCGGGTCGCAGCGGAAGGACACCGATTCCAAAAATAACAATAATCGTAACTAGATTTAGATTAATTAATTAGATTGTAGAAAAATACGCAATTATTTTTATACTTTTTAGTGCACATTATATCTATTGTTTTGGAATAGTGTTTTTGAAGTCGGTTGTTTTTTTGTATTTTTTTTAATCGAGAAATGCATAGTGCTGTCACGGGGATTACACACAAATACAGCGATTTTAGCTTGCGGTACAGAGCATCAAATAAAAGCCATATGACTTGTATTGTAACAGCTATTTAATTAGCTTTGCTCATTTAATTATATTCTCAGCACTCCTTCCAGTGTTCGCTCGTATTAAACCGATCCATATAAATTTAAGTTATCATTAAGCCACACAATTCAATGGCCAAAACTGCAATGTCTCATCAACTCAGAAATATATGGCGTGGCCGTAACATCTCACGAAAAACTAAAATGAGGCTAGTCAATAGTCTAATTTTTTTCCATCTTCAGCTATTGGTTGGGACATGGACACTAAAGAAGGCCGACAGAGATCGGACTGATGCCTTTAAAGGCATAAAAGGCATTTATTTTCTCAAAATTGATTCCTTTAGAATTCTTTTTGATGTCATTTCTAATAACTACTAGATACTACTACCGCTTCGGAAATAAATGGCGCTCTGGGGGAGAAGAAGCGGCGCAAGAAACTCTCCCAGCATTCTTTTTTTGCGCTCTTTTCAATAAAAATATACAATATTGTACAGTCATTTCTATCGCTATAAAATAATCACAATTTCATATGTGGCGCTGGAGGAAGATGCTTCAAATCCCTTGGACAGCATTCCGCACCAACCAATCCATCCTTAACACTCTAGGTGTAAAAATCAGACTCTCATCCATTTGCCTCCGTAGAATCCTAGAGTTCTTTGGACATATCGCCCGAAACGTCGCCCCAGAGGTCGCAGCACTATAAGATGGTCTGACCAAATCCGCACATCTCTGAATACCGGACTACATGACGCACTGCACGTTGCCAAAGACAGACACAGATGGCGAACTAATGTCAAAAAGTTGAATCCTCAGAGAAATCACGACCCTCAGCAATGAGAAATACGAGGAGGAGGAAGCCACACAACTCATTACCTACATTTGAGATTTTATAATTTTTAATCAGCAAAATTTGTGATAATTTTCATTCAAGTTTACTGACTCTACAAAGCGCAGCTCCGGCCACATATGGAGTGCTGCTGTCATCTATGGTCTGGCCCACCCCAGTATCAGCTCGATTCATTTCATCGCAGAGCAGCTCAAATCGTCGGAGACCCAGTGCCCTGTGAACGGCTGGATCACTTAGGGTTCCGTAGAGACGTCGCTTCATTGTGGGTCTACCGCATTAATCACGGGGAACGTTCCGAAGAGCTGTTTCACCTAATTCCTGCCGCCTTCGCGCGACACGCCACAAATTAGGGTATCAACCCCACCATGTGGATGTGAGGCGGGGCGGTCCTCCAAATTGCCGTTTTAAATGAAATTTCTTCTATATACTACAAATCTATGGAATGAGCTTCCGAGTGCGGTGTTTCCGGGACGATACGACATAGGTAATTTAAAAAAAAGCACGTACACCTTCCTTATGGTGATAACCTAACACCAGATGACACGTGCGCTCGTTTGTCCTACCTTTACAAAAAAGAAAAACTGATGAGGCATTGGCTAATAACTCCGTTTAGAAGCATAATCCATTTCTAAATTCGGAAAATATACCAAATCTAAGCATTTCCGAAATCCAATGACGAACCCAATATGAACAGATATTTTATTTAAATTCCAATTCGTTCCGTAATTTAGGAATAGTATATTTCTTATCAATTATTCCATATAATAATTACACACATGGACCGGAATACTCAATGTCCACTAACATTGCTACCAACATTAAGGCGATTTTAATCAATCCGTCTGAACATGTTTAATACCTTTATTTATTTATTTACGATGTGTGTGGATTGATGCATCTACTGTATCAGTAGTATTCGGCCATGACTGTACTCAATAACTCTTGGTTTTTGCGTATTCATTTACATTTTTTTGAGTATTTGTAGTTTGAGTATTATTGTTGCATCACTTTACTTATATTGTAACTGAAATGATTTGCGAGTGGGTGCCTGTCACAATGAGTTTCTTGCCTTCTTCTTCTTATTAAAGCTCAACCCTCAAAGGCGGTGGATATAAAAAGTCATTTCCTTGACCTTCATGAATAAAGTGATTTTGATTTGATTACCCTAATATTATGTTATGTTTTTTTTTAAAGTGATAACCCTCACTTCTAGGATTAATACACAAATAAAATTTGAAAAAAAAAAATATGAACGATGCGGGATTCGAACCCAAGACCTCCGGCGTCCCGTGTCGGTGCTGTAGATGAAGCCACAACCTGAGAGTTGAACAAAGCAAACAGAATTTTATAACGAAGCGGTACTCGAACGGTTAGCTACTGAGCTAACCGTTCAACTAACTAACTGTAGTTAGAGCACCGGCACGGAACGCCGGAGGTCGTGGATTCGAATCCCGCATCGTTCATAAAATTTTGTTTATCAAATTTTATTTGTGTACCCTAATATTATTATTATTTGAGCTTGTGATTACTGTTAGTAAAAAAAATCATTACGAATTCGCTTTAAATTTTTAAGTTGAATCGAATTAAAATCGCTGCATGTGAACACGTTCTTATTTAGATTTCTATAAATAACACATATATATAAGTTTCTTCAAATATTATAAATCGTTAATTTCAAATCAATAAACACGCGCCATTAAGATAATATGTATTCTATAGTCCAATGTAATTAATGTTGAATACAATTTTACATAAACAGTTGGAATCGGTTGTAAATTATTATCACTATTTTATTCCGCGTGTAGACAACCTTGTCTGACTTAAAAGAAGCAATTATATGAGAATATTATCTAATATATAAAATTCTCATGTCGCGGTGTTTGTAGTTAAACTCCTTCGAAACGGCTTGACCGATTCTCATGAAGTTTTGAGTGCATATTGGGTAGGTTTGAGTCCACGCCAATTTTTAATGTTTTTGACATTTTTTTTAAATTTGTTTGATTGTGAGTCAGCATTAAAAAATACATACAACTTCAAAATTTCACCCATCTACGATCAACAGTTACTTTTGTTTCGCGATTTTAATATCGGCAATACAGCGTTTGCTGGGTCAGCTAGTTTATATATATAATTAAGAATAACTTATAAGTCTCTTGTGCCTGTTCTTCTCAGGTATGAGGCAGTCTATTTTGAATGGGTTGTGGTAGTTTTAGACGTTCAATAAGTGTTTTTGAATCCTAAAAAATATTTGAAGTTGAATATAAAATTATCTTTAAAAATAATAATCAAAAAAAATTAGAAAAACATGCAATTAATACAGAAATTATATTTATTTATATTGTCACTCTTTAGTTGACCCCGACAAAGAGAGATGTTCTGCCATTAGACAAAAAAAATATGAAAGTATTCGGGAATATTTTTTTAAGTGTTAAAATGGACGCAGTATTTTATCCTTAACAGATAAACATGTGCCATCGCGGACTTTGCTGTAGACCTATAGAAGATACACAATTCCACCATATACGATTTTGTAATATCTTAAAGGGACAAAGACAGCGTTTTCTTTGAAAGCTCCAAGGCTGTTTATTTTTCCGACACCTCCAATAACATCGTTATCGTGTACAAAAATGTATACAAAAACTTAAACAAGCCTTCTTCGAGAACCACGCTATCCATTGGTGAAAACAGAATGAAAATGGGCGCAGAAGTTTTTGAGTTTATCGCGAACAGACAGTCCTTTACTTTACTTTACTAGTCCGTGTTAATTGTGTTATTTAATTAGTTTTTATTATGTCTAAAACTTTATTATACATACTGATTTTTATTTAATTTCGTTATTCTAGTCCAACTTATTTTGATAACCGAAGCCAGGGCGTTTACTAGTTTTATATAAAGAATAACAGCAAGTGAACACAGAAGAACATCGCCATCGCCATCACAAGCCATTGTTATTTATTCAAGTTATGGCGAAAAGCTGTTAAAGTACCTAAATCTTGTATTCAGAAAATGTGAGACCTCCTCGGTTTATTGAACGATCGTCTGAACTTGCAATAAAATAAAATCAAAAAAACTTTATTCATGTAGGTCACGGATATGATACTTATGAATGTTTAAATAAATTTTATTTTTATTAAATCTACTGCTTCTTCGTAAAGGGTTGAGCTACTGAGAAGAAGTAGCAAGAAACTCATTGCCACTCTTTTAAATCAAGATTTACATTTTCATCGTTTTACAAATCATTTCAATTACAATATAATAAGTAATGTGATGCAACAAACATACTCAAACCAAATGATCTGAGTTTTCTTTGGTGTTAATTCCGCCAATATTTGTCTTTAAACAATTCGACACGTGTTTTCACCTCTACACTAGGCATCCTCAGGACGTGTTGTCTCGCCAAAATCTGGCACGAGCTGTCTCGTCAAATAAAACTAAAATCATTTCGATAATTATGGATTTCCGCAAATTAACGCCTACTTCAATAAATTTTCAAACGTCAAATCGTCAATGCCTTCTACGAGTAAGTCAAAAAATTAAATGTTAATTAATACAAAACAAAAGATATTCAGTACAGCAGCTGCATCATCCACACACAAATTACAGTCAAACAACCTGCAAATGGCTTTGCAATATATATCTAGTAAATTCAAAAAAGGCCCGAAACTGCCGACATTCGTACAAGATAACTATGATATTATGAACTCTCTTGCGAGGTGCTTCCATATCATTTTACCAGTGGGGACTCCTTTGCACAGGATGCGCCGGCTAGATTATGGGTACCACAACGGCGCCTTTTAGTAATGTGTAAGCATTGTTGTGTTTCGCTCTGAAGGGCGTCAAAGCGAAAAAATAATCCTGAACGAGTTTTTTTTTCTTTTATCTATTAAAGATTCTGAAACACTTATTGCCAACATTAAAACACCTGTTCTAATAACCATTACATCATCAAAAAGAGTGTTGTATCTGTATGAATTTCAAAAAAAGAACATTTTCGTTACGCGCGTTCCACACTACCAGAACGTCGCGCGCCGTAAAAAAAAATAGGTTATTCGAATCCCCGCGATTTTACTTCGAAATTTTTATTGTTTTGTTTACAAAAAATGAGCGATTCATTTTAAACGCTGCAAAAGAACATTATATTCGAGTGAATTTTAATTATTGCACTATACTAAATGTAAATTACCACTAAAATAAATAATTGTGTCATTAATACTTAGTTTATTTGTATATAATCAGTAATGAATGATATTAGGTTACTACTAGGACTGGCTGTTTTAATGTTAGCAGTAAGCTAAATGTTCCAGAATTTTTTAGAGGATTCATATTCTGGGTGTAGATAAAGTCTTGTATGCAACTGTTGATAATTAGGTATTAAAACACTCATGTGATACTATTATCATAAATCCACATTCGTGTTTTAATACCCCTTATTATGCAACCGTTGCATAAATAACTATTACAGTACGGCTCCATTGACATACTATGAACACTAGACTCCCAATCGCCAAAATCGTCCGAGCGGCGTAGTATATACGTATACAATAAATAAATAAATAACATTAAAACATTCATTCAAATTAACACCTTATTTCCTGGAAGTAATGTTCAACGTCTATTGTATACGCTCATAAGAAGCTGATTGATTGTGGTGCGAAATGAGAAAAGAGACGGGCGTCTCTTTCGCACATTTCGACGGCACATTTTGGTTTCAGCAATTGAAATATATTTGAAAAACAAAATTTTATGAACGATGCGGGACTCGAATCCACGACCTCCGGCATTCCGTGCTGGTGCTCAAACCAACTGAGCTAACCGTTCGAGTGACGCATCGCTACAAAATCTTGTATGCTCTGTTCAACTCTCAGGTGTTGGCTTCATCTACAGGATCGCAAAGTTCATATAATTTTGTTTTGCAAAAAAAAATTGTTTGTGTAATAATCCTAGAAGTGAGGGTTATCACTTTAAAAACATAGCAAATTGTTTTGAAATATATTATTTAACAAAATGATTAAAAACGTTAAATTTAATTAAATGATTTTGTTAATTTAAAGGACCACTTATCACGACAACAATTTTAATATTTGATATGATGTAATTTCAGCATTTTTTCACTGAATTCTTTGAAATTGCGTGGCATTATATTCAAAGCGCGGTCAAAACACAATTGAACGAAATCTCTGCCTAATAGCAAACGCAAAATTCTGCTTCAGGCAATTTTCGAGCGTGATTGTGGAATGGTGGAAATCGCATGGCCAAAAATATTACCTATATCTCTGATAATCAGATTCGTCTTTGTCCCGATCCGACAGCTGGTTGGGGCACGCCTTGTTGCTGAGGAGGCTCAGGTACGAAAGCGATGGATACGAGTCGCACAGCTTATTAATTAACGCTTCTAGATTCACAATCTGAAAAATATTATAAACGTAAATATTTTGGTTATGTGTCCCCTAGATAGTGTACAAAGCGAACACAAGAGATCTGCTTAAGAAGACGACGGGTGCGCTTTTCATTGATATTCTAATCTTGGTTTTGTCAGATCCCAACGAAGTGTGTGGCAAATTCAGTTCAAACTTCGTGTATAATATGCTGTTGAAACCGCGCTTCGTGGCAGCTTTGTCGTGCAGCAGATCTATTTTTTGTTTATCGGGCTGGTATATACTGATAATATGCAACGAAATAAATACTAAACTATAACTAGTATTGGTGCGAAATTGCGGCGTAGAGAAATTCCTATGGCTAGACTATGAGTCGCGTCATAACTCTGGTGCCTGTATGGTGTCTAGTTTGGTAGCTTACGGACACCACGGTGGCGCAACCAGTCGCCGCTACTAACAAAATGTATACAGCTCTATAGAGTGTTACTCACCTGGTGTCCGTTTGCGCGCAACCAATTTGGTTGCGCAATCAGCTCGGACGCATCATCACTCTGGTGTCTGTGTGGTGTCTAGTTTGATAGCTTACGGACACCACGATCATCCGTTGAGATATAGCCCTAAGCGCTTGAACTCATTGTGTATGAAAGGATGGTCGTGATTACTGTTATAATTGATATCGCATCCGATACATATTAAAAATCTAGTCAGCTATATATATACCTGGTTGTTATTTAACGAAAGTGTTTTGAGGTAGGGGAGAGGCGGAAATGTGACTGTATCGCCCAACTTATTATTGTCCAGGACTAATTCTTCAAGCCTCGTAAACCTCTCCAGCCCTTTCAGCGTCTCTATACTGTTAAAACTGTAAATAATATTTGTTTAAACCAACATTGAAAAGTAAGGCTTTTGATTGTGTTCAACATACAACGCGGGTCAGGAAGCTATGTCACTATGGCATCGGAAAGGAACTGCGCTCGATATTCTAAATATAAACAATAGAATTCAAAAGGTCGACGTGAATGGCAAGAGATCTCCTGGGACTCCTCTCACTATGGGGGTACCATAAGGGTCATTCTCGGACCGTTCCTCTTCCTATATAAATGATCTTCCTAATCTTGATGATGAGAAAAAAACATAAGGTAGTATTGTTTGCGAACGACATTTCACCGATTTTCAAAATGAAAAGAAACCAAACTATGTATGACGAAGTGAACGATATTCTATATATGTGATACTAGCTGACCCGGCAAACGTTGTTTTGCCATATAAAGTACCTGCTGACCCGGCAAACGTTGTTTTGCCATATAAAGTATAATTCACGCGATAGTTTTATAAGTAATAAAATATTGTCTATATTATAGCCTGTACATCATTTTATTCTATTGTCAATAGTTTTTGCAGCGCACGCAAAAATAGGTTTTCGATTTTACACCTTGTGTTACAAAATAGCAATTTTATTACGGATCCCTAATTTTGATAGCCTTCCTCGATAAATGGACTACCCAACACTGAAAGAATCATTCAAATCGGACCAGTAGTACCAGAGATTAGCGCGTTCAAACAAACAAACAAACAAACAAACACTGCAGCTTTATTTATTATATATGTGATATTTCACCTTCGCCCGACACGCCACAAGTTACGATATCATCCCCACCATCTGGATGTGTGGCGGTCCTCCACAGTGCGGTTTTCAAGGAGCTTTCTTCCTCGTACTACGAAGCTGTGGAATGAGCTTCCTTGTGCGGTGTTTCCGGGACGATACGACATGGGTACCTTCAAGAAAAGCGCGTACACCTTCCTTAAAGGCCGGCAACGCTCTTGTGATTCCTCTGGTGTTGCAAGAGAGTGTGAGCGGCGGTGATCACTTAACACCAGGTGACCCGTACGCTCGTTTCTCCTCCTATTCCATAAAAAAAAAATCTATCTCACATCGTGTACTGTTTTAGCGATAATAACCTATTGTTAAATAGTTCGAAATATATAAAATTTACCGTACCAAATGTCAAAAATGTTGATGCAAGTGATTTGATAAACGGTAATAAGTTGTTAAGAGGTAATAAAACCGGTGGATTCTGTTATATTTCTTGGCATTACTCTGGATTCCAAATTATAATGGGGCCCCCATATTGAAGGATTCGCGAACAGACTTAGTTCTGCAGTATAAACGGTTAAAAAAATTAGACAATTAACTGACAAAGATACCGCGCGCAGAGTATACTTTAGTTATTTCCATAGCATTATGTCGTATGGTATATTGCTATGGGGTAACGCTGTCGATATTAATACAATATTTGTGCTGCAGAAGAGGGCTATTCGCGCCATTTATAACCTAGGTCCTAAAGAATCATTGAGAGCAAATTTCAAAGAAATAAACATCTTGACTCTTGCTTCTCAATATATTCTTGATAATGTATGTTCATAGGCACATAAGTGAATTTGCTTGAAACTGTCATAACCATAATGTCAACACCAGGAACAGACATAAGCTTATAATGCCTACTATTCGGCTAAGTCGAGTTAGTCAGTTTTTTGTGGGGCGATGTATATGCTTTTCCAACAAGATCCCAGAAAATGTTGAAAACAAAAGTATTACGTTATTCAAAAGAATTATTAAAAAACGTTTGTGTGGTAAAGGTTACTATAACATAAATGACATTCTTAATGATACCACAGATTGGGAATGGAGAGACCGCCCTCAGACTTTTTAGTAATAAGTGTAGTTGTACAATATTACTTTGTAAACATATTTTCCATGCAACTAGTGATTACACATCCTAATTTGAATAAAAAAATTTGAATTTATGTAAACATTTTTTTTATAACTGACTGTGGTTAACCTTGACCTTGTATTAACTAATCGTTGTAATTTTCCAAGTGTTTTCAGTTTTCATTAGTGTCAACTCCGCCAATATTTGTCCTTAAACGACTCAACACGTGTTTCGCCTCTACACGAGGCATCGTCAGGAGATGTTGACTCGCTCAACTCTGGCACGAGACTGCTGACGGTAGTCACGTGTCGAATCGTTTTTAAGCACAAATATTTTCGGAATTGACACTAAAGAAAACTCAAAACACTTAGATAATTATGGATTTCTGCAAAGTAACTCCTATTTCAATTAATTTCTGTTGTAATTTTACAACTTGATATTAAATACAATTTAGTCACAACTTATCATCAGCGACTTAAAAATAAACTATTGCATTTTGTGCTATGGTTATTTCGAGCAATTAAAAAAAATCTTAAAATAAATTCCGCATTACCCTTGATTTGACATTAATCTGTAATCCATTAGTTCTCTAAAGACATTGATATGTGCACTGTACATGACACTCTTAAACCCGTTTATAATATGGACCTTTAGGAATTCGCTACTTATATCAAAAATTAGAACCAACATGACATGATTTGCTTCTGGAACACAACGATCTGGTAACAGAGACAGCTGCCGAGAGACGGAGATGGCCCCCTCTTATATAAAAAAAAAATACGGGTTGCACTCCGGGAGTGCCGGCAGAAGTGAAAACTTGAACATTAACGTTGTGCATTTTTGAATATTTTTTAATTATTAGGAAATAATTAAGCACGAATTGCTTTATTTATAAGAATTAAAAGTACTAGCATTTGTGTGGTTAAATACAATATTCATTTATTGCGCTATTGTACACAAAAAATAACAATTTATATAACGTAAATATTTCACAACTCTGAACTACTACAACTAATTTACATTAAAAAGATTATCTCTCAGAAAAATCAACTTTCATTCATACTTTCAGAGCAGCAACGGGTCAGCACTTGTATAATAATTTTAAGATGTGCACTGTGCATGAACCTCTAAACTGCATATGAAGTCCTGGTACATTGTGCTAAGATGACACATGATTTCAACCGCTATTAAAAAAAATATATATCACAGAGTAGGGATGGATACAGCTTACGTACATTACTATCACCCGTTGATAGAAGATTGATAGAGTATGTAAATGAGATAGCAATAGTCTGTGTGACGTATGTTATAATTTCTTTCGTTCTGGGCGATTTATAGAATGTAGATAATAGACAACGTCCCATATTTAAATAATAACTGAAATCACCATGACAACCATTGTTTGTTGGGAGCTGATGAAGCGTCTCGTAACAGTGTAGCGAGTCCAGAGATTTTCCCCCTTATTCATAATGGTCCGCCATTACTTTAAATAGCCGCTAAGGAGTGTTTTATCTCATTCTGACTTAGGTCAATAGAATAAGACAGAGTGAGAATTAGCAATGCTTTAAGTTAGCATACTATTATGCGAACCGCGCCAAAAGAATTTTCATTACAAAAACATTAAAATAATTATAAACTGAGCGCTTTTGAGTCGTCATTACAAATATTCCATTTAAATAACTGAATCTACCATATTATGTACGGAAAAGTAGAGTACGGAGAAGTAAGTACATGAAACTGAACGGGTACTCTTTTAATTCAATGTGGATTTTATAATAGCTATAATATACATGACTTATCAGTTTGTAAGCTGTCGCATCCAAAATATGAATAGTGTTCAAAGTCAAAAAGTTTAAATATCAAATTTTTCACAAAAAGCAGGGACGCAGGCAAATATCTTCACCTTTATGCTCTTAATAGTGATTTTCATTATTATAACACTAGAAGTAAGGGATTGCTTGTAACTAATTCTAGTAGGCTTTACAAGATACATAATAGCTTTAAGGGTAAATGTATACACTTCTATAATAAAGTCCCAGCCACTGCTCAGGCATTATCTCTAAATAAATTTAAATGTTTTATAAAAAAATGGCTCCGTCGTAAATCCTATTACTCCACTGCTGAATATGTACATGATCGGACAGCCTGGGACTAGATAATGATTATTTTATAGCGATAGAAATAACTGTACAATATTGTATATTTTTATTGAAAAGAGCGCAACAAAAGAATGCTGGGAGAGTTTCTTGCGCCGCTTCTACTCTCTCAGAGCGCCATTTGTTTCCGAAGCGGTAGTAGTATCTAGTAGTTATTAGATATGACATCAAAAAGAATTCTAAGGGAATCAATTTTGAGAAAATAAATGCTTTTTTATGCCTTTTGATGAAACGATTCATAATTTTGCCGATACGATACCGATTATCAAGAAAATAATAGACGGTACCAATTCCGATGTTGATCGCTTAGTAGAGAAAAAATCAAATATCGAAGTGAGCCCAACTGCACACCTACACAATAATATTTAATGGAAGTTTGTATATTTTTGTATAATGCCTAAAACTAGCTCAGCCCATAGACATTTCGACTTATGAATTGTTTGTGTAGAAGCCCAACCTTGGATGGAGTAGCGTTAAAATAAAAGTAATAAATCGATACAAAAAGTCATAAATTTTAATTTACTGTATCTTCATAACGCCAATAGTCCTTTGGATTTTATGGTTTTGGAATATTTGGGTATCTTAACGAGGTCGCTTCGCGAGCTTTTCGAAATAATCGGCAATGTTGATATATCGGCCTCGATCTATCGTTAAAAAATATTATTGGATAAAATCTCCTACAATGGCATAAAAGGCAACCAGCTTCGTTGGTTTGCATCCTATCTTACTAACCGTACCCAGAAAATCGTCATTAGTGGTTATGAGTCTCGACCTGTTAATGTAACATCCGGTGTTGCTCAGGGATCTATTTTAGGACCTTTTCTATTCGTTCTATTTATTATCATTAATATTCACACATGTTTCCTAAATTCAAAATTCTTACTTTATGCAGACGACCTGAAGATATATAAAACCATATCAAATCCTTCTGACACTATTCTCTTGCAACAGGACTTAAATAGACTCACCGACTATTGCAACGCAAATAAATTGTTCCTGAGCATTCCCAAGTGCCACTCTATAACGTTTTCTAAAAAAAGAAATATTATTACCTCCCAATATTCCCTTTGCAGTAAAAATCTAGCTAAAATGTGCAGTGTCCGTGATCTTGGCATACAGCTTGACTCTAAACTACATTTAGACCAGCACATCAACAATATTGTAAACAATGCATATAAGATGTTTGGATTTGTCATGCGCGTATCCCGCCAGTTGAAACAACATACAACATACATAACACTTTACAAATCACTAATACGTCCTCAACTTGAATACGCTGTACAGGTCTGGGATCCTCTGTACAGTAAATATACCGATATGATTGAGACTATACAGCGTAAATTTCTAAAATCGACTCATTATAGATGTTACCGATCTAAATTATCATACAAACAAACAATACCCCGATCTGCTACAAAAATATTACTTACAGACCCTAAAGTCCAGAAGGAAACTTCTTGGGGCTAAAACATTATATGGATTATGTAACAGCAAAAATGACTGCAGTGATTTAGTACACAATCTAAACTTCCAGGTCCCAAGAGTTGTATGTCGGCGCAGTGCACGTAAGCGTCCCCTTTTTGCAGTTAGCCCAATTCGAACCAACTCCGGCAAACGCGCGCCTCTGCAACGCCTATTTAGCGTAATTGTTTTGTGTCCCAAATAAAATAAAATAAAATAAAATATAAACTGTCGTTTATTGAATGCAGCAACCCGAGAGCTTAAATATATTGTTTGTATAAGGGTGCTTCAAGAACATTATGTTCATAACCAGTCTTAATAATTATTAATCCAACAAATACATTAAATTAATTACCATAACAGATCGAACTGCCACCACAAGAAGCACTCGTTCACGAGTTGACGCATTGCATTAAACTATTACTAAGAATCTGTCATGTATGGGGGGTCCCAACCAAAGTCACCGACATAGCCCAAATGATTGCGAAACTGAAGTGGCAGGGGGCAGGGCACATAGCCGTTGGGGCAGTAAATTCTTCGAACGGGGACCACGTATCGGAAGACGCAGTGTTGGTAGGCCCCCTCAAGATGGACCAACGATCTGGTCAAGATCGCCGGAATACGTTGGATGAGGGCAGCGCAGGACCGATCGTCATGGAAATCTTTGCGGGAGGCCTTTTTCCAGCAGTGATTATGATGATTACTAAGAATATAAACCAAAATATCTGGAACTAAATAATGATTGTAGCACGATTGCAGTTCATACTATTGGATTTTTTTTTTGCCGCGAAAACATCTTTAGCCACATTGGGCACTCTGGGTATATCTTAATAGTAAAATTGAATGGATTTAGCGAAAAGTTCAATGAGTATACTGTGCAATGTTGTAATAGTGTTTTTGTTTGATTAATATATTATTGAAAATAGGTTTTAAAAATAAATTGACATTAATTTTTTCTAAACATTAAGAAATTTCAAATTTTAATACTAAGAGTTCTAAGTTTTCACTTCTATCGGCAGTCCCTACAACTGCCAATTTATATTAATTTACTCAGTAAGGCTTCTTTGACTTAAGATGAAAGATTTGAATACGAAGCTCAGAAAATCAAAGGCTGGAAATTTTAATAGCATTTGTCACAATGAATCTCTTGTAATTCCTGATAATTATGTAAGAAATAAGCAAGACTAATTACCAAGTGTTTACTTAGGACACGAAACATAATTCATAATGCTAAAACAGCAGCCTTTTATGAATATTCAAATTGTTTAAGACGAGGAACAGAGATCTGATGGTGTTGCAAATATGTTTTAGTTTTAATATTCCGATATTGTCTTTAATTTATAGACTTTGCGATGGTTTTCATCATTGAAGTTTATTCATAGATCAGTAGTACGCACAGCATGATCAGAGTGGAGCGCAACTTAACCATCAAGGAAAGTCAAAGGTTAACCAAGTTACATAAAATCAAATCAAAACATTTATTGAACTCATAGCATTGATTAACAATGGCTTAAGTTCAGTATATAAAAATATTCCGAAATACTAAGATACGCGGAGAGCATTGAAATTGTATAATTCATTCAATTATTATTTAATATTCCTTTTTTGTTTGTAATTTTTCCTTTTCCTGTTTCGTCTTATTAGTGTGAGTGGCACTGCCGTGCTAATTGGACAATAAATAAATAAATAAAATACCTTCGTATCATGGCGGCAGCACACTATCTGCGTGTACTCTCGCCATGTTTCTCTTTTCGCCAAATCCGCTTCGTGGCTCCACTTGACTTGTATGAGACCACTGCAGAGGAGAGAGAGAGAGAGAGAGAGAAAGCTTGCCGCTGCGCTAAAGTAACTCGCGCGAGAGTGTACAGAAATGGCAAAATTTGGGGCTGAGAGCACACGAGGCGAGAGGAGGCTCAGCGAGACGAAGCGAGTGATACATCTACACTCTCGCACTCTTCAATCCTCGCGGTCCCTCGACGATAGTGTACATCCGCCATTATAAAAATACAGGAGTGTATAATTGTATAGTAAGCACGCACGGGACATGAGGTACTGCTATAGCTTTTACAGCCATGTAATTTTTGATTAAATGCGTTTTCGGAAATGAACGATATAAACCAAAATACACTTCATTTTCGCTGTACATTAAGTCACACACGCAATGGTCACCAGACTGGTGATCAAAATGTAATAAAACGGCTTCAAGTTATTGTTTTGCATTTCAAGATCTCTTTTCAGTACATTGCGTTTCGCGTAGGTAAGAAAAGTCAAGCCAGTGCTGTAAAGCTCAACTTATTGTAACTTGCTCTGTGTCTCAAATTAAATTTCTTTGTTTTACAGAGATGTCCGAACTTTGAATAAAAAAAATATCGTAATAATTTAGCAATAATAACATTTTTATAGATAAGAAATTTGTTCTAACAAACCAGTCTACTTTTCAGTTGGTCATAATGTGCGGTTGTTGAACGCATGATAGAGGGTTTATGATATTTGAGAATTATATAAAAAATCATTTTTTATCGATTCATTTGATCTGTATAGACTTCTTCAATAAGACGCCTTTCGGGTGACTTTAGAATCTATCGGGAATAAGCGAATTATCACTTACCGTAAAACGAACAGTTTTACAATATTCCTGAATTACCATGACGGTAGTTGTGAAATTTTTCATGTGTCACCTAACATGGATGAGAATTGGGACGTTGTCTATTAGGCGTTGTATATAATATCACCTCAATACATAGGCTGCACTAAAATTATCGGGAATGGAAAATTTCCACTGTTCCTGTCACACTAAAATATTTTTAAATGAAAACTCCTTGGTTTTAAAAATCGAATACCATTTATTTATTTAAAAAAAGATTCTCAGTCTTGTCAAACTTGTTTAGTCGTTGAGAAAATGGAATTGACTCGAGAAAATTCTAGAGCGATGATTTATTATGACTTTCGAAGTGGTTTGACACAAAAACAGTGTGTTGACCAGATGATTTCTGCATTTGGTGATGAAGCACCATCGAAAACCACAATTTATCGCTGGTTTGCTGAATTTTAACGTGGACGTGTCAAGCTCAGTGATGATCCCTGTCAAGGTCGTCCAAAAACTGCAGTCACCAAAGAAAACGTTGCTGTGCGTAAGCTGATTGAGGAAGATCGACATGTGACATACCGCGAAATTCAGGCAACTTTAGACATTGGCATGAGTCAAATACAAATAATCTTGCATGAACAATGAGGTGTAAAAAAGTTATTTTCCCGATGGATACCGCATTTGCTCTGTGAAGAGCAAAAAGCGGCTTGCGTTACTTGGTGCGTCAAAACTCTCAAAAGATTCCACGCAGGATCCTCAAATGCTGTATACAACATCGTATCAGGTGACGAATCCTGGATATACGCGTACGAACCCGAAACAAAAACCAGTCATTAGTTTGGGTGTTCGCAAACGAGTTAAAGCCAACAAAAATTGTTCGTTCACGGAGTGTTGCAAAAAAAATGGTGGCCACCTTTGTCTCCAAAACTAGCCGTGTTGCGACTATTCCTCTTGAGGGACAAAGAACGGTTAATGCGGAATGGTATGCTAGCATTTGTTTGCCACAGGTCGTTTCTGAACTCCGTAAAAAGAACTGCAACCGCCGCATCATCCTCCATCACGACAATGCGAGTTCTCACACCGCGCACAGAACAAAAGAGTTTTTAGAGCAAGAAAACATAGAATTATTAGACAATCCGCCGAATAGCCTCGACCTAAGGCCTAATGATTTCTATACTTTAATATAATATTAAATAAAATAAAGAATAAATTGCGTGGTAAGAGATTTTCATCACCTGAAGAAGCTGTGGACGCCTACAAAACGGCCATTTTGGAGACCACAACTTCCATCACTACCAATTGGTTCCATCACACCAATTGGTTCCATCGTATGGAAAAATATGTCAAATTTCGCGGAGAATACTTGGAACAGCAATAAATACATTGTTATATAGTAATGTTGTGTCACTTCCTTGATTCCCGAAATTTTCAGTGCCGCCCTCGTATAAATTAAATCTTCATGAATATTGAATAAACTATAACAGCCTACACTGAGTCATTATATGATGAGAGAAAATATTGTTAAATTAAACGTGGATCGCGTTAATACGCCAGGATCGCTCCCAATAGACACGCTGAGTAGATTCGAATCGAATCACAGAATTCATTCGATCTGAATTAATCCGGCTGTACCCGAATGTACTATCAAACTTGGCCATGCTTCGACGTAGCTCATTGAATCAAAGTTTAATTGAATTAGGGCGGATTCGACCAAACATGACGCTACACGAGATTCTATACGGGGATAATTTTAATCCCCGAATTTATCCCTTGGATATTTTCGTTTCCGTTTTCTCCGCTATCTCCGAATTGGTTTATTTTTTTATTACACCAACAAAGTATACACTAATTCATGTAAAAAAAAAATATAGACAAAAATACAAGTTCTTATGTGAAAAGCAAATAAGTACATTAAAAAGTAAAAATTTCTGTTTTAAAATATAATCACGATTATGTCATAAATGCAAAATTATATCACAATTATTGAATTAAATTAAATTACAATACATACATTAATATAATAGATTTAAAAGTGAATGATGAACGAATGTATAAACCAACAAAAATCCCTGTTCTATTCTTTCTTGTAACGTGATATAAAATGCCATAGGAATTCAATTTTTTAGAATAGTACAGTTATACAAATGATTTGAGTTTTCTTAAGTGTTAATTCCGCCAATATTTGTCTTTAAACAATTCGACACGTGTTTCGCCTCTACACGAGGCATCCTCAGGACGTGATGTCTCGCCAAAATCTGGCAGGAGACTCAGACTCTCGAAACACTTGTCGAATTGTTTAAAGACAAATATTGGCGGAATTAACATTTAAGAAAACTCGAATCATTTGTATAATTATGGATTTCCGCAAAGTAACGCCTACATCAATATTTTTTTTTTGTTAATACAGTTGCCAACTCAGCCCTCTCATTCACATCGGCCAGCGACGAATTCGACTCAACCGGGCGCGCCTCGGTCGTAGATGCCGCAATGAAGTGCATGCGTGTCGAAATATACATCACTAGTTTTTATAACCAAAAAACTACGAGCTTTGCAGTATAATTAAGGCGAAAGGTTAAGAGATTTATATACATTTGGAGCTATGAAACACTACTTAATCATGTTACTCATATCCTTAAGTCTTATTTGTAGGTTGCTAATTGCTGTTGGTTATAGTTAACACTCCAGAGCCATTTTGAACTACCACTTTTCTTTGCAGTTATACAAGTTTTTTGGCATGGCGTGACGCATTTGTTTAGTACTACTCTCAGAAAAGTTATTCTTATAGCTTGTACTTTTTTTATGTAGGTACATTTATTCAGATAAGAAATGAATAACGAGCATATAAACTGTTAAAATGTTACGTTTTCCACGCAAGAATTTTTAAAATATTGGCTTTGTTACATAGATGGCGGCCGGCAGCCGTTAACTCATATCGCTCAAGGTCACTGGCATTTAGTTTCGCCTTAAGAGATCGTTAATCAGCAGTAATTTTTGTGTGCACTGGAAAATATTAATCTTTTCAAAAATCCTTCCTAAAATTTATGGACTGTATAAAATTCAAAATAAAAACTGTACACTGAATAGGTATGTTTAAAACTTTCTATATATATACTTAGTCAATCCATAAATACTGTTACAATTAAAAATAAACAAAATATTACATTTGAATTTGGTATCTGTCATTTTTATATGATTGTTCATTGAGTTTTCTCATTTTGGCGCCAATACATTGTACAATATTTTACGATATTAAAATGGAGTGGGGTGATAAGAGAACCGAATCGCTGTGATTGCAGTACACAAAGTAGGTATGGAGCCAAATGTAATTTTTAAATTATTTGTGTACCGGACTATTAATAGGTACAATGAGACCTCTTCTGTTTGTGACAGAAAAAGATCTGGCCGTCTACGTAGTATTCGTTCGAAAAAGGTGGTCAAAGCAGTAAGGGAAAGAATTCCAAGAAATCCTGTCCGAAAGCAAAAGATTTTATCTCGGGAGATGAAGATAGCACTACGGTTCTAACCATGTTGCGTATTTTAAAAGATGACTTAGGACTTACATAGAATGTAGCTTAAATTAAAAAAAAAAACGTTACCATCTATGTTTTCATTAGGTAATAGTTAATTTAATCTCAATTTGCTGTAAGTACCTGTGTTTACGGCCAACAGAACATAGAATATATTTATATTATACTATAGGGAATTGATGTAATGGTGATAAGGGTTTATTGGTGTCTATAACATGGTTCGTCATGCATCACTGAAATGTAATTGCTTGCAGCGGCGTCGTGTGCCCGGTCGTCACCTTCTCTCAAATATCTGCGAAGGGAACGACGGCTGGTCTATGCGTGAAGTCGTTAACGGGTGCTGCTTGTGGTGCCAGATCGACCTGTTATAGTTAATAAATCATTGTATTTGTTGGATGTAATTACTAATTATGACAGTAATTAAAATCATCATGTTCACGAAGCATCCTTCCACAAACAATGAATTCAAGCTCTAAAGGTTGATGCATCAAATACAGGGTAATTTATATTTATACTTTGATAACAAAAGTTGTAGATCTTTTTATTACCCACAACTTAGCCATTTAACTTTTTTTTCTATAGGACTTGTAGTTTTGCCCTTAATCATTGGCCCTTTTCCACTTCCCGACATCAGATTACCCGTAATTTATTTTTCCTTTTTCACAAATAATAAGAGTCACCCCTAAATATTTATTTTGACAATTTTTTTCATCTTTATTTTATTATGATTCAGCATTAAAAAATACACACAACTTCAAATTTTCACCCGCCTACGATTAACACCTATTTTTGTATCGCGATTTTAATATTATTCAATTCCATCCACAGATACGCACTAGAGTTGCAAGATGGCAATCGAATATAATGATTTATGAACGATATATTTGGTAGTTATGAGAATCGTTTGCCATCTATTTTTTATACCCCAAAAATTTTAAATATTGATTTTTTTTATTATTACTTTATGTGGTAATAAATGTTTTGCTGGGTCAGCTAATAGTATTATAAAATGTGTGAATGTAAGTTAATTTGTTACGTTTTCACGCCTAAACCACCGAACTGATTTTGACAAAATTTAGTACAGAGATAGACTAGGGCTTGAAAAAGGAAATAAGCTACCTTTTATTGAAAGAAAATAAATGGAGGGTTCGAAATAGGGGATGGCAGTTTGTATGGACATTCGTCATTATCGAAGATAAAACCATGAAACTTTGAATTTAGGAACTTAATAAGAAATAATTTATAAACATTTGTTCGAGCATTTTTGAAACTTTGACCTACATGCGGATGAAATAGGAGATTAAAGTTCACAGGGCAATACTATAGCGCTGTATCATAGAAGAGCGCTGCCAACAGCGCAAAGAGCATTTTGTATGTGTATTATTTGAAAAGAATCCTAAAAGATTGCCCAAGTAAATATTCAATGCGGACGAAGTCGCGGGCTTAAGCTAGTAAGCAATATGTCTATTTGTAATAATTTTGCATACTCTTAGTTTATTCTCAGTAATAATCTCAGGTATAAAACTTGACCGAAAGATTTTAGACAAATATCAGATTTAGTCTTATCTTAAGTCAGAAGATTGTATACAATCTGTCTTTTGTGTCGTTGTTAAGCTTAGGGTAAAGTAGAATGATGAATTATCATGCTGTGTACACACAGTGTAAAATAAACAAACATGGAATATATTAATGTACGTGTTGACACAAGTATGTACAAAGATTTTCTTGAGGTGCGTAAATTGCGGTATTTTGCCTTGTGATCTACTTAATATAGATAGTAGCTAAAAACTAAAAAACACGCTTCTTATAGAAAACCGACCCAAAAAATAGAAAATTTATAATTAACATCAATCCCTGCCTTATAGACGATAGATGAAAATTATATAAATAAAAAAAAATCTTATTGTGCGAATTGAACAATGGAATAATGTTATCAAATTAATGTATTGTCATCCGCCCTCGATAAATCTACGAATTCTGAACGAAATTTGGCCGTTTAAAGTGGGTCAAAACGCCGCCCAAATGAGTCGGTTACAAACAAACATACATACAGGTGGAGCTAATAAAAAGCGTGTAATAAAAGGAATAATCACTACATATTATAAAACAAAGTCCTCCGCTACGTCTTATAATCTAACCAAAAAATTTGCAACTCGATTTACACCATATTTTAACCGACACATTGGTATAGGCCGACCGTTTTTTACCTGAGTCCTCGCCTGCGGGCGGGGTACAGGGGCGCGGGAGAATTTTTGTAATCGCTTATTTCACTAAGCGCCCCCGCCGCCCGCACCTGTCTCAGTCCCCTTTGTCGTCATACCCCCGCGCCCCTGTACCCCGCCCGCAGGCGAGGACTCAGGCAAACGGTCGCCCTATACCAATGTGTCGGTTAAAATGTGGTATAAATCGAGTTGCAAATTTTTTGGTTAGATTATAAGACGTGGCGGAGGACTTTGTTTTATAATATGTGTGATTATTCCTATAAACCGTCGGCATATACACACTCGTATACTTATACAACACACACGCACTCACGCTCACAAATACACAGGTTGATAAATTTATAAAAAGTTTCGATTTCTTTATCTGCATTGTAATAGTGTTTAGTTTGCCCTCTCCGCTGCACGAAATAATTATTTCCAGCAGCATATTATGCTGAGCCTACTTCCCTTCTTCTTAATGTATGTTTATTAATATATTGATTTTGTATATTAAAATCTAAGCAAACGCGGGGACCGTAGCGTATTGGAAATAGTCTGTTACCGAGTGTCTGACGTGGATTGTCTTAGTTGTAAGTTTCACGTTTTTGTGACTTCAAGTAAATTCAATTAACCACATCTTAATAAGTTTCATTTAAAAATTACGCTCAAGCAGAGATGAGTCAGAGAGAGATGGGTTAAATATGCGGGGCCCCCTTTCGCGCGGGGCCCTTAGCAATTGCTATTGTAACTACGTGGTTAATCCGGCACTGCTATAAGCTCGTGATAAAGATGCTTATTTTATATATTGTAACAAATAAAGTGAAGTGAGGAGCGGATGTCAGAGAGGTGGCGCTATTGTAGCGGTGTGAAGTGTGAGGCGATTACTGAAGGGGCAAGGAGAGGAGAGTAGAGAGGTGGCGAAGGCTATATAATGTCTTGCTCATGATTAAATTAATTATGCTGCAGTGTTAGTGTTGTTAAATAATTACAAGAGTATATATTTGAAAATTATAATTATAAAATCTGAAATACATATAGTGATTTGTGATGGAAAACTGTTTTTATTTTCCTTGACTGCTTTACAATATTTTAAGCAATTTATTCGAGATTTGTTTGAGCGTGTGAACACATCTTAGGTTTACAATCTTATAGAATTCCACACAATTGATCTCATCAATATGGACAAAGTTCGACCTTTCCCTTTTAGTGTTGTCTTAGGCTAGGGTTAGGGTAATCGAGAAAAGGAACCCTTTTTATCTTTTACTATACATAAATCACAGTAAAAACTAAATAGCCTGCGTCATATTTTGCCTGTGTTTCGGCTCGATTTATTCGTTAACTTTAACCAATGACGTTCTATATACATATGGACATATCATTTGCAGTCTGAAAGGCAAAAGTGTGCTTAAAGACAATGTAAGCACACTTTTCTCCTTAGTCGTGTGTCAATCAACAAGCCTAATTGTGCTATAAAATGATTGTGTGGTTTTATGAAACCACGGTAAAAGTGAAACTATCTTTCACATTATAGACATTTAACTAAAATTTTTTGGAATAATAATATTCCATTAGTGATTAGGGTATAAAGACCGCTTTATAAATCTTAATTTTATACTTAGAAAATTGGAATGATAATGGGAAATAATAAAAGTAGACTAAGTCTCCTGTAATAAATAACAATACTTACATTAAAAACTGACAAAAACAAACAAAATAGCGTGGAGCACTGGCACAAATGAGTAATAATCTATACACTACACGGTCAGCTGCTGCGAACTATAGGCGCCGCCCGACCGTCACGCGACATGCAACGCACAGACGGAAAAGTTTGAGACGATGTAATATAAGTTTCACTTTAAAAAGTGCTCAAATAATACGTTTACCACCAATTGACCAATAATATTTTAAACAGTTAGTACGGAGTAAACGCAGAAATGTATAGACATAGCAGTCGAAGCTTATTAAGATGTGATTTGTGACATGTGCCCACTGACTTGTATAAATACCACTGGACATGCTGTTCCATATGTTTGACAGCTTTTTTTGTGCCTGTTTGAAGCGCCACTCGCGAGCGTCCAGAGAACTAACTAGTTTTGACGTATAATTATCCAAATGATTTGAGTTTTCTTTAATGTTAATTCCGCCAATATTTGTCTTTAAACAACTCGACACGTGTTTCCCCTAGACACGGCATCAGTCTCGTGCCAGATTTTGGCGGGACAACACGTCCTGAGGATGCCTCGTGTACAGGCGAAACACGTGTCGAATTGTTTAAAGACACATATTGGCGGAATTAACACTAAAGAAAACTCAAATCAATTGGATAGTTATGGATTGCCGCAAAGTAACGCCTACTTCAATAATATTTTTTTTTGACGTATAATATAAATGGCTGCGAGAGAAGCGCACAATTTCGTTCGTTTTCCGTGTTATTTATACTTCAGGAATCAACGTAATAAAGTACACATTATTTTTGTAAATAGTTTTCCTATTAATGTTTGTTAAGCTGAGGTTGTCATTTCTGGTTTTAGTACCGCAGACTCTCGCTACATGGCCAACAGCGCCAAAATGGCGAATACCAAACAAGCACAAAAGCACTTTGACAGCCGCCAGTCTAGTGGTATATAGTAGAGGTCAGTGCATGTGCCATATTTCGGCTTTTTTTGTATTTTTTATTTATACTTAAATTGTCTATAATATATTGTATAGAACGTCATTGAGTTTAACAGATAAAGTCGTACCATTGATTTATTGTATGTTGTTCTCTTCGCATTATCTATCTGTATTACTAAATCTCTAACGGCCATTCCCAATATACTATCTACTGATAGAGATAAATTACTACCTTCTACTGTAAGTAATTAGCTGTCAATAATCTGAAGCTTTCCCAATATACCCGATAAGTCATTCTTATCGCCTTATATAGAGACGCGTGAATTGCAATTTCCATACAAATTGACATTCCATTGACAGACAGCGTGTACGGATAAGGTGAGTTACCGTCGATAACTTTATTGGGACGGAAAGGTCAACGATAGTTACGATTTTTATCTCAAGTAGGCCACAACCGGAGATAGACTGAATATTGCGAACGGCTATAAATGGGTATATATGATAATGGCCTATAACTATGGTGGATCTTCTATTTCCTTTCATTTTTAGTAATACACATCTTTCCTAAGTCTGATTCTTATCAACAGAGTCCATTGGGTCAATAATACGGGATGTAATTTTTTTTGAAAAATAGTTCGGGTCGATTACCGTCAAAAGTTCAAGACTTTTCTTTAACGGCCGTACCCAATATTCAGTCTATTTCTTACTTAAGTTAAAAATCGTAACCATCGTTGACTTTTTTGTCACTAACTTATCGACGATAACTCACCTTATGCGTACACGCTGTCAGTCAATGGGAGGACGTATAGCTTACAGACGATAGAAGTTTTGTATGGAAATTGCAATTCACGCGTCCCAATATAAGGCGATAAGAATGACTTATCGGGTATATTGGGATAGCTACAGATTACTGACAGTAGAAGTTAGTAATTTATCTCTATCTGTAGATAGTATATTTAAACGGCCGTAAGAGTCGTAGTTTCCGACTTGGCCATCACAGCCCTTCTCAAAAAACCACCCTGTAGACGAACAAGTCAATCTTTTGTTATTGTAACCGATTTTGAATGACAAGTCGTAAACGGGCAGCTAAGCTGGGAATAAGATAATTAGTATTTTGAATATTTAACGATTAGATCTAGACGTACACATTGACAAATCAAAATTGATCACGCATTATCGGGCTGTCACGTCGTCTACATGCTAATCTATACATACATATAAATAAAATTGGAGTGTCTGTTTGTAATATGTAAATAGCCGTCTTTTACAACATGTATATGAACATACACCAAAATAACATATTTTACAATTTTTATCTGTCTGTCTGTTTGTTCCGGCTAATCTCTGAAATGGCTGGACCGATTTTGACGGGACTTTTATTTGCAGGTAGCTGATGTAATAAGGAGTAACTCAGGCTACGTATATTTTAGAAAAAAACTTTTATTAAAAAAAAATTAATGCAGCATTGTCCAAGAAACGGTCTAACTCAGCAGCAGTCAGCTATATATTCTATGTATATGGTACATCCATAGTTGTATTATAAAAGAAAATTTATGTTTGTTTGTTACGTTTTCACGCCTAAACTACCGAACCGATTTTGATGAAATTTACGGTAGAGATAGACAAGAGCTTGAGAAGGGACATAGGCTACCTTTTATCGTGAATAAAAGGCTTTGCGGGGTTGAAATAGGGGTGGATATTTGTATGCAAGTTCGTCATTATCGAAGATAGCACCATGAAAATTTGATAAGAAATAAATAAATATTTAATAATAATAATAATAATAATAATAATAATAATAATAATAAATTTTTTATTTGCGAAAAACTGCCACCAAATTTTTTACAAGTACAATAGATATGACAATTAACATTGTATAAAGAAAAGAAAAATAACAATACAAATGTTTAAAAAACAATAAAGAAAGAGATATTAATGCTTTAAAACTAACTATGTAGAATGATAACAAACCAGGCAGCAGCGCGATTCGCAAAAAGGAAAGTTCTCAGCAAACGTAAGGACGTATTTTCCTAACACTGATATTATGAACTTCCTATATTTTTTTTTCCGTGAAAGCTATTTTGGCAGTAATGAGTGAAACAAATAATTATAATATTTAAATATTTATCTTATCCTCTATCTAATAAACAAAGCTCAGAATTTAATAAATTTATAAATCTGAAAAGAAAATATTTATATCAAGTAGTGATGCGTATACACGCATTTACGTACATCCCCACTAGCTAGACAAGTATATAATAAAAATATATATAAAAAATGCATGAGTAATTTAATATTATATAGATAAAACATATCCATTATGATACCCATCCTCACTACAGTCGATGTATTTAATTTAGTTTTTGCTCTTGCAATAATAGCTTTTTGTAGTTATTCTTAAAAGATTCCTTTGAGTGCAAATTTCGAAGTGGTGGTGGCAGGTTATTCCAACACTTAGTGGCTGCGTAGCGAAAGCTACCACGAAATGCGGTTGTGTGGAAGATGGGTATATTTAAAGAATCGTGCGAAGCGCGGGTCTTATGTGGAATGTTAGCATCACTTCTCCATATTAACTTTTTAAATAGATAAATAGGGATTTCGTTCTTTATTATACCGAATAGTAAGGTAGCAAAGTGCAATTTCATACGACTCCCCATTTTTAATAATGACTCTCTATTTAAATAAGGGGTAACGTGGTCTCGCCGCGGAATGGAGAAACAATATCTTGCACAAGCGTTTTGAACACGTTGTATGAGACGTTTAGTACGCTCCAATAAGCGTGGACCTATGGCTGCATCCATATAATTAAATTTGGAAAGAATCAAAGATTCACAGAGGAGTACACGTAGGTCTTTTTTTATTGAGTTTCTGATTCGGTATAGTACTTTCAGTCTATAAAAGCAACTACGAACAATCTGAAGTATATATTTTTCGAAACGTAAGTTTTCGTCTACGAGCAAGCCAAGATTTCGGACCTCGGTTAACCTCTCTATTTGTTCATTATTAATTTTAATGTTGGGTTTACCAGTTACTACTTTTTTAACTTGATTTGTTCTAGCGTTTTTAAATTTAGACCTGTGTGGGGATGAAAAAGGGGGATGAAAGTTCTATAGTTGGTAGCTTATAAAAATGTATTAACCACAGCAGTTTGTTATGTATTATTTTCAAAGTGAGTATATCTTAATCTATATATATAAAAATGAATTGCTGTTCGTTAGTCTCGCTAAAACTCGAGAACGACTGGACCGATTTGGCTAATTTTGATCTTGAATTATTTGTGGAAGTCCAGGGAAGGTTTAAAAGGTGAATAAATAGGAAAAAGCTGCTAAATTAAATAAAAACAACAAATTTGTTTTTCCTTTGATGTGTCCATACATAATTTCTATGAGAGAATTTATTGACGCACGGTTGACAGTTCTGCTGTGAAACAATATCATTACGACAGCAGGGTGCATATTTTACGAAGTAATTTTTGATGTTATAATATATTTTTGAAAAATTCATATAAAAACATTATTTTATTTATTATATACAGAACAACGTCTGTCGGGCCAGCTAGTATATATATATATATATATATATATATATATAAATGAATTGCTATTCGTTAGTCTCGCTAAAACTCGAGAACGACTGGACCGATTTGGCTAATTTTGGTCTTGAATTATTTGTGGAAGTCCAGGGAAGGTTTAAAAGGTGAATAAATATGAAAATTCTCGGAATTAAATAAAATCAAAAATTTTATTTTATCTTTGATGTGTCCCCCGTCGTTCAGAAAACCAGATCCGGAATAAGGTTAACAATATATGTTTGGTAGTTCTGAGAATCAGACATCATCTAATTTTATGCCCTAAAAATATAAATTATTGATTTTTTTCTTATTACTTTATATGGCAATACAACGTTTCAAATTCAAATCACAAACGTTTTTTAACAATTCTTTTAATTTTCGTAACACATTTGTTTTGTACATTTTCTGGGATCATAGTGTAGAATATACATCGCCCAACAAAAGACTTACTAACTCGACCCAACCGAGTAGTGGGCATAACAAGTTTATGTTTGTTCCCCGTGCTAACATTATGAATGTCACAGTTTCTAGAAAATTCCTCAATGTGCTTATGAACATACAGAACATTATCAAAAATGTATTGAGAAGAAACAGTCAAAATGTTTATTTCTTTAAATTTTTCTCTTAATGATTCTTTAGGACCTAGGTTATAAATAGCTCGAATAGCCCTCTTCTGCAGCCCAAAGATGGTATTAATATCGGCCGCACTGCCCCATAACAATATACCATACGACATAATACTATGAAAATAACTACAGTATACTAGTCGCGCCGTTTGCTTGGTCAGCTAGTTAAAAAATAAAAAATGCTGCCTAAAGCAAGTATATTATAAAGCTAGTACAAAAAATCTGGTACAAGTTGTATTATGCATGTTAAAATAGCCACCTACGTAATTACTGTGTAGGTTATCTGGTCAGGCATTAATCCGTCTGTGTGTGGAACCGGTTTCAAAATGGATAAAAATTATAATAGTGATCATGATGAATGGCAGAATATAATTATTATACCAACTGGTTGGTACATGATCTAAAACTTGTTATTCTTAACATCGGCTTAAGAGCTCAAAGTAATATAATTTTATTTCCAACAAACGCAAGTAAAAATTCTAATAAATTTCTGGTGATTTTATTCATTCATTTTGTTTTTAACTTGTTTTTTTTTTTATATGGAAAAGGAGGACAAACGAGCGTACGGGTCACCTGGTGTTAAGTGATCACCGCCGCCCAAATT
>CATIXQ010000019.1:967115-981127 GCA_949711755.1 Leptidea juvernica | reverse complement strand
TTTTTTTGAAGGTACCCATGTCGTATCGTCCCGGAAACACCGCACAAGGAAGTTCATTCCACAGCTTTGTAGTACGTGGAAGAAAGCTCCTTGAATACCGCACTGTGGAGGACCGCCACACATCCAGATGGTGGAGATGATAACCTAACTTGTGGCGTGTCGTGCGAAGGTGGAATTCGGCGGCAGGAATCAGGTTAAACAGCTCTTCGGAACACTCCCCGTGATAAATGCGGTAGAAGATGACACACATGACACAATGAAGCGACGTCTCTACCCAACGCCAAGTGATCCGTATTTCGTTTCGTAGTAATATACTACTACCGCTTCGGAAACAAATGGCTTCGCGAATGAATCAATCAATGAATGAAGGAATCAATTTTGAGAAAATAAATGCCGTTTATGCCTTTAAATCATCGAATCTATGGCGCTATATGAAGAAACCTCAGCTGACCACAAACATGAGAGTTGTATTACTGAACGATACATCTGCTGAAGATTTCTCTGAGCAATTCCTAACTAACGGTAATAGTCGAGTAAGTGTCGATGAATCGGGCGGATTGATTTCATTTCCTCAGAATTTCTCCAATTGAATAACGACTAAAAGTTGGCTTCTTAGTAATCATGCATCGAAACCTAATTCAAATTCAAATAATTTTATTCAAAATAGGATGTGACATCACTTATTGAAACTCAAAAACTACCACCCTTTCCAAAATGAATGCCTCAGACCTGAGAGAGAATGGGCGCAACAAACTCAGCGGGCTTCTTTTTCATCAAAAAAATATGTTTACAAAGTAAAATTGTATAATTAAACTTATTATTTAATAGCCTGAGGGCGGTCGCTCCATTCCCAATCTGTGGAATCATTAAAAAAGAAAGTCATTTATGTTATAGTAACCTTTACCACTTTTGTTTTGAGCATTTTCTGGGATCTTGTTGTAAAAGCATATACATCGCCCCACAAAACACTTACTAACTCGACTTAGCCGAGTATTAGGCATTATAAGTTTATATCTGTTCCTGGTGTTAACATTATGGTTATGACAGTTTCTAGCAAATTCACTTATGTGCCTATGAACATACATCACATTATAAAGAATATATTGAGAAGCAACAGTCAAAATGTTTAGTTCTAAAAAATTTACTCTTAATGATTCATTAGGACCTAGGTTATAAATAGCGCGAATAGCCCTCTTCTGCAGCATAAAGATGGTATTAATATCGGCTGCACTGCCCCATATCAAAACTGTGCAACGGAACGCGTTTGGTGGTAAGTAAATTGAAGATGAACAATGTGATTTACGCGACGATACTCAATGGAAAACTCGAAGGTGATGAAGTTCTGATACCAAAGATCCCGATCATCCCAACCGATAAGCCGTTTGAATTTAAGCGACTTCAATTTCTGATCCGTCTTGCAGTCGCCATTAAAAAACCACAAGGCCAATCCACAAATAAAATTTTTGTTCAACTCTTAGGTTGTGGTTTCAATGAAGCCATGAAGAATGAAGCCACAACCTGAGAGTTGAAGAAGCAAACGGAATTTTATAACGAGGCGGTACTCGAACGGTTAGATCAGTTGGTTAGAGCACCGGCACGGAACGCCGGAGGGCGTGGGTTCGAATCCCGCATCGTTTATAAAATTTTGTTGTTCAAATTTTATTTGTATATTAATTCTAGAAGTGAAACTTTCACTTTAAAAACATAACTTATTGACAAGGCCAATCCTTGAAAGTAAGTCCGGATCTAGAAAAACCAAAATCTGCCCATTTATTGCCTCTAAGGCGGAACAATGTTCGCCGGGTCACCTAGTTATAATAAAAAAGCTATTTATATATGAATGAAATATACATTTTAACCTTTGCCTCTCGATATATTTCTTGATAGTTAATTTATTAATAAAAATAGCATAATGTTAACACCAGGAAGATAAATAAACTTATAATGCCTACTACAAAGTCGAGTTAGTCAGTCTTTTGTGGGCGATGTAAATATGCTTTTACAAAAAGTTCCCAGGCAATATTAAAAATAATTGTATTACGAAATTCAAAAGAATTATCAGAAGTTTTTTCAGAAACTTTCTTAATGATACCGCAGATTGGGAATGCAGCGACCGCCGTTGTAAATTTGATTGTATCAAAATTTTATTTAAAAAAGAAGCCTGAGTTGCTTGCGCCCATTCTCCTCTTGCCTTAAGCATACATTTCCGAATAGGTACTAGTATCCTATTAAGCATAAAAAATATTTTAATTTGAATAGTGTAATAAATTAACAGACGCATTTCAGCCTCCTCTTGTGACATGCATCGTTTAAACATATATATATATTCCTATGCAGTTTTCTTAGTGATATTTATTAGAATAACTTCAAAGACGAGACATAACGCCAAGTTACGACAAAGAGTAAAGAATAGAAGTCATCTCCATTTACTCATAAAGAAGATAATAAATGTGTAATAATTTACCTTAAATCTAGATAGTTGACTTTAGCACCGTACATGTTCCATAACGCAGGCGGAATCTTGCGACAGTCTTGACCACAATAACTTAACTGAAACACAACCAAATTCATTAGCTCCTAATAAAAAAAATACAATAAAAACAAAAAGTAAGTGCCTTAGAGTATGTTCCGATATGCACTGCGACCACTGTACAGTGTGACATCAATTTAGTATACTGTGAAGCGGTTCCTTTAAAGCCAGTTATACTGGTCACTATTTAAAACGTAACGCAATCCCGTATACTGTCAGCCGCATTTTTTCACGCAGCATTCAAATGAGTGTATCAAAGTTTTCTAGTTCATTAAAAAAAACTAAAAAGGTTAATTTTTGCAATTCCTCCATTGTTTTATTTAATATTTATTTATTTATTTCAAGGAATATCGACAGCTATTTACACAAAATAAAAATACATTAGAAACTTAGAGCTAATTACAGATATTCACTAATAGACAATAGAAGTAGTAAGAAGCAAAATTATAAAGAGTAAACATGTAAAATTATAATCTAATAATAAGCACACTTGATATTCACAGGTTAGGATTCAAAAAACGTTTTCATGATACATTGTTTCATTGCTTTGACAGATGTATTAAAAATATCCAAATTATTTCACTGCTTAGTTTATTACAGGTGGTGCTAGCTCGCAAGATATAACTATTGCTCCGGTAGTTAGTAGATGATTGAGGTATATACAATAAACGGCTATAGCGTAGTGCAGTTGACGAAGTTCTCAATGAAATTGTCGAGAGAAGATCTGGACAATCAACCTTATTTTGAGCTATTTTGAAGAAGAAAGCAATGTCAGAGATCATACGTCGTTTCTCAAGCGGTAGTAAATTTTGCTTTTTATAATGCTGTTCGTAAGACTTTGAATTGTATCTGTCGTTAGTACGGTAGCATAGAAAGCGTAAGATTTTTTTTTGAATATTTTCTATTCGAGAAATATATGTAGAATACAAAGGATTCCAGATTTGAGAGGCATATTCTAAGTGACCACGAACGAAGGTGCAGTACAATATCTTCAGTGTCTTGACTTGACGTAAATCACGCGAGCTTCTTATAATAAATCCAAGGGCTTTCATAGCTTTAGATATATTTAAATTTATATGTTGGTCAAATAATAGTTTCGAATCAAGTAAAACTTTAATCCAAACTAATTACAGAACTTTATATTTTTTGGATTAAACTGTAGGTATTGTTTATGAAACGTTAGGCACTCGAGTGATTTTGACTGATCACGTGATCAAAGTACAGCGAGTACCTTACCTCGAAAACGCCAGTGCTCACAGTAGAATATGGCGACGATTTATGACGTCATATATTTTCCTAAGATACTGCGGCAGTATCCTGGCCAGTCCATAACGGAAAGAATTTTTCTACAGTGATACCCTTAGTAACCTTGCCAGTAAGTAAAATAATTTAATTACGCACGCGCCGCGTGTTTGCATGGTCTCCAAGGTAACCAGAACCAGCGGGACGCAGAAGTAGGAAGAGGGAATGCGAACCTGTCGACGCTTACGCTTAACTAACGATACAGTAACTGCGCGGTGTTATAGATGTGACCACATATAATTTATTGATACGGAAATAATTTAAAATAAATAAAGTAATTAATTGGTACGAGAATGCCTGCGAGATCGAATCAGTAATGACGAGAACCAAAGTCACCGACATAGTACAGTTAAAGTCAAATTAACGTTTAATTATAATTTTCACCAGTGGGAGGCTCCTTTCCACAGGATGCCGGCTAGATTATGTGTACCACAACGGTGCCTATTTCTGCCGTGAAGCAGTAATGTGTAAGCATTACTGTGTTTCGGTCTGAAGGGCGCCGTAACTAGTGAAATTACTGGGCAAATGAGATTGACATCTTATGTCTCAAGGTGACGAGCACAGTTGTAGTGCCGCTCAGAATTTTTGGGTTTTTCAATAATCTTGAGTGGCGCTGAGTTGTAATGGGCAGGGCGTATCAATTACCATTACGCAACTGCGATGCCGGTCAGAATGATGGATTTTTCAACAATCCTGAGCAGCACTGCATTATAATGGGCAAGGTCACTTAGCATCAGAAAGTCTATCTCCTCTGGTCACCTTTTCTCATAAAAAAAGCCTACCCGTGATGATAGTGCATACGGATAACTACGTTTTGAGACCTTTTTTTCTTAATATATTACAATAATATTAACTTTTTTTTTATATAAGGGGGGCAAACGGGCAAGAGACTCACGGGATGGTTAGAGGTGAAGCAATTGCCCATGGACGCAACACCAGGTGTCAAGAAATGCGTTGCCGGCCTTTAATGTGGCAGTATGCTTTTTTCTTGAAGGTCCCTAAGTCGTATCTGTTCGGGAAAACCGCAGCCGGTAATTGATTCCACAAAGTGGCTGTGCGAGGCAAGAAATTTCTAGCAAAACGTGCGGTTGTGGAATGCCAGAAGTCAACGTGATGCGGGTGGTAGTTTGCACGTAATGTCCGGTGGTGGAATTCGGCCGCTGGAATCAACCGCAACTTATAGAGAAAATATAATAACCTGATTCCTGCCGCCGAATTCCTCCTTCTCACGACACGCCACAAGTTAGGATAACATCATCGCCACCATCTGGATGTGTGGCGATCCTCCACAGTGCGGTTTTCAAGGAGCTTTCTTCCTCGTACTACAAAGGTGTGGAATGAGCTTCCTTGTGAGGTGTTTCGGGACGATACGACATGGGTACCTTCAATAAAAGCGCGTACACCATCCTTAAAGGCCGGCAACGCTCTTGTGATTCCTCTGGTGTTACAAGAGAATTTGGACGGCGGTGATCACTTAACACCAGTTGACCCTTACGCTCGTTTGTCCTCCTATTCCATAAAAGTGAAGTTAGTTATTATTCGAAGATCGACTTAAAACAACATGGAGGATACCAACACCGTGACGCCCGATTAAATAAATCCAAATAAATCTCCGAGATATATATTATCTTAAATCATTTATACGTCCAAGCTGTTAAAACGTCTAACTCTATTTTGAGCAATGAACGCACACAAACACAAAGTGACATACAAATCGGGAGTGTCGCACGTAGCTTGTCACGCACACTATTGTAATAAGCCTGGCCTGTTTTCGTGGACAACAAGAGCTTCTATCTAGACGTATAAATTATCTCAGTATATTATATCAATTAGTATCTATTCTTACTTACTTCAATATAAGTATTTATACATACTAAAAAGTGAAAAAAAAAACACAAAGATAACTAGGTATATTACCTATACTGCACCACTAAAAACAAAATAATACAATAACTTTAATGACATACAATGCGATACAAATAAGGAAAATATAGTGTTTTCTTGCGACTTTCACTAAATTCAATATTTCGGTTATATTTCACCAGGACACCATGGTGGCGCAACCAGTCGCGCAACTGTGGTGTCCATAAGCTACGAAACTAGACACTATAACGACACCAGAGTCATGACGAGTCCGAGCTGGTCGCGCCACCAAATTTGTTTGGCTATCTGGGCAACTAAGGGCTATACACCGTAACACCACGGTGGTACAACCAGTCGCCACTACCAATAAAATATATACAGTTCCATAGGGAATTACTCGCATGGTGTCCATTTAGTTGCGCAACCGATTCGTTGGCGCGACCAGCTCGGACGCGTCATGACACTGGTGTCTAATTTGGTAGCTTACGCAACCAGTCGCGCCACTGTGGTGTCCCAGTGGAATATAGCCTGAATATTGATTTTTGTGATGAAAGTCGCAAGAAAACACTTTATTATCCTTATTTGTATCGCTTTGCATGTCATTACAGTTATTGTATTATTGTGTTTTTAGTGGTGTAGTATAAAAGGCAAAGAAGGCATTTATTTTCTCAAAATTGATTCCTTTAGAATTCTTTTTGATCTCATTTCTAATATACTAGACACTACTACCGCTTCGGAAGCAAATGGCGCTCTGAGAAAGAAGAAGCGGCGGAAACTCTCCCATCATTCTTTTTTTGCGCTCTTTTTAATATAGGTTATTAGGTAATATACCTAGTTACTCCTGTGGTTTTTTCTTTGGTAGCTTACGGACAAGTGGTGTCCCGGTGGAATATACCCCTTATGGCGAGTTGAATGGTGTAGATACCTTATTGGTAATGAAACTGGCAATCAAATTAAAAAAACAATTATTCAAATCCGACTAATAGGTGTAGAGATAAGCGCGTTGAAATATACAAGCAAAAAAAATCTATTTCGTTTTATAATACGAGTATAGATATTTAAATAAATGTAAATTTATTATAACATAAAGATTATATTGCTATCCAATTGTCTACTGTGACATTTATGGCGATTTAGAATAATTAATTGTGTTAGTTATATTTATAAATGCGTCCGATTAACGCCTCCTAAATCTTTATATCTTACACCGAGATTAGAATAACCTCAAGTTTATTGTTTATCATTACTAAGTTGATATTTTATTTTTTGAATATTATTTAATATTGTCGCGTAGCAACGCTACGACGTACATGACGAGAGTTGTCAAAATTCAAGGTATTGATAATTTCGAAATATTTCAAATTTCTAGAACAATTCGAATTTAAAGATGGAAGAAAATCATTTTGAAAATAGAACAGTGTTCTTCCCTTACCCTGTCCATATATCTTAATATATATAAATTACGTGTCACGTTGTTTGTCTGCGATGGACTCCCTAAACTAATGAACGGATTTTAATAGGGATTACTTCATGGAGTGGAGTTTAGTCCAACTTGAGAGATAGGATAGATTTTATTTCGATTTGCGACTCATAAATATTTTTATTTCCAATATTTGTTTTGTACGAGTATGTGACATATTTTCTGTGAGAGAATTTATTGACGCACGGTTTGACAGCTCTGCTGTGAAACAATTACATTATAACAACAAGGAGCATATGTTATGAAATAATTCTTGATTTCATGGAAATTTTATTGACAAATTCATAAATAAAACAGTTTTTTATTTATTATGTACAGAACAACGTCTGGCGGGTCAGCTAGTATATATATATGAATTGCTATTACTCGTTAAGAAAAATCATAGCTGTTTTAAAACTTACAATGAGTTGAATGAGAGAAGATCTCTGAGAAGGAACAAACTAGTTCTGCCTCTTAAACGGCTACAGATGGAAAGAGTACACACTATATGGCAATAACTATGTACAATAAACTTCCTGGCGACTATAAAAGCAGTACGTTTAATAAATTTTATCTACACCCATGCTTTAAATCCTCTATTAAAGATTCTGAAATAGTTAGCTTATTGCCAACATTAAAACACCCAATGTCCCAATAACCATTACATCATCCAAACGAGTGTTGTAATGTTGTACTGAATTTCATAACAACACTCAAATTTTTTTTTCAATCTCTTCATGCTCAAAGAGTTTTAACAGACAGCCACATTCTTATTGCTCGGTGCATGGTATCTGTATGAATTTCAAAAAAAGAACATTTTCGTTTACGCGCGTTCCACACTACCAGAACGTCGCGCGCCGTAAAAAAAAAGTAGATTATTCGAATCCCCGCCATTTTTCATCGATATTTTTATGGTTTTGTTTACAAAAAATGAGCGTTTCATTTTAAACGCTGCAAACGAACATAATATTCAAGTGAATTTTAATTATTGCTCTATACAAAATGTAAATTACTACTAAAATAAATAATTCTTTCATTAATACTTAGTTTATTTGTATATAATCAGTAATGGATGATATTAGGTTACTACTAGGACTGACTGTTTTAATGATAGCAGTAAGCTAACTGTTTCAGAATCTTTTAGAGCATTCATATTCTGGGTATAGATAAATTCTTGTATGCAACTGTTTATAATGAGGTTTTAAAACACTCATGTGATACTATTATGATACTCTGCTTCGCCTCGTGAGATAAATCCACATTCGTGTTTTAATACCCCTTACTACACAACAGTTGCATAAATAACTATAAAAGGAGAACAAATGAGTTGCTCATAAACAAATGCTATTATAATATTTCAGATTTCTTTAGTGATAATCTTAAACTAAGTTTAAGGATATTTTAAAGTTATTGACAATAATAATTAGCTTTGTACTTTTATTATGTTGACATTTTAATCATTTTATTTTATTTTTATGCGTTGTTTGTATAAAGTTTATGTATAACTTAACTTTTTAATCCTATCTTGTTTATAAATTTACAGTAATGTAAAGTTACACTGGTAAAACGTATAAGGCTCATCAGAGAATAAATAAAACAAAATTAGGAATGGAAAATATAGTCGAAATAAAAGATACAATCCCTTTTACCGCTTCGCTTACGTTAAAATAAAAGGAATAACAAGGCGATATCTTATAACAGTCACATAAAATACAATATGCTTACATTAAACCCAGCCATAACTTGACTAAGGCATCACATTCAAACAGCCTCTGTAATACCGTGCTATCTTTATTGTGGGTCACTTTATCAGCTTTATGACTGCATTTATAGCAATAAATGACGACCTGTATAGCCGAGTGCTTAGCGATCCTACCTACTAAGCTAGAGGTCCCGGGTTCGAATCCCGGTAGGTGCAACCATGTATATAATGAACATGGATGTTTAAATGTATTTATGCATGTTTAAGTAAGTATATTGTATTAAATATATCGTTGTCTTGCAACCCATAACACAGGCTATATATATGCCTAATTTGGGGCAAGATAATTTGTGTAAAAAGTGTGTCAATATATTATTGTTTATAAACAATAATATATTGACACACTTTTTTGACCGTGTACTATATATAGTACACGGTCTTATATCCATAAATAGGGCCAGTCAATGCAATTATCAATACATCAATTTGAATTATACACTTTAAATTCATTACGCCTTGACCCTTTCTAGATAATACTCTCACTACGCAGCTGGCATATCTTCTCCGACTCTTATTATTTATTTAAACATTTTTTTCCGAAAATTAAGAAGTTAGCCATTGGGAGGCTCCTTTGCACAGGATGCCGGCTAGATTATGGGTGCCAACGGCGCCAATTCCTGCCGTGAAGCAGTAATATCTAAACATTATTGTTTCGGTCGGAAGGGCGCCGTAGCTAGTGAAATTACTGGGCAAACGAGACTTAACATCTTATGTCACAAGGAGGCGGGCGCAATTGTAGCGCCACTCGGAAATTTTGGATTTATCCGCTCAGGATTGTCCTGAGCTGCACTGCATTGTAACGGGCACGGCGTATCAATTACCATCAGCTGAACGTCTGGCTCGTCTTGTCCCTTATTGTTGTAAAAAAAAAGTTAAGCGATGAACTACGAGGTACATGATTTACTTGTCCTAGCCATTTTAAACACTCTCATACTAAATATATGCGAGTGTTTAATATCAAATATTTGGATACTTCTCGTTTGATCTTTAAAAAGTTATTGACGTCATTTTACTGATTAGGTAACGCACTTTCGATATCAGCTCAAACTTTTTTGATATCTGCAATAGTTAGGGAATAATCGTCTGGTAGCACTTAACGTTTACCTCCTGTATGTCATCTTCAGTATAAGGGAGACATTTTACAATAACATCTTTTACTCATGACCCACTATCATTCTCTTTGTAGAGTACTCAACAACTGCAGTTTTCCCGAACCGTTACAAGCTTACAACATACCCCCCGTCTTTAAAAGCCGGAAACGCATCTCTTGACCAGTCGTGTTGCGGATGTTAAACTCCAAAAAACTCTTTTTTCTTTGGAACTATATCACATGGATACCTTAAAGAAAGCACGTTATCTATGTTTAAAACTAACCAGCTCCTGACCCTTTGTTCACCGTTTGCTTGTAAGTCCTCCAGATGGCTTTTCCTGTTGCATGTTTAGAGTTAATCTCACCGTCACAACAATATCTTTATTTGCACTTCAAAATAAAACAGTTTGTTATTTTTATAAATATTAATGAAAGCCTTGTGAAATCCGAAATGTTTCAGTATAACAGTAGTGTGTTGGTATTTAGAAATTTTTAACATATTTTGCATGTCAATTGACAAAACATATTGGATTATCAATAATATTATGTTAACATCTTAAGTACAATGTTTCTTGTAATATCTCTCACTTCTGGGATTAATTAATAATTAAAAATATAATTAACTACAAAATAAAATAGCTGACCCGACAGACGATGTTCTATGAATAGAAAAAAAATCTCTCAATAATAATATCTCAAAGGGTTTTCTTTGAAAGCTCCCAAACGGCAAATATTTGTAACAAAAACCGTTAATATATACAGTCGTGGTCAACTAATTAGGGACACTCTGTAGTTAAACCAAATTGTGAATTTATTTTTTAATTTCCAACGAGTCTAAACAAGATTTCATATCCCTTACATGTAAGTATAATTAGTCATTTATGTGCCCGATTATACAAACAATAACAACTTCCTAAACATAAAAACTCTTTACAGTATAGCTGATCGATTATCACAGTGCTGTTTGTTCAAAAAATGCTGGTTGGTCATTTAATTAGGGACACTGAGATATTGCGTTCTATTTTCAGAATTTGAAACCCAATATTTTTTTGTTTCTTCTCCTATTGTTTCGTGGTAGTTTAAGCGGCAATCAAGATTATTAATTTTAAGTTTTGTAAACTATTTTGAAGAAAAATGTGCAAAAATAAAATTTGCGATGCAGAACTACGAAAAATCACCATGAAGTTTGTCGAGCGTGGTTGCTCATACCGAGGGATAGCAGAATATTTAAATTGTTAAAAAACTATGGTGTGCAATGCAGTGCAACATTTCAGGCGCAACAACACAGCTTTAAATGTGCCCAAATAAAAAAGATCGAGAAAACCAACACCGCAAGAAGATAGAATGATAGCCAGGTTAGCTAAGAAAGATCCATTTTTAGGCTCTGTTTTAATTAAACACGAAGTGTTTAGGGCGGACAAAAGAGCCGCTGTTACAGCGAGGACCGTTAGACGACGCGGACGTCTGATATAAGCAGGGTTGTTCGAAGGAGTGGCACGCTAAGTACCGTTGTTGAAGAATGAACATAGAAATGCACGTTTGACGTTTGCACGTAAATATTTACATTGGACCTACGCCCAATGGCAACATGTAATATTCTCTGACGAAGCCAAGGTTAATTTGATATCTGCAAATGGAAGGAAATACGTAAAAACGGCGTCCTGTAAAAACGGAAATGAATCCAAGATTCACAAAAAAGCAGGTGAAACATGGCGGTGGAAACATTAAAATGTGAGGTTCATTTTCTGGACGTAGAGTGGGACCTGTGAGGAAAGTTCATGGTAATTTAGACCAACATCAATAAAAGGCAATATTAGAGGAAACTATGCTTCTCTACGCTGAGGAACATCTCCCTATTATATGGACGTTTCAGCATGATAACGACCCGAAACATACCGCCCGTTCAGTCAAGTCGTTTCATAACAGTCAGTCGGTATCAGTGCTAGATTGGCCAGCAAATAGCCAGGACCTCAACCCAATCGAGCACTTTTCGCACGAAATCAAGAAAAAAGTTGCCACTTATCGTACCATATTCTTAGAACTTAATGAAGCTTTTTGTGAGGCATGGGCAAACATTCCTGTCGAAACATGTCAGAAACTGATAATGTCTATGCCACATCGGTGTCTAGCGATAATAACTAACAAAGGTTTTGCTACTGGGTACTGAATTATACACGTAATAAAATAGAGTTGTTAAAGAAATTAAAATACTGGAGATTACTAGTTTTGTTTAACTCTATTTTTCATTTTACTTTACGTTCCTTTATTAAATGTCCAGCTACAGAATTATACCTTAAATTGAATACATGGTTAACCTTGGATATTAAACACTTTTTTCTATTCATTTAATCTTTTATTTACACCCATTTATTGCATAATAGTTGCACCAAACTATGCAAATAATAGTTACTGAGAAATCAATAGGGTTTTATATCTATATGTATATAACCGGTTATTTCTCTTCACTATCTTGAATGTCCCTAATTAGTTGACCACGACTGTATATAATAAAACCGTCCTCAAGACCCACGTTATCCAATGGCAAAAATAGCATGAAAATAGGTGCAGTACTGTTTGAGTTTATCACAAGCGATCTATCAGACAGACAGACGCGGCGGAGGACTTTGTTTTATAGTATGTAGTGATATGGCAATACTTGAGATCTTTACCGATGTTTGGTTAGCACTTAAATTGTTATCATAATAAAGATTAATTCAAGTTGTACTCATTACAATTGATGCAAGAATGAAGCAATACGCTAATGTTTAATGATTCTTGAGTGTAGCTAAATTGATGTCAGTGTATAAGCTACGTTATTGGAGTGCGCGGCTCCGACTTACGGCCGTTCCCAATATTCAATCTCTTACTTGAGATAAAAATCGTAACTATTGTTGACTTTTCCGTCCCAATAAACTTATCTACGATAACTCACCTTATCCGTACACGCCGTCTGTCATTGGGACGACGTATAGCTTACCAGCGATAGAATTTTGTGTGGAAATTGCAATTCACGCGTCCCAATATAAGGCGATAAGAATGACTTATCGAGTATATTGGGACAGCTTCAGATTATTGACAGCTAATTACTGACAGTAGAAGGTAGTTATTTATCTCTATCTGTAGATAGTATATAGGGAAAGGCCGTAAATTAAATATGTCTAGCGTTGATTCACGCATGTTAAGGCTTATAGATCTAAATATTAGGCTGCAACCTCTGTTCAAACTGAGGCTAATATCGCGCGGGACGCCGGACGGAAGACGCTCGCGCCGATTGTAGCAGCTAACTTGTATGGACGTGTTCAAATTGACACGAGTAGTCGCTCAAGTTGAAGCGAAACGAGAGCGGGACACCCGGCGGGCTTGTTTAATCTCACAATGCATGGTGTTTCACCACTGAAGAACCAAAAATGTCGCGTCAGTGTGAGAGGCTAAGCGAGCGAGCGAATTGCTCTAAAACGCGTCCCGCGTACCGCGCGTTATTCGCCTCAGTTTGAACAGAGCTTTAATGGTCGACCGTCCGCGTCGGTCGATCGTAGCGCGTACCCGTACGCGCTGACCATGTTGCGTTTAGAGCTCAGCTGACAGCAAACTTGATTACTCGTGTACAATTGCAAAAAAATGAATAATTTTTCACCTCTTTAATATGTGCGCAATTACGCAAACGATTACGACATAAAATACGGAGAAGATATCATGTTTATTATAGAGCCCAATTATTATAGAGCGTGAAATTGAAGAAAAATTTAGAGTATTATATATAATTTTGTATATTCGAAAATGCCAGAACGCGAATTTTTTTTACGATTCTTGATGCGGATGTTACCACACGTGCACACGGTCAATTACTCGGTCAGCGTCATACGCACATAACGCATTAGTTTATCGACATCTAGCGCGTGAGCGGACCGACGATTCTCGTCAGCGCGACGTAGCTCTACGCGTTTAGCAATTCATCAGCGCTGGACTGAATACGATCATATTAATATATTTTCATTATTATAGCTAC
>CATIXQ010000019.1:897763-967105 GCA_949711755.1 Leptidea juvernica | reverse complement strand
CTGGACTGAATACGATCATATTAATATATTTTCATTATTATAGCTACGCTTGACCGACGTCAGCGCTGACCGTCGGTCGAGCACTAAATGCAGCCTTAGAGCGCAACGCGGGCAGGGATGCCGACATCGCATCGACAAACAAATCTTCGATATGTATTTTTTGTTCGCAGCTTTGCTAACGTCTAATCTATTAGACACACGGAAATTTCTATTCCAATATATTAAATGTTAACAAGAACAGTGGGAGGCTCCTTTGCTCAGGATGCCGGCTAGATCATGTGTACAACAACGGCGCCTAGTTCTGCCATGTAGCAGTAATGTGTAAACACTATTGTGTTTCGGTCTGAAGGGCGCCGTAGCTACTGAAATTACTGGGCAAATGAGCCTTAAGATCTTAGGTCTCAAGGTGACGAGCGCAATTGTAGTGTCGTCAAGAATTTTTAGGTCTCTCAAGAATCCTGAGCGGCACTGCATTGTTAATGGCAGGGCGTATCAATACCATCAGCTGAACGTCTTGCTCGTCTCGTCACTTACTGACATAAAAAAACAATAGAACCGCTTAATAATACAATAGCAAACCAGGACATTTCAAAATAGATTTAGCGTTTCACTCATAATCGATAACTTATATATTATACTAGCTGATCCGACAAACGTTGTTCTGTAGATAATAAAAAAAATACTGTTTTATAGGAATTTGCCAATAATATTTCAAAACATCAAGAATTATTTTTTAAAAATGCTCCCTGTTGTTATAATGAAATAATGTTTCACAGGGGATCTGTCAAACCGTGCGTCAATAAATTCTCTCATAGAAAATATATCCATACAAAACAAATATTGAAAATAAAAATAATTATGGGTCCCAAATTGAAATAAAAACTATACTATCACTCAAGTTGGACCTAACCTTGGAGTTGCACTCCATGAAGTAATCCCCATTAAAGTCCGTCCATCGCGGACAAACAACGTGACACGTAATTTATATATATTAAGATAAGATAGAGGAAAACACTCGAATTGAAATCCTTTTCATATTTCGAAATCGCATAAAAACCTTCATTATATTCTTTTGAGTAGACCCAGCTCTGAACCCGCGAGAGTAAAACCAATAATGATTTCCAATACAAAGCATTTTGTAGGCTATCAATATTTATCCTCGACACCTATTTCTACCTCCGAAAACATTGATAATGGCGTAAGGGAATACGGTAATGAAAACTTATGTGCTTCCGTTACGCGATGCGAAAATACACACAACCCCTAAACTCCTCCGGTAAATTAATAATGTTCTTTCTTTAGTTGCCTTATTATTCGCCAGAAACGTTCCCGAGTTCCGACAGTAAGTTATCCTGTCAGTAATTTACTACGGGTAACTTTCTTTTCGTTACACAATGTGCAATAGTCTATAGTATGAGTTATCAGGTAGGAAGTTCAGTCGGGTAGTATGTTTTTTTTTTTTTAACTTTGGATCATTGCAAAATAAGTATGATAAATTCGAGAACGGCTGGACCGATTTGCCTAATTTTGGTCTTGAATTATTTGTGGAACCCCAGGGAAGGTTTAAAAGGTGAATAAATAAGAAAAAATTCTCGGAATTAAATAAAAACAACAATTTTGTTTTTCCTTTGATGAGTCCCCCGTCGTTCAGAAATCAAATTGAAAGAATAGTTTAAAATGAATAACTAATTAGAATCTTTGTATCTGTCTAACTTTCTCAGTAGTTAAAAAAAAACAAACTTAATTTTAGCTACCTATAGTTCATAGATTAACTACAGTTGATGATGATACTATAATGGCAATACAACGTTTGCTGGGTCAGCTAGTTGTGAATATAAATATTATATAGTGCAAGAGCTGTCGAAAAAATATTTCGAATTTAAAAAAATATAATGGCGGGTCGTATAAAGAACAAATTCAAATTTTTTTTCGAAGTAGGATTAAAAATCATTTACTCAACGACAAAAACTACGCCCTCCTCCCGACAATGTACGCTTCGGTCCTGAGAAGAACGGGCGCAGGAATCTCAGAAGGCTTCTCATTTTTAATAAAATTTTGTGAAATACAATTTATTAGTAATTTTAGCCTAAGGGCATTCCCTCCAATCCAAATCTGTGGTATCATGATTTAGTAATTAGTGCTGTGGGTGGTGTGGGTTTCGCAATGAATGAGGCCACGAGCGTTTTTTTAACCTGTTTTATATACACACATACCATATTTTTTCTACGGCTAAGTATGTAATTTTAAATGTCACACAAGTGTTGCGAGTTGCCGCTTATCTTTTGTAAGTGATTTTATTTTTACTTACTTAGCCAACGCGGGAAATGTGGATATTACAGAATGTATATACGTAGCAGCATCTTGGCAAATTATATTAAAAAGTATAATAAATAATAGTTTAAAAAACTAAAATACGCTTTTTATAGAAGAGCGAACTAACAAAATAGAAAAACGAAAAATGAAAATTATATAAATTAACAAAAAACGTATTTTGCTAATTGAACAATGGAATAAGTTTATCAAATTAATGTATTGTCATCGGACCTCGATATATCTACAAAGTTTGAACGAAATCTGGCCGTTTAAGGCGAAGAGTAAGCAGAAAACACGTGGTGATGCAGGTGACACATGGTGTTTTTAGACAAGTTTTGTGGTGAAAGTATAGCATTTCGAGCTATGAACACTACTTAATCCTGTTACACATATCCTTAAGTCTTATTTGTAGCTTGCTAATGCTTGCTGTTGGTTATAGGTAAAACTGCCGAGCCTTTTTGAACTACCACATTTCTTTGAAGTTAAACAAGTTTTTTGGCATGGCGTGACGCATTTTTTTGGTACTTCTCTCAGAAAAGTTATTCTTATAGCAAGTACTTTTTTGTGTAGGTTCATTTATTCAGATTAGTAGTGAATAACGAGGATTGTAAGCATATAAACTGTTTTCCACGCAAGAATTTTGAAAATATTGGCTTTGTTACATAGATGGCGGGTCGGCAGCAGTGAACTCATGTCGCTGAAGGTCGCTGGCATTTAGTGTCGCCTTAAAGTGGGTCAAAATCGCGCCCAAATGAGTCGGTTACAAACAAACATACATACAGGTGAAGCTAAAATAAAGCGTGTAAAAAGTTCTTAATAAGCACGACTTGTGCAACCATAAACGTGCGGACTAAACAATCTTATTTAATATAATATGTACACTTGTGAGGTACATTGTGTCATGCGAAGGCCAAGTTAATCAAGTTAAATAAATATATTTAAAACATAAAATATTTATCATGTCGATATGATCACTTGGATGTTGCTAGGTTAACTAATTACGTAATAACTTAAGGCAGAAGGACCCTTAAGTTGGGACTGAATAAACTGACCGACTTAGTATTACATGGATCTCACAACTTTTTACGGTAGAAGAACTCGTCGCAACTCATTGCGAGTTACTTGGTTTTCTTTATATGTTATGTTTTTGACGTGCATCCTATTTTGGATAAGAATACATGAGTTTGTAAAGAAAATATTGAATTGAAAAACTTTTATACGGGATCGAAGTTTAACGGGAGCGATTGAGTCACATTATTGTATGCCTGACCATTTTCTGGAAGAAAATTTGTCATTTATCTATCAATTCACGTACACAATATAAAAACGGCTCTTCTGTACATACATTTTTAATGGTGATACTTTGCATTCCAACCCTGTAATATATTTGAAACTCTCGTAATGTTGTTGACCGTTGTTTTACGATGGGTTGACGCTGTGTCCAGTATTATAAATCATGAACCCTCATTTTAGAAAATTTGCATGATTTAATATTTATAAGCTTTCGCAAAACATACAGCAATTCTGAAATACTAAGTATTGCCATATATACTGAAACAAAAAAAGAAAAAAAATTCTATTGCAATTAACATTTATTACTTTTACAGTGTGTTTGTTTAATAAATAAATATAAAACAATTTAAAATATAACAAGCTTATTCGAAGTGGTCTCCATTGGCTGCAATACAGTCCTTGAAAGATTGAGACCAGTTAACATACCGTATAAATTCAAAGATTCCAAATTCAAACCCGATATTTTGTTTATTTTTAATTGTAACAGTATTTACGACCAGACTAATTAATAATAATTAATCATAACATACAAATAAAATAAGATTTACTCACTGGCAGGTCAAAAACTGACTAATATCAAAGTTACTAAATATGTTATACCTTTAGATAATTTATATCTGTGTGACTGTGATAGCTGTGAACACGTCAAAAAATAGCGGTTAGCCTCTAGTAGCATACGACGCACACTGAAACTGTGAAAAACTGACTGGCGTATCGCGAGTGTAATACGTAGCTGTCACGCACACTAAAGTAATAAATCTGGCCTGTTCTCATGCGTTATCCAACAGCAATAGGGCTCTATCTAGGCGTGTAAATTATCGAAACTATATCAATTTAAGTAATCAATCTGGTGAATAAAACAAAGAGGTTGTAAATACTACGTAATTCAAATTCAAATTTTTTTATTCAAAAAAGGATGTGACATCACTTATTGAAAGTCAAAAACTACCACCCATTCCAAAATGAATGCCTCAGACCTGAGAATAATAATATGAAGATAATAGCCTGCCTAAGTAGAAATTTAAATTTATTGTGCAGTGATTAAACATAAGTTTGAAATAGTAGTAATTACAGAATAGCGATTGGCGACGAAGTATAATCCGGCTATATTTGAAAGCGAACAGTTGCTCATAACGTTGTGGATTTCGGCTATCTCCGTTTTTATAAGACTATAGCCGTCATCTGTCAATGACTACACGTTTCATACAATCGAGTGAATCGCTTTTTTCTTAGAGAGTTTCGCTAGTTGGAATAAACTATCAATACTTAAAATAATATATTTTAGAAATTTTTCCTCAAATCATCTGTTTATCATATTATTATCAACAATTTAATGTTTAACCATTGGAAAATGATAATTGATATGTTATAAATAGAAAGTAAAAAGATGCACTTGTGATGGACAGACACTAAATGTCGTTCGCGTGTCTGATGTCACGCAAAACAAAAAAGCAAATTTCGTTTCATTTAGATGAGCTCGCAGCAAAGCATTTTTTTATAGAAAAGGAGGACAAACGAGCGTACGGGTCACCTGGGGTTCACACTGATCACGGCCGCCCACATTCTCTTGTAGCACCAGAGGAATCACAAGAGCCGTGGCCGGCCTTTAAGGATGGTGTACGTGCTTTTTTTAAAGTTATCCATGTTGTATCGTCCCGGAAAAACCGTACAAGGAAGCTCATTCCACAGCTTTGTAGTAAAAGGCAAGAGGCATTTATTTTCTCAAACTTGATTCCTTTAGAATTCTTTTTGATGTCATTTCAATTGTCAATTAATTAATAATTAGTGTAAGATTAATTGTGTATCAAATGTCACTTACCTACTTGAATAATAAATAATACTAGCTGACCCAGCAAACGTTGTATTGCCGATATTAAAATCGCGATACAAAAGTAACTGTTGATCGTAGATGGGTGAAAATTAAAAGTTGTATGTATTTTTTAATGCCACATTATAAAAAAATAAAAACAAAAAATGTCGTACAAAAATTAAGGGTGAACAACCCTTATGAAAAATAGATGTTGGCCGATTCTCAGACCTACTCAATATGCTCACAAAATTTCATGAGAATCGGTCAAGCCGTTTCGGAGGAGTACGGGAACGAACATTGTGACACAAGAATTTTATATATAAGATTAATTCTGCTATACTACCGCTTCGGAAACAAATGGCGCTGAGGTCTCTCAAGACGCGGCGCTAGAAACTCTCCCAGCATTCTTTTTTTTGCACTCTTTTCAATAAAAATATACAATATTGTACAGTCATTTCAATCGCTATAAAACAATTATTACAATCTAGTCCCAGGCTGTCCGATCATTTAGATTTTCATCTGTGGAGTAGTAGGATTTACGACAGACCATTTTTTAATAAAACATTTAAATTTATTTATAGATAATGCCTGAACAGGGGCTTCGACTTTATTATAGAAGTGTATACACTTACCCTTAAAGCTATTATGTATCTTATGAAGCCTACTAGAATTAGTTACAAGCAATCCTTTATTTCTAGTGTTAACAATGACGTTCTATACATAATGTTAATAATAAAAATCACTATTAAGAGCATAAAGTATGTGGAAGAAAGTGTAAATATGTGTTTTTTTTTTGGAATAACTTTTAAACTTCATTTCTAATCAATCCCGAAATAAACAAAAGCCCAAAACTAATCAGCTCTTAACATCAAAATACCACGTCGATCGCCACCAAGCCGGTCAAAATCGGTTGATTCATTCGTGAGTTATCGATGACGAAAGAAAACCGATAAAAGTGTTTTTTCGGAAATATTTATAAATTCCAAGTTCGATCAATTGAAACTCAAAGATTCTTTTTTGAGGCTTAAAAACTGCATTCATACATAAGTTATTGCCGTTTGATAATAAAAAAAATAGTGTTTTACTAAACTTTGACCAGACATCTCTTCGAGCTCAAAATCGTCATAATTACAATTTGAAGCGTTTAGGTATGCGTAATTATCGCCCTGCCCATTACAATGCAGTGCCGCTCAGGATTCTTGAAAAACCCCAAATATTCTGAGCGGCACTACTGCGCTCGACACCATGAGACATAAGAAGTCTCATTTGCCCAGTAATTTCACTAGCTACGGCGCCCTTCAGACCGAAACACAGTAATGCTTACACATAACTGCTCCACGGCAGAAATTGGCGCCGTTGTGGTACCCATAATCTAGCCGGCATCCTGTGCAAAGGAGCCTCCCACTGGTAAAGTATTATAGTAGTACTAGTTGATTATAGTATGTCAATGAGTACAGGGATTTTATTTTAAAATAAGAATGGAGACCGATAATAACGTTACTTATTGTGTGGGTGAGTCGCAAGCCCCACCACCGAGTCGTATGGAATTTATATAAATAATTTATACGTCTAGATAGAGGCTCTTGCTGCCACACTACCAATGAAAACAGACCAGGTTTATTACTTTAGTTTTAGCAGGCCTGTCTCACTTCCCCTGTAGGTATCAAAATCGTAAGTATGCGCGGCGGGCCCTACTCCCTACACAGTAGGCCAGCCAGTTAGGACTCAAGAGCGAACAGTGACGAACGCGCGAGTATTGTTCACCTACTTCACCAGTCCGACCGATCTTTTAAAAATGGAGAAACATAAAAAAACCAAGGCATGAGGGTCATTGGGATCCATATTTAAATTTTTTAAGCTAGCTTAAGACCGGCGGCGACGTGGGGCGGGTCGTTCCCTTCCCTAAAATATGGTCGAGGGAGGCGATGGCTGGTCCATGCGTCATGCTCGTGAACGGGTGCTGGATGATCTTGTTACCGGGAGGTCTGCTTGATGTGTTTTTTTTATTATTATTATTTCCTTTAAAGTTAAAGTTATTATTTATTTTATTTTATTTTATGAAATGCTCACATAATGCCTCTATTTATTTACGGTATGTGTGGATTGATGCATCTACTATACTCAATAACTCTTGTGTTTATAAGTATCAATTTACTTTTTTTTTCTTTTTTTTTTATGGAATAGGAGGACAAACGAGCGTACGGGTCACCTGTTGTTAAGTGATCACCGCCGCCCACACTCTCTTGCAACACCAGAGGAATCACAGGAGCGTTGCCGGCCTTTAACTTTACGCGCTTTTTTTGAAGGTACCCATGTCGTATCGTCCCGGAAACACCACACAAGGAAGTTCATTCCACAGCTTTGTAGTACGTGGCAGAAAGCTCCTTGTAAACCGCACTGTGGAGGACCGCCACACATCTAGATGGTGAGGATGATATCCTAACTTGTGGCGTGTCGTGCGAAGGTGGAATTCGGCGGCAGGAATTAGGTAAAACAGCTCTTCGGAACACTCCCCGTGATAAATGCGGTAGAAGACACACAATGAAGCGACGTCTCTACGCAACGCCAAGTGATCTAGCCGTTCACAGAGTACTGGGTCCCCGACAATTCGAGCTGCTCTGCGTTGCACAAATGCGGTCAAATGGATCGAGCTGATACTGGGGTGCGCCAGACCAGAGATGACAGCAATACTCCATGTGTGGCCGGACCTGCGCTTTGTACAGCGCTAGAATGTGGGCCGGCTTGAAGTATTGCCGTGCTCTATTAATGACGCCCAGTCTTATTTGAAGCCAATTTGGCTTTGCCCTCCAGATGGCCACGGAATTGGCAATCGCTCGAGATTTCAAGACCCAGTATTCCGATACTAGGCGAGGCTTTTAGGGAAGTGTTGTCGAAGAGCGGTGATGCGACAAATGGGGTTTTTTTAGTGGTAAACGCGCAAACTTGAGTCTTCTGGGGGTTAAATTGGACAAGGTTCAATTTACCCTATTCCGCGACCTTCTCAAGAGAGGACTCGATAGAAGACACAAGTTTCTCCCGGCACTGGTCGACGATTTCCCGAGAGAGACGTGCATGGCCCGTGTATACGGCATCACCAGTGCTGTCATCTGCATAGCAATGAATGTTGGATGTGTCCAACATATCATTGATATGCAGAAGAAACAGCGTAGGAGATAGCACACAGCCTTGGAGCACTCCAGCGTTCACGGGCTTCGGGTTCGAGCAATGTACGTCGACAACGACCTGTATGCTGCGCCCAGTGAGGAAGCTGGAGGTCCACTTGCACAAGCTCTCGGGAAGCCCAAATGATGGAAGTTTAGAGAGGAGCGCCTTGTGCCATACACGATCAAAGGCCTTCGCTATATCCAGGCTAACTGCCAGGCCTTCCCCCTTGCTTTCAATAGCCGCAGCCCATCTATGTGTTAGGTATACCAGAAGATCACCTGCCGACCGACCATGGCGAAAGCCGTATTGTCGGTCGTTGATCAACTGGTGACCCTCTAGGTATACCAAGAGCTGACGGCTAATTATGCTCTCCATGATTTTGGAGAGCAGGGAGGTTATAGCAATAGGCCTGTAGTTTGCCGGATCCGAACTGTCTCCTTTTTTTTGGATCGGATGGACAAGGGCTGACTTCCATGAGTCAGGGACTACGCCTTTGGAATAAGAGTGCCGGAATAAACGCGTTAGCACCGGCGTCAACTCAGGGGCACACGTTCTAAGCACGATTGGAGAAATGCCATCCGGCCCGCTCGACTTCCTGACGTCCAACGAAGGCAGAGCTCGCCTAAAAGTTTTCTGTCTGAACTGTACTTCAGGCATAGAGCTCTGACACCGCGGGATGGTCGGCGGTGTTTTTCCGTTGTCGTCAAGAGTCGAGTTGGAGGCGAAAAGAGCGCACAGGAGATCAGCTTTCTCTTTTGCCGTATGGGCCAGGGTGTCATTCCACATGTGCAACGGCGGCATGGACGGCTGGCTGAAGTTACCAAGAGCAGCTTTCGACAACGACCAGAACTTGCGTGTTCCGGAAGGGTAACTGGAAAGCTGCTCGCCGATTTTGACGTGGGAATGGCCTCCGGTCCTCGACACTAACCTATACGAAACATAGCGGCACTAGGCCGCTACTTCACGCCGGTATTCTGTGCGAGTGTGGTAATTAACCCGGACGAGTCTGGCCCGATTGTGCTGACGTCAAAAGACGGCTGCGTGACTCTCCCACTTCTAAAAAGCCCTTAGTCGCCTCTTACGACACCCATGGGCCTGGGACTCCCCTATTCTTTTTATGCCCCGGGGAAAGTACAGGGCAAAATTTTCTTTTTTTGACTTACTCATGTAAGCCTTTAACTTTTTTACATTTGAGTATTTTGTTGCGTCACTTTGCATATATTGTAATTGAAATGATTTGCAAAACAACTAAAATGTAAATCTTGACTTAAAAGAGTGGCAATGAGTTTCTTGCTACTTTTTCTCATTAGCTCAACCCTTTACGAAGTAGCGGTAAATTCAATGAGAAACAACATTTTTATATTTTTTTTTGACATTCATAAGTGTCGTTACTGTGACCAACATGAATAAAGTGTTTTTGAATTTGACCCAGCAACAATCTAATTTATAGTGATTATTATTATAATGAAATTACCATTCATGATAGCTAGGTAGCTATTTATTTGAAATACTAAGTAGGTATTACTATGTCGTGGTCTTCCAACTCATTCATTACTATCTGCAACTAATGTAGGTTTGACAACGAAAGAATATTGTTTTAAAATTACGATTACATACCTATTTATACATAGAAAAACCTAAGCAATTTATAAAAGATGACCGTATACTAGGCAGGTACATTTTTGGGTTAAGACAACTATTGTCGTCAGAAGAGGTAAGAGTCATGCGATAGAAAGAGAGGCAACTTATAGGTGAATAAAAATGTAGGTTAATAGCGCTGTGCAATCTGAATTACACCTTATTGTGTGGCCGCAAGAGTCCCTATTTGTTTAATTGATTTTGCAGAGTGACTTATAATATATTCTTGGGTTTGCGTGAAAAGCTACGCCTTACACTCGCGATCTATATAGCACTTTTTGTTAGTGTGCTTGCATTGATCATAATTGAGGTTGATTATCAATCTAAATTATTTTTCGACGTTTTCACAGCTATCTTCATCTGGTAAGGGTAAAAAACGGTATATCTCGATTTCCGGGCCAAACTTCAAGTCCTATGGGAAAAAGTTTAATACACAAATAAAACTTAAAAACAAAATTTTATGAACGATGCAGGACTCGAGCCCACGACCTCTCGTGTTCCGTTCGAGTGCTCTTCCACCTGAGCTAACCGTTCGAGTAACGTTTAGGAAGCCACAACCTGAGAGTTGAACAAATCACACAATATTTTTTCACGTCACTCGAACGGTTAGCTTAGTTGAAAGAAAACTCGCACGGAGCGCGAGAGGTCATGGGGTCGAGTCCCGCATCGTTCGTAAAATTTTGTTTTCACATTTTATTTGTGTATTAACCCCATAAGTGAGGGAATATCACTTTAAAAAAAACCAAATTGTTTAAAACTTAAATAGCAAAGTTGTAGCAAAGGATCTATACAACTTTTTGTAAAATTACACTTTTTCACATAACCTTAAAATATAACAACAGATACTTTTGTTATTACCAAGAATTTTTTCTGTATTTTATTCGATCTTAAGATTCACAAATGGAACAGTTTAACATAAATAAATAATATTTTAATATGAAGTAGTCTTCAGGCCAATAAAAATAAAATAATGGGTGTACGGTCATATATTTTGGCATAAATGTATATTGATGATTACATTATATTTAATTTTATTGTGCAACTTTTGAATGATTCTTCTTATCTGAAATCCTACCTGCCAACCGAATTACTTAGTAAGTCTGGCCATAAATAATGTTACAATTAAAAATAAACAAAATATTGCATTTGAATTTGGAATCTGTCATTTTTATATCATTGTTTATTGAGTTTTCTCATTTTGGCGCCAATACATTGCACAACATTTTGCAATATTAAAATGGAGTGGTGTGATAATGAATTTTGTTTACGGATGAGATTTTTTTTATAATTGAGCAACATTTTAACAAACAATATGACCATATTATGCTCGAAGCTCTAGGAAAGCTTCCCAATTAGTCGACAGAGTGCAACATGGGCACTATCCGACTTCAGAGATGGTTTGTTGGGTATTAGCTATGAAGGAGTGACTGAGCCATACTTTTGTGAAAAAGGTATCAAAACATCGGCACTAATGTATCAAGATACCATTCTCGAGAAGGAAGTGAAGCCCCTTAACACCACCATGTTCAATAACTAAGAATGGTTCTTCCAGCAAGTCTCGTCGTCGGGTCTTAAAGCTTGGTCTACGCACTCTTGGTTGGTAACGAAAGCTTCGGACTTCATCAGAGCTGAAGACTGGCCGTCGTCTAGTCCCGATCTTAATCCGCTGGGATATGATTTACGGTCAGTGTTAGAGAGTACGGCTTGCTCTAAACGCCATGATAATTTGGAGTAGCTAAAACAATCCGTACGATTGGCAGTGAAGATTTTTCGCATGGAAAGAGTGCGTTCTATTGATAATTGGCCTCAACGTTTAAAAGACTGTATTGCAGCCAATGGAGACCACGTCGAATAAGCCTTTTATATTTTAAATTGTTTTATATTTTTCTTTGAATATTTTTCTTTTCTTTGTTTCATTATCTATTTATATTTAACTCTTAAGTGTTCCGTACGTATAAAGACAAAAGAAACTTTTATAGGATCCTGATCACTTCGTTGTCGGTCTGCCTGTCCGTCCGTCTGTCAAGACTATTTTTTATCACGAACGCGTACGGATATCAATATGATATTAATACTTGCCAATGTGATCCAATTTTACTTGGATACGTCCAAATTATCACATCAGCAGCTTGTAGTTATTATGAAAATATGATATGTTTGTCATCATGTCATGTCAAGAAGCGAGTACGAAGATGATTCGGAATTCGTTTTAGCTCGGGTGAAATCAGCGTGCGGTGCGAGTGCGGGCCCCGGGCCCCTTTTACGATCGTAACGTTTGTTGCTGATTATTATACCATGTGTTTGTAAGACAAAAGACTGTGTTTTACTTGCTATCGTGTTAAACGCCCACAAAGATAGATAACCACGAGGATCCTGACCATGTGACCGGCCTTGCCCTGTCATTTATATAACAGAAGGTAGTCTTTATAAGTTAACGAATAAATTACCTTAGTAAATATATACAAGATCAAAGGTAACGGACTTTAAATGGCAAAAGAAGTAAGAAGGCATAAATAAACGTGTGGGCTGTACGGTCGAACCCCATCCCAGCATGCAGTCTTCTAGGACACAAAAACGATCGGAGTTTCTTTTCTTTTTTTTATAAAAGAGAGGAAAAACGAGCGTACGGGTCACCTGGTGATAGGTGATCACCGCCACCCACATTCTTGCGTTGCGGGCCCTTTAAAAAAGTGTACACACAGGTACCCATGTCGTATCGTCCTGGAAACATCGCACATGGCAGCTTATTTCGCAGCTTGATCGTATGTGGAAGAAAGTTCCTTGAAAACCGCACTGTGGAATAAAGCTAGACTAACAAATGGTGGGGACGATGTCCTAATTTTTGACGTATTGTGCGAAGGTGGAATTCGGGGACAAGAAACAGATTGAATCTTATTTTCATAGGCTTCCCACATATATCTCCAGGACGATCGGTCCTGCGCTGCTCTCATCCAACTTAATCTGGCGATTATGACCAGATCATCAGTCCATCATATCCTTATCCATCTAAAAATCTCTGTCTCTACCGTCTTCTTACGTGGTTGCCATTCAAGGACTTTTCTACCCCAACCGCTACCATTCCATCGAGATATTTGCCCTGCCCACTACCACGCAATCCAGGCTATGTCAGTGCCTTTGGTTCTACTATTTTCGATACATAACAATAATTTTTAAACACTGGAAAAATTCTGTGAATTCTTGATCACAGTTATTGTCATTGGTCAATCGAGAACAGATCTGGGAACTAAGACCTGGAGTAAAACATACTGGATACAAGCTGTCGATTATTACGTACGATATTATGCAAGTATCGTATGGGATTTACGAATACTTTATGTTGTTACTTCGTTGAAACTAGTTTGAGACGCGTGATGAAGTAAAACTTCATTTACATATCATCTATATTCATCGCGCATTCATATTACAATTGATAAATATTCTTAGGCGAGTAAAATAATATCTGAGTCATCTGAGAATGGGCGAGTGTTGCCGTCAGATGGTTTGCAATGTATATCTTCATTGAAAGAAGATAATACGATTTATTCAAAAAATATCTTCAAATTTTAAATAATTATATGTAAGTCTAGATTTTAATGATTCGTCTATTTAATTCCAATCAAGATGTAGAAGCGGAGAAATGTGCAAATAAATATTGACTTACGCCCCCTCTCATGTCACCGGGTTTATTTCATTTTGCAAAAAAAAATATTGCAAAGAAACGAAAAAAATGAAATCATGACACACCTCCCTTTCTTTCGCTCAAAGCGAAAACTAAGAGCGATTGGACAGCGGCTTCACCGGCTCACCGAATTTTAAATCCATGTGGCACTGACATCTGTGGCAAGTGTTCCAGCTGCATGGTACTGAATCCCGACAATTGCACACAACAATTTACCATAGAACCATGTATCCTAGCATTGTTTGTGGTAATTTTTTATGGAAGATGGGGGACAAACTGTTATCTGGGTCACTGGAAAGTGATAACCATAGCCCGTACTCTCTTGTATCACCAGAGGAATCACAAGAGATTGAAATATGATATAGATAATAAGTATTGGCACAAATTTGAAAATGAAGAGATTTTTTTAGCAGTTATATTATGCATTATTGAAATCAATGTTTTCTTTGTTAAAACATAGGCTGCTCAAGGTATAGGAATTAATAGCTATAAGTATTCGTTTTCAATGAACTTTCACCGGCTCACCGAACAAAGATGTGGAATGAGCTTCCATGTGCCGTGTTTCCTGGACTATATGACATAAGTACTATAAACAAAAGTGTGTACACCTTCCTTAAAAACAGCCAACAACCTTAACACCAAGTGACCAGTCTGAGCCTACAAGTTTTATTATATCAGAATCTTATTAATCGACTCTCAATGCAGAATATCTTAATAACCAAAGAGCCTAAACTAGACTGGGTCTAAATTATTATCTTACAGCAATAGCAAAGACTTAGTAGAATATTGAATAGATTATATTTCCTACTAAAAAGAATACCTACTGTGGGACTTTCTTACTTGCAGCTTTTCTTGTCCAAATGTTTGTCTCCAAAGTGGTGGTAGTAAAGTAATTTTGAAAAAATAAATGTCCTTTATATTTATTTATTTAAAAAACAATTATAAAAATACTATATATTTACTATGTATATTTCTTGAATACCACCTATGTAGTTGCATATAAGTTTAAGTAAGTATCTCTTATACTTAAAAGAAATGGAAACAAAACTTAAATAGTATTGTTTTAATAATGAATGTTATTATTATTTGTTACAATGTAAGTTTATCTTGTTTATCTATAAGTGAGCAATTAACAATGGAGTTGTAAGTTTGTGCCACTTTAATGTGTAGGATGTACATGATAAGGTAAAATATGGTGAAATACAATCCTTTGTATATATTAATGTATTTAAATGTTATTATCAATAAAATAGGCTAGGCTAAATAATAAATATTAGCAATCTAACTTTACCCTTATTTTTAGATGTTGATAAATTTTGTATTTTTATCTAGGCTATTCTTTGATGTTGATAAATTTTGTAGAATATTTCTGTATCCTACCTTCTCGCCTTATCTGAATTTAATATTTATATAACACAGAAAGGCTACATAAATATTTTTATTTAACTTCACAATTCACAGTTTATTTGCACAATAATACACTTTCCTGTTTGTATTATTTTAGTTGCTAATATTTTTACAAATGTTGATGAATTATAAAAGATCAACGAAAATAAATTAAAAAGACTATGCGCACAGATTTTAAGGCAATAAGCACGACGTATTTTATACAGGAATACCTAAGAATATTTGGTATAAATAATTTTCTAGTATTTAACAATTTACAAGATAATTTTTTTAAGTCATATGATGGACGAGTGAAACTCACTACCCAACTATAGTTTTGTACAAAAAAAACTTATAATGAATGCCCGGGATAGTATAACTATAATAATATATGACTGAGTACTTACCCTATTATTTTTAAACGATAAAGCAAAGCTATTAATGTGGGATCCCTCCATTGTAATTTATATATTATGAGTTTTTTTAACTTCTCAAAAACTTTATTTCAAACTTTGCGACTTTATTTACAAATACACAATACAACCGAGAAGTGTTAACCAACCAACGTACGTCGTACAGCAACTGACTGACTGATGACAGTGACTCTGACTGTGACTTCTGACAATAATTGACATTCTAACGTCTAGCACTAACTGATTACGCGTCAAGCGGGATTTTTTTTTCGAAGATTGTGACTTGGTAAGTAAGACTTATTTGGTAAAATTATTGTTTTCGATTTTATGTTTTCACTATATCCAATGACGTTCTATACATATGGACATATTATTCGCAGTCTAACAACGGAACGACAAAAGTGTGGTTAAAGACAATGTAAGCACACTTTTCTCCTTAGTCATGTATCAACTGTGTGTCAATCACCAAGTCTAAGTGTTCAAATAATACGTTATATGTGAAATATGACCTGTATAAAAAAAAAACCCTTTTACAAACTGATGTAGTATCCTCATGACGTTACCCAGTATTGTTGCACTATGTCACGTTATTGTCAACGCCAATGGTAAACTTCATAACTGGACTCAAGCCAACTCAATTCAATTTTACTTACTTAACGTAACGTAACATTACTTAACTTAACTAAGCAAAATAAACTAAACTAAACTACGATAAAGTATTTTTGTCTTTAGTTTATATAGAATACCTTTTTTACTGATACTTATTTTCAACACTTATTCAAACCTCTCACAAGTAATTGTGTAACACAAGCGAATTCGTGATTAATAAAAAACAACTGTTAACGGACCCCAAAAACGTATAGCAATATATCAAATTACTTTTCAATATTTTCGTCCGCAAAGGGAAATTTAATTACTACAGACAATCTCTTTGCAACCTGTGTTGAACCCAGGTCGTCATTATATTAAGACAAAAATATTATACTGTCCTGGGAGAATTTTCATACCAGTTAGATTAAAACATGAATGTGTTTCAATAATATAATGGTTTTAATTTTAAATTTTTATTTTACATGAAGAGTGAGTACGCTGACCTTCGACTTCATAACAAGGTACGTTGGTTATCAAGAGGGAACGTTTTAAAACGTTTCGCGCCCCTTTTTTCGAAAATTAAAGCATTTCTCATTTCAAAGGGAGTCCGCTATCCAGATCTAACAGACGATCAGTTGATCTGAAACTTTTATTTCATGGTTGGCGCTACGTCTTCTCTAAATCACCTAATTGTAAACTACAAGGGAAATGAAACTTAAGTTTTTCGATGTTAGAAGAAGTAATAAAATTCGAAAATAAATTATCCATTTTTGCTCAGGATTTTGAAAGGTAAACATTGCTTCACTTTCCCAACCTGCTGAAACATCGCCAAGAAAATAATTCCTCTATTGATAAACAAACAGCATTTTACAATAATAATTTATATATATATGAGAGAAGCATTTCACAATAGGTTTCAGGAATTGAAAATTAGTAGAGCAACTTTAGAACTTGTCAAAAATCCTCTTAACGCGCGATAGCCGAGTTGAAATTTTCTAATTTTGAAATTGACTGTAGTAGCCTTGAAATACAATGACTGGATTTAAAAAACAAGGAGATATATGGCTCTAAATTTTAATGTCTTTGTGTTGAATTTTAAATATTGGAGACGAAAAACTTTGATCTTAGTTCACAGCACAAGTGGTCTGCTTTCAATGACCTGGAGAAGGAAGACATGATCATTTTCAACGCTTGGAATAGTATTCCTGACTCTAAAAATGCTCGCGTTTGCTGTTCTTTCCCTTTTTGGTTCTACATACATATGCCAACAATCTTTCTCAAGCATGAATATTTTCAAGAATAAACCGAGAAGTCGTCCTGGAACTTATTATTATGCCTAAAATTAAAAACAACAACATACAAACCTGACTTACTTTCCAAGGAGATGCAAGCACATTGTTCGCATTATTAAATATTTATTAAGTATGAAATTTAGCTTTATTTAAATTTAACGAAAAGTTTACTAAACAAGAACATTGGCTCCCAATTTTTTTTAAATTGTTTTAATGTGCATATTTGGCTCTTTGGCTAATAAGTGTATTCGCTTCCGTCCTCTGACTGTTCTACTTTTTATAAATATGAGACCAATGATTTCCTTACGTAGTTGCTGTTCGAAAGGCGGCCATTTAGGTACCAAATAAAACGACGGCTATTTCCATAACAGCAAGTTATTGTTCAGGTTATGTAATGATAATCATCAACTGTACGGTGGTATCTTATCATTATCATTTTTATTATCTCGAAGCTAATGAACAAACTATCTTATCATCATTTTGTAGTTCTACTATCAAATCGAAAACTTCGATTATTAATATAAAAGAATGGAAAAGGGAAAATGAAAAATAAAAGCCTTAAAATCAAACAAACCAAACGGTTGAATTTGTGGTTGTAAAACGAATTGCCAATCGGCATTGCATGGAGATATGGGGTATCTGTGCATCTTCTTATGCATGTACAACAGATAGTATTTGTAGTTCAAGTTATACCTACAAACAATTCAAATTTTAGCACCATCATGTCAATTTTTTTGTGAATTATTTAGATAATTTTTGTGTAAAAGCTGATTTCCTTCTTACGGTTGCATACGTCCATAGGTTTAAATTCTTGTTCATTATCAAATGAGGCGTTTACCCGATTGCTTCGGTCGGCAAGACATTTTCTTCATCGGGCTGAAGAATTTTATCACAATATTTTGCAGTGAAGTGTTGTTAAAAATATTTTCTTTTTTCGTATTTGCTAAATCCAAAAACAGGAGGTAAAACTTTTGTTCAAAGAACCGAGTTTTAGAGATGAGACGAACATGGATAGGACGGCAATTTCATTTACAACTTTAACGAGATAAAGTTGGTTGCCAAACTTCCTATGCCAAAACGTAATTAAACCCTGCTTGAAAATTACCCCGAAGTATTGGTAAATGTATTACTGGGTAGGGTGGTCATTGCAACTAAAGATTTCACATCATTAAAAAAAACATTATTCCCCATTGTTCAAACAAACGTTCTCGACTGGTTTGTCCTTGTATTTTAACACTAGATCAAGATTATTTTCAAATAAGATTACTAAAATCTGTATCTGTGTTCTCTGTTTTGTTTTTATTTTTATATTTTCGTTTTTGAAAGTGCAAGAGTTGCGTGCTGGATACAGATAATGTGAGAGTGCTGTGACCTAATTATAATTATTGATGACCATTATCATGAGTGTGTCGATAAGTTTAAACAATGCTTTAAGTTTACCATTTTACACTAGGTTAAAATTATGAAAAAATATATTATTAATTTTATCATCACGTTAACCTAACATTTTAACTTACTTAAATTTTTTATTTAAATCTTATATTTTTATTTCTGCCTTTCCTCAACACACAATATCACGCACACAAGCATCTAATAGTTGCCGTTATAAAAAAGTTGTTCTTCTTAGGTAGTGTGGTATCTAGTTGGAGTGCAGCGAAGACCAATACTTAATCTAAGTGATATAGCTCACTTTTGGTAATAAGTAATAACTGTACAAATTTAATTTGTACCAAAATTTATATTCCCGCATCATCCACATTTTTTATACAAATAGCCTTGTTGCGCAATCAAAAAAAAACTTATATATTTTGCGTAATTTGTATGCCAAAAAATTAGCGAAGACTCTTCCTAAGGCAATAGTTATACTTGTATTTCTTTGTTCAAGTTTTCACTTCTGCAGGCGGAGTTCACGGAGTTCAACCCATAGAAAGAATACGAGCATAAATGACATTGGCCCTTTTAGTAGGTCTGGTACAGATTTAATTACTTCCATAGACAAAATATCAAAAATGATTTTTATTATTTCATTAATTAATTAAGTAATTTTACCGTGACAAATTATACTTCCGTCATAAGAAAGGTCTATCTAGATAGAAAGGTAATTAATGCTTTTGACCACATTACTGTTTCTATTTTTAATTAATAAGGCATAAAGAGTAATTATTTTTAAAATCCAAGAAAAAAAAAATCAGCGAAAAATAGTGTAAACTTACTCCTAGTTCAGTCTGATTCGATTGCATAATAATATTTTCACGATTATTTTTTCTGTCCAGTAACCGTATGATCATTAAGTTGCAGTAGCTGTATAATTAGTTAGAAGTATAAATCTTTCATCCATAATTTCAATACTGTCTTACGAGTTTTCGATCAGGCCACGAGTCCTGACGCGAGTTTTGCATTTTATACCATTTACTAGGGAACGTTCAACAACATATTTGCCTGGGAGGAATTTTAAAATTTACTTGGCGTCCTCTGTGATTTATCTATAGGCCTATGATTGTGTTGAACATTCAACGCTGGTCACGAAATTATGTCACTATGGCATAAAAGGAACTGCGCTCGATCTTCTGATTTCATATCAAAACAATAGAATTCAGACGATCGATGTGAATGGCAGGAGATCTCTTGGGACTTCTCTCAGTATGGGGGTACCACAAGGGTCTTTTCTTGGACCGTTTCTCATTTTTATCTATATGAATGATCTTCCTAATCGTATTGAAAAAAAAATATGGTAGTATTGTTTACGGACAACACTTCACTCATATTCAAGGTGAAAAGAAACCAAGTTATGTATGAAGAAGTAAACGATTTTCCATATGACATCGTGTACTGGTTTAGCGCTAATAACCTGATGTTAAATAGCAAGAAAACGAAATATATACAATTTACTGTATCAAATGTCAAAAATGTAGATGCGGATAGGATTAAACGGAGAGGTTATAAAACCGGTGCAATCTGCTATATTTCTAAGCATAACTCTGGATTCCAAATTACAATGGGGCCTCCATATTGAAGGATTCGCGAGCAGACTTAGTTCTGCAGCATACGTGGTTAAAAATATCAGACAATTAACTGCCATTAATACGGCGCGACTAGTTTACTTTAGTAATTTCCATAATAATAAGTCCTATGGTATATTGCTATGGGGCAACGCTGCCGATATTCATACAATATTTGTGCTGCAGAAGAGGGCTTATCGCGCTATTTATAAACTAGGTCATTAAGAAACATTGAGAGCAAAATTTAAAGAAATTAACATCTTGACTGTTGCTTCTCAATATATTCTTGATAATGTAATGAATGTTAATAGCCAAGTAAGTGAATTTACTAGAAAAAGTCATAACCATAACGTTAAAACCAGGAACATGCATAAACTTATAATGCCTACTACTCGGCTAAGTCGAGTTAGTATGTCTTTTGTGGGGCGATGTATATGCTTTTACAACATGATCCCAGAGAATGAATGAATTGAATGAATCAAAACAAATGTATTACGAAATTCAAAACAATTCTTATAAAACGTTTGTGTGGTAAAGTTTACTATATCATAAATGACTTTGTCAATGATACCACAGATTGGGAATGGAGCAACCACCCTCAGGCTCTTAAATAATAAGTTTAATTGTATGATATTACTTTATAACCATATTTTAATGAAAAAAAAAAGAAGCCCGCTGAGTTTGTTACGATCGTTCTTCTCAGGTCTGATTCGTACTTTTTCAATGGGTTTGGAACTTTTAAGCTTTCATTAAGTGAGATAACAATTTTGAATAAAAATATTTGAATTTGATTACTGCATTGGGATATTAAAAGACAAAACAACTCCGTCCACACGTTGATAAGTCTGTAATGATGGTAGCAAGTACCAAAAACACTTCAGAAATTAATTAGAGAATCGACCTTCATTCAAATAACAATAATGGATGAATAGTTACCGTACCACATGGGTAAATAAAATGGTATTTACTCATGTGATTGTACTACGGAACTCTTTTTTGTTCGATTCACTAAAAACATTGATTTAGATTTTGTTTCGATATAAGATAAGCAGATGCGGTTAAGTTCGATTTGTTAACAGACGTATTTTATGCTGTTGTACTGACGCATTTCAGTGTAATAAATAAATTATAAAAAGTGAATACATAATATTATGGCCCCACAGATCAAATATACCAAGGTATGTTCGTAAAATATACTTAACATTGATGAATCAATTAGTTTTTGAAGCGTGAAAGTTATTTTGTGGGAATGTCATCACTACAGACCAAACTAGTATTTTCTACAAAAGAGTATCAAACTTCTACTCTCCAATCATTTTCCATTATGTTCGAAAGCCTATTCACTATATTAATTATTTATGAACCAATGCCTTTTGTGTGTTACTGTTATTAAAATTAGAGCTACAATATTTTTAACAGATATTATATTTTTTAGTTAAATTAACCATTACATAGGTTCAGACAACATAAAAATTTGTCAGTAATACAAGTAATAATGTGACCTAAATCTGTGACGAAGAAGTCAAGTCTATTTTTTTGTGAATAGGATATATTCTTATGAGTTGCATACTTGTTTCTGTTATATTTTCAGTAAATATAGTATGCAGTAAACTTTAGCCAAACAGGCCATTTATCCCAGTAAATTAACAATATATCCTAGATATTCCTAAATTCCTACCAAATTGGTACTTTTCAAAATATTTACATCTTGTTTATTGTATTATTGTAAAGATCTATATTTAAACTTTTTAATTTTCCTAGCATTGAGTTTATATAAGTGTGTAATTCTTTCTAAGTGTGTTGGTATGATTTATATGTTATGCTGTGTATCATTCTAATAGTAAAGTCCTCGAATGGCGACCACGTACCGGAAGACGCAGAATTGGTAGGCCAACCACAGGATGGACCGATGATCTGGTCAAGATCGCCGGAATAAGTTGGATCAGGGTAGCGCAGGACCGATCATCGTGGAGATCTTTGGGGGAGGTCTTTGTCCAGCAGTGGACGTCTTCCGGCTGATATGATGATGATATGATAATTCCAATTGTATTTCTGCAGATATTCATCGACAACCAATGGCTTGATGCGAAAAGTGGGAAAACATTCGACACATACAATCCTCACGATGAATCTGTTATAGCCAAAGTTGCTGAAGGTGATAAGGTATGACGTTGATTAAAAATTTTAGCCTTAACATAAGCATAATTGCTTTAATAAAATGACTAAGAGATGACCATTTCCGACAAGGTACATCATTGGTGTACTTTCAGGATAATCTACGAACGACTTCAGTGAATTTCTTGTGCCTATTTTGATACCAACAGCAAAATTCCACCATCGCATATTATGTCAAAATACGTAATTCCAGTCTCATCAGGTTGAAATCAGCTGGCCTTCTACAACCGCGTATTTTGCAAGGAGCTTCTTGCCTCGCCTTGCACGACCACTTTTTGGAACCAATTACTTTCTCAAGTTTTCTCGAACTGATACAACTTTGGAACTTTAAAGCATAGAGCATACTTCCAGTTCAAAGGCTAGCACTGAATTAATTGTCCCCTAGTATTTCAGATGTCCATTGCAACAAAGCAGTTGTCAGTTCGCAATAGTAAATGGAAATAATGTGAAGAATGATAACTGAGTACGTGATATTTGACTTTGACTTATAATAATTAGCATATGCGACTCAGTTATAGGAAGAATCTTTTCTTAACGTCTAAACACCACAGAAGCGTGTCAAAGTTCAATGTACTTGTGTCGAAAATTAGACGAACTCGTCTTTTGTAGTTGTGTAATAGTCTGCCTATGGATCACCATGTTGCGTGTTCGATCTAATCTTTTATTTGAATGTTTTTCCATGGATTCTTTAAAGAATTCTGGCAGAGTGACAAATCACAATGTGTAAGGAAGTGTAATTTATCGGCTTTAGTTTATGAAACTCGAAATATTAGCATGATGCTCATCTGATTTAAAAAAAATACGGGTTGCACTCCGGGAGTGCCGGCAGAAGTGAAAACTTGGTCATTAACTGTGAATTTTTAAATATTTTGGATGTTTAGGGAATAATTTCGCAAGAATTGCATTATTTATCAATATAAAAGTACTAGCATTTATGAGGTCTAATAAAATATTCATTTATTGCGCTCTCGAACACAAAAATGACAATTTTTATTGAATAAAAAATTTAAGAACTATTACAATTATTATACCTTAAAAAGTTTATCTCTCAGAAAAATCAATTTTCATCCATAATTTCACGACTTTCTTACGAATTTTCGATCAAGTCACGTGTCCTAACGCGAGCTTAACATTTTATACCGAACAGATGTTTCTCTCTTAAGTAAGAGCCCTGCTAAGTTTTTTCATGCAATTTTATTGCTATATCTTCAGATATAGATACAAGAACACCTGTTTTTTTTTCTCAGTGGAAAAAAATTGTCTAAGAATAAAATTTATTAAAATTCATACAGCGGTCGCTATAATCACTAATGATGAAAAATGTATATATATTATATATGTAATAGCCATATTTTGATAGCAGAATTTTTCAGAAGTTTTCGATTAGATAAAGAAATTATCTGATACACAGCTGTTTTGTTTTTTGGTTGTGTTATGACTACTAAAACTGGTTTGCTCGTGGCGGTGCCGTGGGGTTTGCTATTATCTTCCCTGGTCAATTCTGTCATCGAGGACTCCTATTCTTTTCTAAATTAAATATTTACTAATTATACCTTTACTTATTTACAGTGCATTTCCATTGTTGCATTGTTGCACTCATAATTTTTTGAACTTTATTTGAATGATTTATTCTCCTTTTTTGAAGTGATAATTTCTTATGGGAGTGTTATCCGCCTCGTTACGTAACGCGATACTTCCGTCAGAACAAAATCAATTGAAACAATTTTTAACCGTTATAATTTAATGGTTTGAAATAAATTGTTTCAAATTGCACAGTTATATTTTTTTTAATCTCTGAGTGTATATTTTGTTTACTTATTACTATTATAATAAAAGCCGTCTGTGTCAGTTATTTAGATACATACAATGTATAAATTTCGTTGCTTATTATGGCTACCATAAGCAAATTGTTTCTTTTATAGGATTAACAAAATTCTAATGTAAAATAATATATTAATAGTAATGTAGTTGTTCTAGAAAAGTAACTAAGAATAAAATATATTTTAAACACGGACGAGTAAAAAAAGGACTCCGCGCCGTGATATTAGCAAGTGAAGCACCGTTATGCTAGTGTGTGTGCGGTTACGGGGGATACTAGTTACACAATTTTTCCTCCCTTAAATAATCATATATGGCCACAGATATAGTATCGTTTTTACACTTTTTACAACGCACGACGGCATTTTTAAAATATTTCATTGAGACCCAACCTGATCTGTTACAGACGATGACAATTCTCATAATGGCCACCTATCGGCCTGTAGTAGTGTAAGTGTGTGCGTGGGGCTATGTATATACACGTTAATCGGCTTGTTTTGGTGCTACACTGTTATGTAAAGTGACACGGAGTCCTTATTTATTTACTAGTCCATGATTTTAAAATCAATAAAAGCTTTTGTTAATAAATAACCTTTCCTTACGTTATCATTTATTAATATACATAAAATTTAAGTTATAATCCAAGGTTTTCTCAAGTTAAACAATTTCAATATTAAATAGTTCAACTTAGATTATTTTAAGTTATCACTTCTGTCGGCCCTCCCAAGACGCACACGTTTTTTGAGTTACACAAGTAATCCGAAAAATATTTTTATGCATCACTTTGCAAATATTGTTTAAACAATTTGTTATGATTTTAAAGTGATAACCCTCACTTCTAGGATTAATACAAAAATAAAATTTGAAAAACAAAATTTTATGAACGATGCGGGACTCGAACCCACGACTTCCGGCGTTCCGTGCCGGTGCTGCCGTGAGGACACAATGTATGTTGGAGGTGTCCAACATATCATAGATATGCAGAAGAAACAGTGTGGGAGATAGCACACAGCCTTGGGACACCCAGGCGTTCACGGGCTTTGAGCTATTGCTCAAACAGCTTACAGATCATTGTCGATGTGTATTACCATGGACTTTGATCTGTATGCTGCACCCAGTGAGTAAGCTGGAGGTCCACTTACATAAATTCTAGGGAAGCTCAAATGATCGAAGTTTTAAGAGATTTGCCTTGTGCCATACACGATCAAAGACCTTCGCTATATCAAGCCAAACTGTCAGACCTTCTCCCTACCTACAGATAGCCGCCGCGGCCGTCTATAGTTCCGTCTTTTTTCTGCTTTTCTGATTGATATAGCTAATCTTACAACATAACTAGGGGAGGCTGAAATATTTTTCTATGAAGGCCTCCTCTCCTTTTATACATTTCTTACATTTTCCATAAAGTGCTTTTAGCCCAGATAAAAAAAATTCAGCACCTCATTCACTCGAAAATCATCACCTTTGGAGGTCTTCCTTTACATTACAAAAGAGAAAATAATTACTTGGGGCTAGGTGGATGGTTATTTTCTTCAAACCCTGTTTAATCTAGGGCATGCATTGCAACTCGCGCTGAGTTAAATGAGGCATCATAAACAGGACACCACTTCACGCACTTTTGTCAGCAATGCGGCATAAAAATTCCCATTAATCGTAGTTTTTTTTGGGAATGTAATCGATAAGCAAAATCCCTTCACTATACCAAAAAACAGTGGCCATGAGCTTGGCATAACAACTTTTCGACTTAGAACATCCGTGGCGGTTTTTACATTCCATCCGGATCGTATTGTAGGATCCATGTTCATTAACTGTGACAATACGAGTAAAAATATTATTAGGATTATCGCCACAGATGTCAAAAACTCCTGCAAAGTTGTGCTCGATGCTACTTATCCAGTGGCGTTAGCATTTTTGGCATCTAGCGCGCGCACACCTTCTGCATGTGCAAATGATTATACAAAATTTCGCCGATTCGTTCCATATAGCTTCGGCTTTTTGTCACAACTTAGTTGAGTTAATAATTTAGTTATTTATTAATATAGTTTAGTTGAATTAAGTGACCGACTACCGAGCGAGTCGGCCCCACGTTTCATTCCTGAGCTATTACACCAATATTAACTATTGGTTTTAAGATAACAAGATTTATTTAATAATAATAGAGGGATAATTTATTCAACCATAAGGTACTAATTGATTTAATCGATATAAAAATTAATTTACAACTTCATTATAAGAGCAATTATAAATCATAAAAAAACAATAATTATTCTTTAATAAACAAAGTTTCATATGATTGTCACCTCTTGATTTGATAGAAACTATTAAAGTTGTTTAATATGTCTTATAATAACATTATTTTTTATAATAAGTAATTAAGCGCAGTTAATGATTTTTATCCAAGCTTCGTTCTAAAGTGATTTTCGTTTGTCATATTTAAAAAAAAATCACTAAATAACGTAAATTATTTTTTGTATAACTTTAGCATTTTTCCTAAAACATGAAAAATACCTAAACCCAACAACCAGACCTACTTTCGCATCACATACTTTTCACGAAGGACAAAGAGCCTCGCAAAGACCTGCCGCCCGGAGCCACGCAATGGGTAGGGCCGCCTCTTTGTTTACATATTACTGCTTCACGGCAGAAATAGGCGACTTTGTGGTACCCATTATCAAGACGGCATCCTGTTCAAAGGAGCCTTCCATTGGCTCGTCGTCCAGTGTGAACAAGTTTGTTGCCAGTGAACGTTCTGTGGTTCGGTCGTTATTTTTTATGAAAGATGAGGAAAAACCTGGAGGACACCTGCAGTGTCAAAGGAATCGCAGGAGCGTTGCCGGCATTTCGTACACGCATACCCATACCATACACATAAACTAGCGGGCCTCCCACTCCCATATGCCACATTGTCGTTTGGACTTCTTCGTCTGTCGTCTGAACATGCCGTTTGACATAATCGGCTGTTTTTTTAAAATGTCATATGTTTTGAGCTTCTTCGCCAACATCTGCTATCACTAAACCATTTTGAAACTAGAACAAAGTAGTAAAATTACTGATCCAACTATTGCATTCCAGGCAGACATAGATTTAGCAGTGGCTGCAGCAAAACGTGCATTCAAGCGTAATTCAGAATGGAGACGCTTAGAAGCATCTCAACGTGGAAAACTATTGTTCAAATTCGCAGATCTCATCGAAAGAGATTTTGAATATTTAGCAGAATTGGAAAGCTACAATAATGGCATGGTACGGAGTATGGCTACACGCTTCATAAGTCTAGCTGCTGATCAAGTGAGGTATATTGCCAGCTTAGCGGATAAAATTGAGGGAAGCACTATGCCATTGGGTAAGTAACTAAGAAAATAATACATTAGCAGTTTATTGTAAATTTGTACTCCTTTTATCTTTACCGGTTGGTGGACGATGAGTTGGTCTTTGGTGAACTGGATGTCCTCTGCGCGTTGTGTCGTCTCCATCGTCTATAACACAAATATTTTTATTTCAAAAAATAAAGTCAAGTAATATATTATTATTAAGAGGATAATTAATCTCAAGTCTGGGTTGCTACATCTCGTGATGTAAAATTTATTTTACTTATTATATACAATTTTATTTAATCGTTACAAGTTTTATTGAAAGTTTATTCCGCTAAGATGTGTCTTGGCCAATTAGAAACGTGATACGCCTCAACACGAGGCATCTTCAGGAGATGTTAACATACTGAATTCTGGAGATTGAATTGAATGGTCGTGATGTCTTCTGAAAAGATATAGGCTTTACATTATGGCTTTGAAATCTGGTGAAATGGTAAATCTGGCTGATAAAAAAAAGACAATCTACATAAGTTGATATTGAAGGGAGAGAGAGAATAAAGATATTTTGTCGCATGTTTTTAGTTTGATCCACATATTTCGCATCTTAATTAAAACAAATAATTAGAAATGGTTGTATTGCAAACCATAGATTCTAGCATTCTCAAAAAATATTTTATGCAAGTTCTTTAACTCTTTATCCGACTACAAGCTGATCATCATATTTACGCCTACGTCGACATTTTCCTACACTAAATAAAATTATTCAATTTGGCGTTATTACGCGGAAAACCATAATTATCAAAATGTATTCAGTTATCTTAAGTGTTAATGCCACTAATCTTTGTTAATCTACATGTAGAACACACCTGAGGACCAACCGCATCGCCTAAAGTTAGGGGTTATACGCGTCCTTTACTGAAAAATGAGACAGAGAGTTCTCTCTCTTTCAAATTTTTCTAAAAACTGGCTAGAATTAAACCCCGAGATCAGACAACTAATACATGGCTAAAAGGGAAAAACAACACATAGTTCGTAAAACAGCAAGCTTAAAGTGGCAATAGGATGGTCATATCTCAAGAATAGAAGATTTTCGGTGAAAGACGTTGCCTGTTCTAGAGTGGCCTTGTGGGAGAAGACCAGCGCAAATTCGTTTGAAATAAGAAATTATATAATTCTAAATTGGTACCAGGCCCAACTGGTAAAGCATGTAGACCAAGATATTGCTAAAGGCCTAAACCATTATAGCAGAAGAATGCTAAAAATAATAATATTAATCAACTATAGGAACGTATGGGTTGAGTATGAGCTTGAGTTCCAGAGCAGGACGGAGAGAAATGAAGAAGACATATATCATAAAGATGTACTTAACGGGTTTCTGGGCAAACTGATAATTCACGTAGCCCAATTATAGTAAGTGTACTAAAAAGAAGAAGACCAATCAACTATAAGCACTGTTTTGATTCCGGTGGTGTTATAAATAAAAATAATAAATAAAAGGCATTTAATTCAGGCATAATAAGACTCATAGTTACAAAAAATTATAGACACTGTAAAGGTGTGCCAAGTTAAAAGTAAAATTAAAGTAAGTAAAACTATAAATTGCACATATTTGTGCAGGCATTTTTTGTTCTTGTCCATGCGAACAGAGATCCAGCGCTTAAACACTGGATTCCTGATGTCGTCAGAGACAGCCACGAGTATTTTGTTGTCGGAACGTCGCAGACTGCTCTTTTTTAAGGCATTATTTTCCCCTTCTAACATAATGATCCACGGTGCGCACGCGGCAGCTATAGAATTTTCACATCATGTTTATAGCTCAGACTCATAAACGAACGACTCATAAACCTAGATCACGACATAGAATTTCACACAAGTATTTTGAAAAATATCGTCTCTTGGCAATATTAAATATACAGTTTTCAAAGAGTTTTGCTACTATATGCTTCGCGATTTTATTCATACAAAAGGATATCTTTTGGTTTCATACTAAGATATTATGTTGAAGATTGCAAATATTTGCATTTTTTCAAGATGGCAATACAAGTAATTATAGAACAGTAGCATAACCACATGAGTAAATAAAACGGTTATTGGAACGAAGTTCCTTGCGGCAGGCTTGGAGGGGATAGGGATTTAGGATATTTAGGGGATAGAGGAAACTGAAAAAAATGTAAGAAAAAAACCGTGGAAAAAAGTGCGTGGAAGAGTGCGTGGAATAAAACCCTTAAATTAGACGTGCGCAGGCGCGACAGTCGTCTCTTTTAATTTTATGTTGTCAAACAAAAATAAAGAGACATATTTTGTTATTTTAATTGATAATTTGGATTACGATTTATTTTTTATTTTACGTAATTTATTATTTCCTAAAATATTTAATTTTAGTGTTATAAATTAATTTAGTGTATTACTTTCGTGTAGTTAAATAAAAACTAATCTGCAAAATTTAAGAGAAAAATCAAGAAAACCTACATAAAATTGAACACGATTTTTTTTTACAAATTGTGTCGATTCTACATTAGCCGAAGGAACTTCGTTCTTCCTGGTGTCCCACGACACCACATCTTTTTGTACTCATGTGGCGTAATTGAGCGGACTCCTTGTATTTTGTTCCATCGTCTGGACGGATGCTAGTGTTGGTCCATACAAAAAGATTGACACGTAGAAGGCGCGGCGCAGATATATTAACAGCTCGGACAGCGATCAGTCACGGCGGTGTACGCCGTGGACCTCAATAATTTTGTTATCCCAAGATTGCTTATCGGCCTTGTAAATCGTGTGTATGTGTGCGTGCGTCGATTCGGCCGCTCTAGTAAATCAAATGAAAGTCACCACTGTAGCGACACGCTGGTATGTTTACGAATATGACATAATATTGTCTTTATTATGGGCAGATGCTGACTCTTCGCGTCTACGCGTTACAACCGTAAAAACATAAAAATATATCACAAACAGATTTCATCAACGATGAACGACAATAAATGATGAAAACGTTATTCGTCAGGCACACAAATAAGCATCGCAAAAAATAAGTACCTAATATGATTGATGATAAGTACGGCCATCATTATGACTTGCGTATTATATCGTCAACGTCATTATATAATTTCTGTGAATCAAAAACATCCGTATGATGATGTAAACTGCATTACAAATCCATGTTTAATGATAATCAAAAAGAACGAGTGAGCTAAGTAGGATATATTTTACCAATTGTAGGGTCCTTTGCACAGGATGCCGGCTAGATTATGGGTACCACAACGGCGCCTATTTCTGCCGTGAAGCAGTAATGTGTAAGCAGTACTGTGTTTCCATAGTAGTCCGTAGCTAGTGAAATTACTGGGCAAATGAGAATTAAAATCTTATGTCTCAAGGTCACGAGCGCAATTGTAGAATTTTTGGGTTTTGCAAAAATCCTGAGCGGCACTGCATTGTATAGGCAAGGCGTAGCAGTTACCATCAACTGAACGTCCTGCTCGTCTTGTCCCTTATTTTCATAAAAAAAAATATATCCTATATTATGGAACACTCTATACTAAATGCCTAAATTTACGGGAGTGTTTTATATCAAAATTTTGAATAATACTTATTTGATTTTAAAATAAGTTATTGTTATTTTGTCCAGAAGTGATAACCCTCACTTCTGGACTTAATTTCAAAGGAGTTCGGCTTCTGGGCAGAAGGCAGTTCAAAGCCCAGAAGGCTTCAAAGTTGTGGAAAGAGCGCTCGCACGGAACGCGAGAGGTCGCGGGTTTGTGTCCCGCATCGTTCATATTATTTTGTTTTCAGTTTTATTTGTGTAAAGTTATTGATATTATTTTATTGATTAGATAACGTTCTTTCGATATCAGTATAAAGTTCCTTGATATCTGTTATAGTTACAGAATAATCGCCACGTCATTAACGATAACACCCTGTATATACAAGAAATTTCTTCCTATGTATTGACTCATCACGCTATCTCTGGAACCATAAGGCGTAGAGGCTTGAAATTTTGTAGTAAATATTCCTTTTGCCGAGTGGTGCTCAGCTAAGATCTTACGAAATTCCACCCGCAAGAGTTTTTAGGTTTCCGTAGCCAAATGGAAAAAAACTGAACTTTTATAGTTTCGTCATGTCTGTCTGTACGTCCGTGTATGACACAGCCACTTTTTCCAAAACTACATATAAGAACTATACTGTTGAAACTTGGTAAGTACATGTATTCTGTGAACCGCATTAACATTTTCACACAAAAATAGAAAAAAAAAAACAATCAATTCTGGGGGTTCCCCATACATAGAACTGAAACTCAATTTTTTTTCATCAAACCCATACGTATAGGGTATCTATGGACAGGTCTTCAACCAATAGAAACCCGCATTATTGAGTGAGTGAGTGAGCTATATGTTAACCCGAAAAATGAAAATACTAAAAAAAGGGTCGAACAAAACAGTTACGAACGCTGTCTAACGATGAGAGATATATTATGATTGTATAGTATACTAGCTGACCCGGCAAACGTTGTATTGCCATATACAATATTTTTAGAGTGAGACCGTTCCTTGGACATTGCAACATTATTTTATTTTTCTAAAATCAAAGAATTTTTCTTATAGTATAAACGTAGCCTAAGTTACTCCTTTTTACTTCAGCTACCTGTCAATAAAAGTCCCGTCAAAATCGGTCCAATCATTTCAAAGATTAGCCGGAACAAACAGACAGACAAAAATTAAAAAAATTATCGTTTGGTGTGTTTACCGTATAAATATTCATATACATGTAGTGAAAAACGGTTATTTCAATATTACAAACAGACACTCCAATTTTATTTATATGTATAGATATGAATGTGGCAGGATTGTAACACCAACTAATTAATACACAGTTACACTGGTAAATGCGGGTAACAGCTAGTTACAAATAAAGGTATTATTGTGGCTATTATTAACCAAACTTTATACCATATAACCTATATATATATATATATATATATATATATATATATATATATATCTACTATTTTAACCAAAATTTTTTCTTCTCGTCTGCCCGAATTCCTGGCGTGGAGTTAAATGTTATAGTAAATGCAGAACTTGCAGGCTCTTAGATATTAAATAACTCCAAAAATACCAATATTTTTGGAGTTATACTGCTTTTTAACCGAGTTCAAAAAAGGAGGAGGTTCTCAATTCGTTGGTTTTTTTTAGTGTTTGTTACCTCAATTCTTTCGACTGAGTGGGCCGATTTTGATAATTTTTAAAAATTACCAAAAATAGCAATAAAATCGTAACTAAAATAAGATTAACTAATTAGACTGTATAAAGATACGCAATTATTTTTATACTTTTTAGGGCATATTATATATATTATTTTGAAATAGTGTTCCTGAAGTCGTTTTCTCTAAACAATTATCTGAGTGACTTTTTTTATGCGCACACCGTCACGTAAATTCGACACCCTGACGTTAGCTGGCCACCTAGACCATTTGTATCATACTTCAGCTACCAAGCCTTTTGTAACTACTGTTTTATCTACTTTTGTCTACTGAACCTCAAACAAATCGAAGAGAATTAAATAAATTTCAATATATAATTTCAATTTATATACGAGTTTTAAAATAATTAAAAATAATCTGTCTCTAAGTGTAAAAGAAATAATTTAATAATAATTAATTATACTTTATTTAACTTAATTATGTGGAATAATAATATTTTCATTGGTTGTATTTAATACCTTCTTTATTTATTACAATATTGTTTTTTCTGTAAACGTAAAATAGCAAAAGCAATAATTTTTTCAAGCATTTTTGTTTTACTACGCAAAAGAAGAATAAATTTTTGCGTACGTACTTAAGTACACCTACTTTTTTTTAAATACTTTATTAAATAGTTTTTACTTTTCAGGAGGTCAAAACTTTTCGTATACCCTGAAGCAGCCAGTTGGTGTGTGTGGCCTGATCCTCCCATGGAATGTACCTCTTCTTATGTTCCTCAGTAAAGTTACAACAGCTTTAGCTGCTGGTAAGTTTGTCAAATCAAATCAAATCATAATCACTTTATTAATTTAGGTGAAAAACACACGACACTTGTGGATGTCAAAAATTGTTTAAATCTATTTAGAATTAACCACCATTTCGGGAAAGGTTGAGCTAATGCTAAGTTAAGTTAATGAGAAGAAGTTGCAAGAATCCCTTTGCCACTGTTTTACATCAACATTTAAGTTCCCATATTCATAAGTCAAAATAAAGTTAATAAAATAGATATTTAATTTCAAATAAATTACGGGGTATTTGGTACATAAAAAGTTAACTATTCACCAATTTCATAAATATTCTCCAATTTCGTGAAAAAAATTTTTTTTTTAAAAGATAAAAAAAAACAAAAACTTGATTTAATGTAAAAAAGTGGTAAAACAAAAGTTGTAGATGTTCTTATTACTTACAACTTTGCCACTTGACTATTTTCGATAGGACATATAGTTTTGCCGGAAATCGAAATAATCCGTTTTTTACCCTTAAACAGCCCCCATTCTTTCATTTTTGTTATATTCTCTTCCATTTCCAATGGGTTTCATCATACTATTTTTTTTTGGTTTCAAAAATTATCTATCGTGGTCTCATAAGATCGTTTGATATATGTCAGCATGATGTGTTTACAAGCGCTACCAACGTTATGAACTGTCATACGATATTTGACATTATTTGAAATTTTAAAGTTCACGATATATTATGATTGATTAGACTAGACATCCCTATTAATTATAACATTTATTTAACTACTTACTGTGTTAGTTTTGTTTTATATAATTATAACTATAATGTTAGAAATAACTATAATAGAAAATTGTATTCAATTCTTTGGTTAACTTGATTCGTGTAAGTTAGTTGGCACTGCAGTAGTGCCAACTACCAGTTGGTAGCATCATAACTGTGACGGTCGTGCTCTATACAAGCCAGAGCGCTCAGTTCGAGAGAACATTTATTATTGTGAATTGTAAGGGGTAACGCTGCCTAAGTTGTATTGAATCTTTTATTATAATAATTATTATTAGTGGAAATAGTAAAATACAGATTTTCTATTTTAAGGGCGTTTAAACCAACCCCTTCTACACATATTTACTCGGATGCCCGAGATCTTTGTGCGATTTAAAAGTCAATTGTATTTTATGAAAGACTATGAAACATTGAAAACAAACTTTTTCTAGCAACTAAAGTCGAAGAACTGGGCTTGGGGTATTTGTTGTCATTATATAAATTTCTAAAATTGAAAGTATTATCGACAAATAGTTCAAAATTCATGGTTGCAGCTTAACGTAGGTCATTATCATAACGTAGGTCAGGTTGAACCTAATCTTATCTTCAAAATTAATAATAGAAGCATAAAATTGCCGATTTGTACTGAAAAATTGAAATTATTATTTATACATCCTTCGTCTTTTTCGCGTGCCTCTCCGACTAGAGGAGGTTGGCAGTCAGCTTTGTAATTTCAGCTTTTTATTCTTCGCGAGGATAAAAATTAATCTATACATTGCTGCCATCTAATAGAAAGATAATTAATGCCTTTGCGGAAGAACTTTTGTACTGCCTCTAAGCTGCCTATGTTTTTAAGGGCCGTGATGTGCAGATTGCACTTTGCGGCCTCAGTTCGCCGGTCAGGCCAATATTAAGTCAGTCCCATTACTGTTCATTAATGGCGGAGAATTGAAATCTTACATTTATTTCTAGGTTGTACCGCTGTTGTGAAGCCTGCAGAACAAACTCCTTTAACTGCTCTAGCATTAGCTGCTTTGCTGGTGGAAGCTGGAATCCCAGCTGGTGTTGTGAATGTTGTTCCTGGCTTTGGTGAAACAGCTGGAGTTGCTCTGACGCACCACAAAGATGTCGCTAAGATATCCTTTACGGGATCACTGGAGGTTAGTTCAATAACGTTGTCAACTTGCAATGCTGAATACTTGCACACAAAGTAGCTCGAATAAAAAACAACTCCATTAGATTTAGCTTTAGCAAAAGTTCCTTTTGTTGCCATTGAAACAGGCGTTACATTATTCGGCGGGTTCCTATGTTAAATGCATGTGGTCTTTTTAAAAACGTATTGATGTGAATTAGCCCTAAGCGTATTAAACGCAACCATGCACTTGATGGCAAAAGAAATAGATTAAGAACACGAATCGCATAGAGGAAGTGCTGGTCATTCAAAGAAATGAAAATATTCTGTAGGAGGAAGCTATATAGGTAATCCTAGCATTCTTCCTACTTATGGATTCCGACCCAGACTGTTACAAAAGCTTATCTTCAAAATTAATAAATAAAAGTAAACAAAATTAAGACAATCTGCTATAAAAAAAGCACACTCCGAAAAATAAAAATACATAAAGTGAAGAATAAAGCCGTACTGAAATATAAAAATAGGAGACGTTTCAATAAAGGTAAGGCAATTAAATTGGAGGTGGATTGGACACACAGTAAGCAATAATGTAATGCTACTCAAAATACAACAAGCGGAAAAGTTGAAGACAGTACAAAAAAGATGGGCGAGCTAAAGTCAATAGCAGGAACCACTTGGACTAGATGGCCAGTGATAAAAAATAATGGATATATATGCATTAGGCCTTTTATTTGTAAGGAAAGAGAAACGCAACAAAGATGTCGGTGTCAATTCGATATAGAGGCAAGGCAAGAAAAAGTATGCGAATGAATAAAGCAAGAATTATTGTAACATTATCTTATAATAGGAGCGTTTACAGCCTCAGGAGTTTCCCTAGTTTTTTGGAATTATTTCATCTTCATCTAGTTTCTCAAGAATTTTTTTATTTAATTGTTTTATGGCATGTCCCAACATATTATCTACTGATAGAGTTAAATAACTACCTTTATTAGCTGTCAATAATCTGAAGCTGTCCCAATATACCCGATAAGTCATTCTTATCGCCAGTTCACTGTTGCAATTTCCATATAAATTTCTATCCCTGGTAAGCTATACGTCTTCCCATTGACAGACAGCGTGTACGGATAGGATGAGTTACCGTCGATAAGTTTATTGGGACAGAAAGGTCACTGAAAGTTACGGTTTTTTATCTCAAGTAGGCCACTACCGGAGATAGACTGAATATTGGGAATGGCTGTTAGTCATTCGTATTTTGATTTACAACGCGCCAACACAACAAAAAAACTGAAGAAAATATTGAGTTTTATTGACACAAAAAGCGCCAGATTCATTCTAATTGTAAATTTTTCAATTTTTTAAGTGAAACTTTTATAACATCGTCTCAAACTTTTTCGTCTGTGTGTTGCATGTCGCGTGACGGTCGGGCGGCGCCTATAGTTCGCAGCAGGTGACCGTGTAGTGTACATATTATTACTCATTTGTGCCAGTGCTCCACTCTATTTTGATTGTTTTAATTTCCCATTATCATTCCAATTTCCCAAGCATAAAATTAAGATTGATAAAGCGATTTTTATACCCTTAATGGAATATTATTCCAAAAACTTTTAGTTAAATGTCTTTAATGTGAAAAAAAGTTTAACTTTTACCGTCGTTTCATAAAACCACACAATCCTTTTTTTTATTTAATCTTTTTAGTCATTCGTATTTTGATATACAACGCGTCAACGCAACAATGAAACTGAAGAATTAACATGAAGCATTGAGTTTTATTGACACAAGAAGCGCCAGATTCATTCTAATTGCAAAGGAGACAGTTTTTTTTGTTCGATGATTAGGCCCACCTCGAAATGTGGTGTAGTATTGAAACATATATTGATTTATTCATTATAATCTCTAGATTACAACGGTATATTTAGTTAGAAATGGTCTAACCGGAATACTGAGAAATACGACAAAAATGTGAACGTCAAAATAACCTAAAAATCGTATAGAAATGTTTACAATAAGCTTTAATATCTTGAGCAAACAGAAACGGCTATAATTAAGTAGGAGTAGTAAAAGGCATAAAAAGGCATTTATTTTCTCAAAATTGATTCCTTTACAATTCTTTTTGATATCATTTCTAATAACTACTAGATACTACTACCGCTTCGGAAACAAATGGCGCTCTGAGAGTCAAAAAAAAAATTAAAAATATTGTTTCTTATTGAATTTACCGCTACTTCGTAAAGGGTTGAGCTAATGAGAAGAAGTAGCAAGAAACTCATTGCCACTCTTTTAAGTCACGATTTACATTTTAATTGTTTTACAAATCATTTCAATTACAATATATGCAAAGTGACGCAACAAAAATACTCAAATGTCAAAAACTGAAAGGCTTACACGAGTAAGTCAAAAAAGTAAATTAATACTTATAAACACAAGAGTTATTGAGTATAGTAGGTGCATTAATCCACACATACCGTAAATAAATAGAGGCATTATGTGAGCATTTCATAAAATAATAACTTTAACTTTAAAGGAAATAATAATAATAAAAAACACATCAATCAGACCTCCCGGTAACAAGATCATCCAGGCACTAAACCAGAAAGCTTGGCAAAAATACTTAATAACCATCATAATTTTTTTAATGTAGGAGGGTCCATTTACTATTTGGCATTTGAATTTGTAATAATTATATTTATTCAGGTTGGAAAGCTGATACAACAAGCTGCTGGGGCTAATAATTTGAAACGTGTAACTCTTGAGCTTGGTGGAAAGAGTCCTTTGGTTATTATGGATGACGCTGATTGTAAGTTCCATTAATTTGTTAAATACTTATAAATAAAAGTTAATACATACATACAATATGTTATGTTTTTAAAGTGATAACCCTCACTTCTAGGATTAATATACAAATAAAATTTGAAACACAAAACTTTATGAACGATGCGGGAACGATGACAGTTGAACAAAGCAAACAGAATTTTATAACGAGGCGGTACTCGAACGGTTAGCTCAGTTGGTTAGAGCACCGGCACGGAACGCCGGAGGTCGTGGGTTCGAATCCCGCATCGTTTTTCTTTTTTTTTCATTTATTGCAGTAGCCTTTACAAATTTCATGAGTACAGTCTGCCAAACTACGTAAGTAGTTTGTCGGCAGCAGCTCTCGTGCAAAGATAATACTAACAATAATAAATGCAATACTAACTATACTACTTACAATAAAACTAAATTTACACTATTAACCTAAAACTACTATTAAACTAATGTACAGCATTAAACTTATTTCTTATTGTTAATTAACACGGCATAGTAAAGTTAAAATTATAAATGAAATATTAAATAAACTTATACTAAATTAATTTCATGGGCACAGTGAGAGATAATGTTTTGTGAGAATTTGTTTGTTAAAGTTATGTTTTTCAAATCTTATTTGTGTATTAATCCTAGAAGTGAGGGTTATCACTTTAAAATTATAACATATTGTTTAGATTTACAAGAGCGACATCTCAAGTCAATTTCCTAATATGCAAAAATTATGGTTGAGCAGGTTATCAACTGTAAAGTAAGATCCTATAGATGAAGCCACCTACTGAGAGTTGAACAAAGCAAACAGAATTTTATAACGAGAAGGTACTCTAACGGTTAGCTCAGTTGGTTAGAGCACCGGCACGGAACGCCGGAGGTCGTGGGTTCGAATCCCGCATCGTTCATAAAGTTTTGTTTTTCAAATTTTACATACATACATATAAATAAAATTGGAGTGTCTGTTTGTAATATTGAATTAACCGTTTTTACTATATGTATATGAATATATATATACGGTACATACATAAAAATAACATTTATTACAATTTTTGTCTGAATGAATATCTGACTTTTCTCTGAATTCGGCTAATCTCTGAAATTGCTGGACCGATTTTGACGGGACTTTTATTGGTAGGTAGCTGATGTAATAAGGAGTAACTTAGGCTACGTTTATATTTGAAAAAATCTTTTATTTTAGAAAAATAAAGTAATGTTGCAATGTCCAAGAAACTCTAAAAATAATTTATATGACAAAATAACGTTTGCCGGGTCTGCTAGTTCTATAATAAACTTCCAAATTATATTAATGTATTAACAATTAAAAAATTTACATGTATCGTAAAAAAAATTAACATCTAAGGCCTACTATAATGTGTAAGATTATTTGGATGATAAATATAGTTAGAACGAATGTTTCTAAATTTATTGTTAATGAATATTGTTATACTCAAATGAATGCTATTTTTTGGAATGGAACTTTTTTACTCCATCCTGACTTGCACTAAATAACCTATTTAATATTACAGTGAATAAAGTATTATTTTAATTTGAATTTGATTTATGGAAAATTACTGTAAATGGACGATAACAACCAAATGTAGTTTTAAGTCGTTCTCAAACCGAAATAGTTTTTAAGTCCTATATACACCTCAACAGGCTTACGGCCGTTTCCAATATATTATCTACAGATAGAGATAAATTATTATCTCCTACTGTCATTAATTAGCAGTCAATAATCTGAAGCTGTCCCAATGTGCCCGATAAGTGATTCTTATCGCCTTATATTGGGACGCGTGAATTGAAATTTCCATACAAACTTCTATCGCTGGTAAGCTATACGTCGTCTCATTGACAGACAGCGTGTACGGATAAGGTGAGTTACCGTTGATAAGTTTATTGGGACAGAAAAATCAACGATAGTTACATTTTTATCTCAAGTAAGAGCTAGACTGAATATCGGGAACAGCCGTTAACCTATAAAAGCGTGTCAAATAAACTATACTTAACTACTTACTATAATATTTAACACAAAAGCGAAGTCTGATTTGATATATATCTCTAAACCATTTTAAAAATTAAACAATGGATGTTTACAGCAGTAAAACAATGCTGTAAATGAACAAAATTTTTTGATACAAAAGAGTAAAATATTACCAGACATTTATTATTATGACTTGGAACTAATTATGCAACGGAAAATTTCAACATTCAAAACTGTAGACATGTTTTATTGAACTGCTATTATTATTCAATCTACAGGGAAAATATGGTGGCAGCTTTCACCCTTTTACTAAAAACGCTCTTTGATCAATTTAATGGCACGCCTCGCACGCCCGCTGTTAAAAGTTTATCGAAGAATTTTTGCATTTTTAAAAAGTTATGTGAAATTTTTGGAAACTCTATTCTGAACACTGTTTTATATATTTTTAATTTTTATAATTTTCAATGTGATTATACTTTTCAGTCTTTGATTTCTTTTTAGTAATATACAAACATAAATTAGTATATCATCCCCACCATCTGGATGTTATCTCCACAGTGCGGTTTTCAGGGAACTTTCTTCTGCGTATTATCATGCTGTGGAATGAGTTTCCTTGTGCAGTGTTTCATGTTAAAGACCGGCAACGAACTATAAAAAAATTAATAACGTTTTTCTATCCTTTCGAATCGGAAATTTATCATTTTGGTTAAATTTTATTTCAGTGGCAGTCGCGGTACAATATGCCGCTTTCGGTGTTTTCACGCATCAAGGCCAGATTTGCATTGCTGCATCCCGTCTCTACGTTCAGTCAGGAATCTACGATGCATTCGTGCAAGCTGCAGCTCAGGTCGCCAAGTCTCTGAAGATTGGCAACCCGGCGGAAGAAACCACGCAGCACGGTCCACAGGTAAGTCATTTTTTGAAATTACATGTTAACATTAACTGATGAATTATTCAAATAGAAGAACAAAAATTAAATTTGTAGCCAAAATTTATGAACCATGCGGGTCTCGAAATTGCGATTCTCGGGTTCCGTCCGAGCGCTCTTGCCAACTGTGCTAACCTTTCCAGTGACGCATGGATCGTAAATCTTTGTATGGCTTGTTCAACTCTCAGCTTCTAAACGATCGACTTTACAGTTGATAACCTGCTCAACCCGAATAATTGCATATTAGGAAATTGACAACCAGTACCTTCAAAAAAAGCGCGTGTACCACTTCTGTGATTCCTCTGGTATTGCAAGAGAATGTAGGCGGCGGTGATCACTAATACCAGGTGACATACACTCGTTGGTCCTCCTTTTCCATAAAAGAAAGCCAGAAGTTTCTTGCGCCCGTTCTTTTCAGGTCTGAGCCTCTTCGGCATACTTTTTTAATGGGTGGTAGTTTTTGACTTTAAAAAAGTTAAATCATATCCTAGTTCTAATAAAAATATTTGAGTTTAAATTCTTGATGATCTTATTTTCAAATAATTTTAATGTATGGTTTTTACCCAAGGACAAAAGTATTGTCACTTATAACATTTCTATTTCCTTATTTATATATCTTTGATCCTGCTGGTATCACTGTGTAATAAATGTCCTATTTGTAATTAATCCGGGTTTGTACTATTCGGATATTCTCAGACCTTTACTTTGATTAACCTGATCCGACGACACAACGTCAACGGCATCCAATTAAAGCAGACACAAGCTCGGTTCTAATTACGAAATCACTCGGATCTGTTAATTGTTATTTTATTTTATTTATTGCATTGGAAACAAGATCATCAGCTCAAACCAACATACAATTAAATCATTAGTCAATATACTCGATTACAAGAAATTTCAATATACCACAAATTCAAGCTCTAAGGGTTGATGCATCCGATATATCTTATATTACATCGTATTATGTCGTATTAGTAGGTACGTTTATATAAGTAGCTAGTATAATATCTTATATCTTTAATCGAGCAATTCTTGTATATATATATATATAATCTGAGTCTCGGAAACGGCTCAAACGATTTTCATAAAATTGAGTATGCAGGGGATTTCGGGGGTGATAAATCGATCTAGCTAGGTTTCAATTAAAAAAAAAATGGTTTTATCCATGTTTGAATGAGAAACAGCTACAATAACATTAGAATACAAAGGTAAATTTCGCCACTATATACAAGACTATTATAGCTCAGATTGGGTGATCCGGAAAGCAGAAGACCCCGGTTCGAATCCAGATGTCCTATTAGTTTTTTTTTTGTTCAAGTTTTGTACATTCTTAAAAATCCGAGCAAGGCTCGGTCGTCCGGATATTATATATAATAGCTGCCTCGAAAGACGTTGTTCTGTAGATAATAAAAAAATACTGTTTTATAGGACTTTACCAATAATATTTAAGAACATCAAGAATTATTTCGTAAAATATGCTCCCTGTTGTTATAATGAAATTGTTTCACAGCGGAACTGTCAAACCGTGCGTCAGTAAATTCTCTCATGGAAATGTCCATATATAACAAATATTGGAAAAAAAAATAATTATGGGTCCCAAATCGAAATAAAAACTATCCTATCTCTCAAGTTGGACCAAACTGCACTCCATGAAGTAATCCCCATTTAAATCTGTTCATTAGTTTAGGAGTCCATCGCGGACAAACAACGTGTCACGTAATTTATATATATTAAGATTATATATAGTAGTTTATATTTATACAGTTTATTCTTTATTACATTTCATGTAATATTTCATATTATTTTAAATATCAAATATTAATTGTAATTAATTCTAATTTGTTATACGTATATTACAGTCATTGTAAAAACACTCTATTTGGTTGAAAAGAGTGGTCGTTGAGTTTCTTGTGTTGTTCTCACCTCACGTGTTCAACTTTTCCCAACATAGTGTGGATTCAGTTATTTAAAAGAAATATTTATAGTGACGATTCAAAAGTGCTTAGTTTAAGAGTAATTGGATAAAGTTGATTTGACTTTGACTTTGAAATGTAGAAATTTCAATACTCGTTTTATTGTAGGTAACTTATTTATGAATGTTATTTAGATTATAATTTGTATAGTTATTTCTTTTCAAAGGTTTCATCTAGTGTGTGTTTACTGGTTTTTCTTCCACTTTTCTTACTTTGTTAATATTTATATTTAAACAAGAAAAATAATCGATATATAGATATTGTTATATTCTCACCATGAACTCTTATTGCGATTCAATTGACAATCTAAAATGAACTGCTTTGCTATTTCATACCACGACGTGATTAGAGCTATCTAATTTAGGTTCACGTCAAATCAACCTATTAAATCACAATGATGTCAATTGAATATAAAAAATGATGTCATTTGAATCGCAAATTGATTTAGTTCGTTCATTCATTCGTACCATGAGGTAATATTTCAACCTAAACTGGATAGCTTATGTGTCAAAGTGAGCGATTCGAAAAAAGATGCTACTTCCTTAGAGGAAAGTGAATCGTGTTGTTAATAACTTTTAAAAAATAGTAAAAACATACAGAAAAGGAAAATTTTATTGTTGAAAGATGAGATTTACTTACTTTGTTAATATTTATATTTAAACAAGAAAAATAATCGATATATAGATATTTTTATATTCTCACGGCTCACATATTATATTATATAGTAATTAGAATATATTTTCTGTATAAGTGAATATTGTAATATTCTTCTGAGAAATAAAGTTCTTAAATCGTATTATTATTACAGGTTGACAAAATTATGCTCGAGAAAATATTGGGTTACATCGAGAAGGGGAAACAGGAGGGAGCAAGATTAGTGACGGGTGGGAAACGGGTTGGAAACAAGGGATACTACATCGAACCAACGGTGTTCGCTGATGTCAAGGATGATATGACCATCGCTAAGGAAGAGGTTTGATAACTTACTATTGATAAAGTTTAACATCGCATTAAAAATACGGAACTCAGCAACAGAACTGGCGTTGCTGATGTGGGAGAAAAAACCGCCAGGTTAATGTGGAACTAGGCTGGGCATGTATGTTGGATGACACAGACCGATGGGCACAGGTCGTCACGCCTTAGGTGCCTCAGGACGGGCAAAGATAATAATAATAACAATAAGTGTTGGTAGATCGGTTAGAGCGTCGGGCATTTATTGTTGATATCACCATCCCGTGTGATGATAACCTTGTGAAAGCTGAAATAAACAAATTGTCGAAGTACCTAGATTTTACACACGAGGTTACTGACATATGGGATGTTGATTCAACAATAATTGTCCCAATAGTCGTTTCCGTAAGCGGTCTTATAGCAAAGAGCCTCGACCATCATCTCAAGAGGCTCTCACTTATTAACTGGATAAAGGGTCAGTTACAGAAAGCAGCTGTTTTGGGAACGGCACGCATCGTGCGGAAGTTCCTCAGTCTGTCGTGTGAATCCACATTAGTTGGTGTTTCAATGCTACATGCATATTATAATATAAAAAATAACCAAGATATTATATCTATCATTGCTTTTGTCTGACTTACTTTGCAAATTCGACGACTACAAAAAAGTCTTATCATTAATTTTTTCTGGTTAATATATATTAGCCTTCACAGAATTTTTCTTTCTATTGGTATCAGACAGAATCTTCAAAATCGGTTCCCAATCTGTGGTATCGAATGAAAGAAGGAAAAGTCATTTATTCACTTAGGTCTGAGATTTAACTCATTGCTATTGACACGGGGGTGGGTCAGGGATTGGAAATAATACTCCGCTTATAGGAACGAGTCTTTAATTTGCGTTCACTTTTTAATGATTTTCACTTCGCCGGTCTGCCGCTGTTCCTCTTGTGGGCGGCAGTACCATCAACGCGTCACACCACAACGAACACTAAGTCTCTTCTATCTTCTTCTTCTTGGAAAACTTCCACTTTTCACTGCTTCTTCTTCTTTAGACTTTCGAGTCAGAACTAGAACTGCCGTAGGCCACGCTTAGTACGGCTTATATACCCCCGGATCTGTTCAATTTTTAAAATGATTCTCCCATTCCATCTTTAGATTTAAATTGTACTAGAAAATTCTTTTAACTATTTTTATCCTACTGACACATTTTCCATCCCTTTTTTTCTGTTCGATTTGATCCTGAACTTACTAGAAATTTCCATTAACTTAACAAAACCCAAAAATTCCATACACTGGTAGGTGTATCGAACCCGGGTCTACAGCGTCTAAAGTAAACACTTTTCCGCTGAGCTATGAGTAGTGCTGACGGAGCCGTTGAAATTAACAATGTCTTGAAGTTTGACACTCTCGTCATTTACGTTGCAGCGTTGCTACGCAACACTGCCCCCCCCCTAAGACATGATCGTCCCGATCATCGTTGCTTCCATAGTACTTAGCCACCCGATCAACATGTACGATTTTCGGGGGACTTCGAGGGGTACGCTGGATCCTGAGAGTAACATCATTTATCATTGTAATTACTTTGTATGGTCCCTCCCAACTTGGTTGGAGTTTCGGAGACTTCCCCTTTCGCCTTACGGGATTGTGTAACCAAATCAGGGTTCCCTCTTGAAAACTAGGACTATTAGCTCTTCGATCGTAGCGGGTCTTCATCCGTTCACTTGCCTTAAGCCCAGTTGTTCTAATTTCCTCGTAGATGTCAACCATCTTGTTCCGTAACTCATCCACATATTCTGTTATACTTTTTGGAGTATCTGGTGGACAGCCTGAGAGTAAATCAGCTGGCAATTTCAATTCCCTTCCAAAATTGGCGTACGCAGGAGTCACCGTAGTTGTCTCGTGTATTGCGGATCTATACGACATTAGAAACAGTGGAATGTACTCATCCCAGTTATCCTGATGACTGTCCACTACTTTTGCCAGATGCTGCTTCAATGTTTGGTTAAACCTCTCCATCATCCCGTCCGACTGTGGATGATATGGCGTAGTATTGGTCTTATGGATTCCCAAGATCTTGCAAACTTCTTGAAATTATTGTGACTCGAAGTTCCGCCCTTGATCACTGTGCATCTCCAAAGGCACACCGAATCTGCAGAAAACTTCATTCACCAGCTTCGTCGCAACGGTGACTGCTTCTTGATTAGGTAGAGCAAATGCTTCCGGCCACTTCGTGAAATAATCCATCACCACCATTATGTAACGGTTTCCAGCTTTGGTGACTGGAAACGGTCCGGCTATATCCAGAGCTACTCTCTCCTACGGAGCCCCATCATTATACAACTTCATAGCTCCTCTGCTCCGGATCTGAGGTCCTTTGACAGACACAACTCTTGAATTTACGACACCAGTCTTCCACATCATCACAGCAATTCAACCAGTAAAATCGTTTCGATTCGTTTTTGTGACAGTTCTTTTTATTTCCAAATGTCCACCTAAAGAACTATCGTGATAAGCTGTCAGGATCTGGTTCACCTTCTCCCTGGGAACGATCAGTTGTAGATGACAATCGTTTCCCTTCGGGGTTTCCTATTTCCGGCAGAGCAACCCGTCATGCATCACCAAACTGTCCCACTGTGCCCAGAGACTCTTGGTAGCCATGCTGTGTCGAGCTACATCAGACCATTTTGGTTTAAATGATCCACTTGCTAGCCAATGTAAAAGTGGTTGAAGATCCTTATCATTTTCCTGAGCTCTCCTCATTGCATCATTGCTCCAGTTGTCATCGATCGAATCTGTTCTGATCCGTCGGATTATTGGATTTTCTTTCTCCTTCTGACGAATGCAATGTTTGCTTTCCGTCGGACAAGGTCTTCTAAATAAAGCATCTGCGTTTCCATGAGTTTTTCCTCCTCGATGTTCGATTTCAAAGTCATACTCTTGAAGTTGCTCAATCCATCTGGCCACTTGTCCTTCCGGATTTTTGAATTCTAGTTACCACTTCAAGGCGGCATGATCAGTCCTTACGAGGAATTTGCGACCCAACAAGTACTTTTAAAATGTTGTAATGTCTTCACCACGGCAAAAAACTCCCTACGAGTTACACAGTAGTTTCTCTCCGGCTTCGATAAAGATTTGCTAAAGTATGCAATTACAACTTCTTGATCTCCCCTCTTCTGAGATAACACTCCACCAATTCCAGAATTGCTAGCATCAGTATCTACTATGAATCTTCCTTCCATGTCATGATATCCGAGGATAGATGATTCACATAGTCGTTTCTTCAACTCTAAGAAAGCTCGTTCGCAGTCTTCATCCCAGGAAAAGGCTCTTTTCTCCTCCGTCAGTCGATGTAAGGGCTTAGCAACATCGGAAAACCCTTTCACAAAGCGTCGATAATAAGAGCATAGTCCAAGGAATGCTCTCACATGTGTCTTTTCTGTCGGCGTCGGCCAGTCCTTGACAGCACTTATCTTGGCAGGATCCGTCGCAACTCCTTGCTCCGAGATAACGTGCCCCAAGTAATTCACCTGACGTTGCAAGAAGGAACATTTCTTTGGACTCAACTTCAAGTTGGCACCCTGCAGTTTTGCGAAGACTTTTTCGAGCTTCTTAAGATGATCTTCAAAACTTCGTCCCATAATTATTATGTCATCCAAGTAGATAAGGCAGGTTTCTCCCAACATACCTGCCAGCACATACTCCATCAACCTTTCGAAAGTAGATGGGGCGTTGCATAATCCGAAGGGCGTTGTTTTGAACTACCATAACCCTTTTTCGGTTGAAAAAGCCGTCTTCTCCTTGTCTTTAGGGTCCAGATCAACTTGCCAGTAGCCACTTTTCAAATCAAGAGTAGAGAACCACGTCATGCCACAAAGTGAATCTAAGGTGTCATCGATTCTTGGCAATGGATGACTGTCCTTCTTAGTAACATCATTAAGACGCCGATAGTCCACACAAAATCTAGTTGATCCATCCTTCTTATTCACCAGAACCACTGGAGAACACCATGGACTCGACGACGGTTCTATCACACAGTTTTCTTTCATATCCCGAATCATGTCTTCCACTTCTTGTTCGCGTGCAAACGGAATATCGTCGAAACGTCGATCTTTTGTTTCACCAAACCAGTTCTTCCGATGTCTCCGTCGTTCTTCGAGAACATCCCGGCGTAGCGTAACAGGAAATTTCTCGCTTTTATTAATGCCATCCAGAAGTTTCTGTATGTTCACATCCTGGCTTGCAGCTACGGTCTTCCTCCCTTCTTCACACTTTCTTAACCAAGCTATTTAATCACAAGCTCCGATCACTGTCCCCTTCCTGACGATTTGCTTCTCTTCATGAGGATTAAACACGGGAGCCATCGCAATTTGGGAGTTTCCCACAACAGTCCTGGCTGGGATCAATGTCGTGTCCGATGTCTCTCTTTCAATTATAGCGCAATTACAGGATCTTCCTCTGTCATCCCTTGGCAGGACTACCGGGACTAAGGTCTGCGACCTCGGATTTAAGGTAGTGTCCCTCAAGCACAGCACTTTTCCAAAAATTCCGCCTTTTATTGGAATTTCTTCATCTCCATGCTTCAATACACCATGTTTCATGTTAATGGTACACTGATGATTTCGAAGAAAATCCAACCCAATGATGCAGTCATCTGTGATATCCGCGATTACCTCTTTTTGCCAGTACAACGTATCCCCAATTTTCATGGCCACGATCTTCTCTCCCTGGACTGGTATGCGCTGGCCGGTAGCTGTTGTGAGTGTTAAGCTTACATTTTCTCACATATGTCGTCTTGCGATGCTCTCTAGTCTTCTTTGGCTAACGACTGTACGTGAGGCTCCCGTAACCAGAGTGAAACGGCAAGATTTTCCATTAATCATTCCTTCTATAACTAAAGTGTTTCCGTCACATGTCTGCTTAACGAAGATCCTTGGGGCTTTGCTTCTACCGGCCAGCGCCCACCCCACTGCCCTGGCCTTTTCAAGTTTTCCTGCTGCTCCAGCGGTGATGTTGAGACCGCCGCATCCTTCCTACCTTGCGTTATGCTCTCACGCCTGGGGCAAGTGCTCGTAATGTGTCCTCGCTCCCTACACCCATAGCATACTGGGTTATATGCTTGCCTTCGGCTGGAATCTGCTGGTACAATTTTGCAGAGTCTCAACGCCCGAGAATCGTGGCGAACCGCTTCCACTTCCAACGCATGTGCCACCGCTTCCTTCAAGCTAGTATGATGACTCAATCGTACGGCTGCTCTTACTTCGGCGTCCCGTATTCCATCGATGAACACTTGGAGCAACATTTCTTCTGTTGCAGCTGGCGACGACTGATATGCTTTACGCACTAGCTTCTCAGCTTCCACGGACCACTGCTGCAGAGTTTCGTTGGCCCTTTGACTGCGGTCCTTAAGCTGCGCCCGATACACATGCTCAAGGTGTTTATCGCCATAACGTGCCTCCAACGCGTCAAGAAGGTCTGTGTAGGTCACTTCCTGCTTCCCAGCGCCGAGTGCTTCCAATACGGAGAGTGAATCGTCACGAGGAGTGTGTGAGGGCAGAGTGCGCTTTTTGGTCACTCCAACCGCAGGCTCTTCTGACCATTTCCAGTTGTAGCTTGAAGGCAGGCCAGGAAGACTTGCCGTCGTAGGGAGGTACTTTTAAATTTCTGGTCGATGTGGTTCCGCAGGTGACTCCTGTGTTGGTTGAAGGACACACGACCCTCCCACTGAGCTGATGAATGGTTAATTCCATCTCTCCCATCTTACGTTGAAAGTTTTCTTCAACTTTGTCCATCTTCTTTTCCACACTTTCAATCCGGGTGGAGATTTTCTGCACAACGGATAAAATGTCTTTGGAGAGGCCTTCATGCAGGCCTCGCAGCTGCTCCTCCTGTCGGCGTGCTTGTTCTTCCTGTCAGCGCGCTTGCTCTTCCTGCCGGCGCGCTTGTTCCTCCTGTTGGCGCGCTTGCTCTAGCATCATGGCGGCCATCTGCTGCATGAGCGCGCTGATGTCTACGGCAGGAGCCTGCGGTGCTGACACGGTCGCACTGAGTCCAGAGCCGGATGCTTCTTGTGACTCGTCCTCGGCCGTGGCAGCTGCTCCCGCTCGCGTGGTTACTCCCTTCTCGTTCCTGGGCACTAATGGCATCTTTCCAATCCCACTTCTGACTCCAATTGACACGGGGGTGGGTCAGGGATTGGAAATAATACTCCGCTTATAGGAACGAGTCTTTAATTTGCGTTCACTTTTTAATGATTTTCACTTCGCCGGTCTGCCGCTGTTCCTCTTGTGGGCGACAGTACCATCAACGCGTCACACCGCACCGAACACTAAGTCTCTTCTATCTTCTTCTTCTTGGAACACTTCCACTTTTCACTACTTCTTCTTTTCTTCTTCTTCTTCTTTACACTTTCGAGTCAGAACTAGAACTGCCGTAGGCCACGCTTAGTACGGCTTATATACCCCCGGATCTGTTCAATTTTTAAAATGATTCTCCCATTCCATCTTTAGATTTAAATTGTACTAGAAAATTCTTTTAACTATTTTTATCCTACTGACACATTTTCCATCCCTTTTTTTCTGTTCGATTTGATCCTGAACTTACTAGAAATTTCCATTAACTTAACAAAACCCAAAAAATTCCATACACTGGTAGGTGTATCGAACCCGGGTCTACAGCGTCTAAAGTAAACACTTTTCCGCTGAGCTACGAGTATTGCTGGCGGAGCTGTTGAAATTAACAATGTCTTGAAGTTTGACACTCTCGTCATTTACGTTGCAGCGTTGCTACGCAACACTATTTTATATCTATCTATATTTAGAGTTTCAGCATTATACATTATTTTTTATGCAACGTAAGTACGTTACGTGATCTTAGTCTCAAGATAACGAGCGCAGTTGTAGTGCCGCTCAGAGTTTTTGAGCTGAAGAGATATCAGCTGAACGTCCTGCTCGTCACGTCCCTTATTATCATAAAAAAATAATCCAGCTGCCTAACAACAACACCGGACTTTACGTCAAAATGCAAAATAACACCCGCATCACGTTGACGCGAAACGCGCGGTTGTTGAATACCAGACGTATTCAACAACTGCGCGTTTTGCAAGAAATTTCTTGCCACGCACAGCCATTTTGTGGAATCAATTACCGACTGTTGTTTCCCGAACCAATACGACTTTGGGACCTTCAAGAAAAAAGCATATTTTTATGAAAATAAGAGGCGAGACGATCAAGGCGTTCAGCTGATGGTAACTGATACGCCTTGCCCATTACAATGCAGTGTCGCTCAGGATTCTTAAAAAACCCAAAAATTCTGAGTTGCGCAAAAACGTTTGCGCTCGTCCCCTCGGGACGTGCAGACTGCAACACAGTAATGTTAAAGGATAAGGATCAATCTTTGCGAAGAAATGTATTACTAAAAATGAAAGGAAATACCAAATTTTGCATGCAGTCAGGTCATTAGAGAGACGTATAAACTTATGCATTGGTGTCAACGGATATCATTTTGAGCAACATTATTATGCAGGAAAAAGTGAGATGTGAAAAGAAATTTGTAATTTTATTTTATTTGCTTTCATTTCTAGTAATACATATCTTTGCAAAATTTGATCCTTATAAGCAACAGAGTCCAATAATACAGGCTGCTTTTTTTTTGAAAAATCATTTGAGTCGATTTCCATCAAAAGATCAAGAAATTAAAAAAAAAAGGATTGTGTGGTCTTATGAAACCACGGTAAAAGTGAAACTTTTTTTCACGTTTGTCTAATGTCAATATTATTCGAAAAATTTTTAGTAAAATCGATAGACATTTAACTAAAAATTTTTCGAATAATATTGACATTAGACACTAACAAAAACAAACAAAATAGCGTGGAGTACTGGCGCAAATGAGTTATAGTCTATATACTACATGGTCAGCTGCTGCAAACTATAGGCGCCACCCGACCGTCACGCGACATGCAACACACAGACGAAAAAGTTTGAGACGATGTAATAAAAGTTTCACTTAAAAAAACTGAATATGCAGTTATTGGTTTCTTATCAATCGAGCACATGATTCTTTTCACGACTTTCCTCGAAAGATCGTTGTTTCGTATTTGGCCATCACCACCCTTCTCAAAAAACCACCCTGTATATATTTTTTGAAAGTTCTTCGAAATATCGTCCACCTCCACAATTTTGATTTGTCGAGTATGTGTTGTGGTTTTTTTTGTAGTATTCATATTCAAAATACTAAAGTATATAGTGTGACTGACAGTGTACGACTTGTTAATACAACAAGGTTACAATACCATAGACAAATAAAATAAAATAGACAGTCTCTCAAAGAAAAATTTAAAGAAAATATATTATGACTGTTCATTCTCAGTACATTTATGAAAATTTAATATACGTTCATAAAAATCGTCACCTTTTTGCTCTTAATAGTGATTTTCATTATTATATCACTAGGAATAAGGGATTGCTTGTAACTAATTCTAGTAATAAGATACATAATAGCTTTAAGGGTAAATGTATACACTTCTATAATAAAGTCCCAGCCACTGTTCAGGCATTATCTATAAATAAATTTAAATGTTTTATAAACAAATGGCTCTGTCGTAAATCCTATTACTCCACTGCTGAATATCTAAATGATCAGACAGCCTGGGACTAGATTGTGATTATTTTATAGCGATAGAAATGATTGTACAATATTGTATATTTTTTTGAAAAGAGCGCAAAAAAAGAATGCTGGGAGAGTTTCTTGCGCCGCTTCTTCTCTCTCAGAGCGCCATTTGTTTCCGAAGCGGTAGTAGTATCATAGTATAGTAATGACATCAAAAAGAATTCTAAAGGAATCAATTTTGAGAAAATAAATGCCTTTTATGCCTTTTTACCAATAGATCCGCTTCCTTTTCTATCTTGCTGTATATCCGTTAGAGATGTTCTTCTTTATTGCACGCCTTGGACGCCTATACCTTTTTTTAATGAAAATAAGGGACGAGACAAGCAGGACGTTCAGCTGATGGTAACTGATACGCCCTGCCCTTTACAGGATAATTGAAAACCCCAAAAATTCTGAGCGACACTACAGTTGCGCTCGTCACCTTGAGACATAAGATGTAAAGTCTCATTTGCCCAGTAATTTCACTAGCTACGACGCCCTTCAGATCGAAACACAGTAATGTTCGCCTAAAGGCGCCCCTCACTGGTAACGGTACCTAAGTTATGTTTCGTCATATTATGCGCGTGTGTATAAATATTTCATTTATAAGTTCTACGTTTTGATTATTATATTAGATATTTATTTTGATTTTTCGTTTCCTTGCGTTGGTTTGATACATCTATAAGATAAAAATAAACTTCACTAATAAGGTATTTTCACTGTTATGAAAGAAAATAGATTGAATTTTATGAGCAGAATAAATCCATCTGTGTACAATACCGGGAGACTAATTAGCCACCCGCCCTGAGAATATCTATCATTTAAGAATGAAATTTATATAACAGAAAATCCTGATTTATTTATCTATTAAAGCCTGTTACAAACTATTTTTATTTCTTACAGATGAACTTACAGTACTAAATAATAGATTGACAAAAAAAATCGTATAACTAGAGGCCAATTAAAAGTTCATACAAATCTTAAATTATCTTAATTATATTAAAGAAAAATATATTGATATATTATCTAGATTCTTATTCTTTCTTATTTTAGTTATCTGAAAACAACTACAGTTATATAAAATTGAACAAGTAGTAACAAAAGACATAGCTTTATAAGGCTTTATTAAAAACTCGTAACTCTATTTGTAAGAGTTACTCCAACTATATAACAGGTAGTTACTAACAATAATATTTTTTTTATGGAAAAGGAGAAAGAATAATATTATAAATACTACTAACTATTATACTAACTACTTACTTGTAATATACTAACATTATATGCCATTCTGACCGGAATATGCAGTTTCTCATTAGATTTCATGTTACATTTTTTCTAAATTAGAAAATAAAGCAATTGTATTTATTTCCCACTTTTCTGGTTTGAGTATCTGATACAGAAACTTATCTATACATACATACATATAAATAAAATTTGAGTGTCTGTTTGTAATATTGAAATAACCGTTTTTTACTATACTTATATATATACGGTACATAAACCAAAATAACATTTCTTACAATTAATGTCTGTCTGTTCCGGCTAATCTCTGAAATGGCTGGACCGATGTAGCTTATGTAATTAGGAGTAACTTAGGCTACGTTTATCTTAGAAAATTGTTTTATATGAGAAAAATAAAGTAATGTTGCAATGTCCAAGAAACGGTTTAACACTAAAAATAACGTTTGCCGGGTCAGCTAAGTAATATATATCAATTGATTCCACAAATTGAGTTTGATTTTTTTTTATTCTAGATATTTGGTCCAGTACAGAGCATTCTCAAATTTGAGACTCTGGATGAAGTGATCGAACGGGCCAACGAAACAAACTATGGCTTGGCTGCTGGTATCATCACAACCAACTTGAACAACGCAATGAAGTTTAGCGAACAGGTCGAAGCAGGCACTGTTTGGTAAGAAATACATATTATTTGAGATGTAGAAAATTGAAAAATAAAATTCCTACTAATCAAAGTTAAAATCCAGAGTCGACAATTTTCAAACTTAAATGCTTGATAAATAACTGCAAGGATTAACAAAGCATTTTTTTTGAGGAATCGAGCAGGACGTTCAGCTGATGGTAATTGATACGCCCTGACCATTACAATGCAGGGCCGCTCAGGATTCTTGAATAACCCAAAAATTCTGAGCAGCACTACAATTGCGCTTGCGACATAACTTGTGAAGTCTCACATGCCCAGTAATTTAGTAACTACGGCGCCCTTCAGACCTAAACACAATAATGCTTACACATTACTGCTTCACAGCAGAACGAACCCATAATCTAGCCGATATCCTGTGCAAAGGAGCCTCCCACTGGTGAATCTGGTGTCGACAAACTTAACTGGCCAACTTTAGTGCAAATATTTACTTTTTATTCTTATAACCTCCACACTTGCCTGTTAATACTTTCCAAGTAAAGTTTTAGGTAACGACAAAATATAATAACTATCAGATATACACTATCGGTACACCGCTGAAGTCCTTGTAAATTTTCCTGTAGATAGATGTGTCTTCTACCGCATTTATTCCGAAGAGCTGTTTAACCTGATTCCTGCAGCCGAATTCCACCTTCGCAACACACGCCACAAGTTAGGATATCATCCCCACCATCTGGATGTGTGGCGGTCCTCCACAGTGCGGTTTTCAAGGAGCTTTCTTCTTCGTACTACAACGCTGTGGAATGAGCTTCCTTGTGCGGTGTTTCCGGGACGATCCGACACGGGTACCTTCAAAAAGAGCGCGTACACCTTCCTTAAAGGCCGGCAACGCTCCTGTGATTCCTCTGGTGTTGAAAGAGATTGTGGGCGGCGGTGATCACTTAACACCAGTACGCTCGTTTGTTCTCCTATTCTATAAAAAAAGTTAATAATTGCTTTTAAAAATTAAATACGAACGAGAAAAGAAATTCAACCTGAATATATCCTCAGGCATTTGAGCCCATTTGCGGAGCCCGTTTCTCTTTATTACAATATGAAGCGTAAACATGTTCTTCAGGAGAAAAACACTTTTTATTAAATACTATGTTTTGTATTAAATTAATTTTCAGAAGCGTCATTGAACAACTGTGCAAAATATTAATACTAACCTCTACAGTCATTAATTTTTTCATTCATCAAAACTACAAAAGATCTGGCTTCTAATATTTTTATGCTATCGGTGTAATCACTGAACTTGTTATAAGTGTCGTTTTGCAAGATGGAGTCGCTAGCTTTTTTTTTATAATATTTATTTAAAATACAATGTAGTTATAGCTTACAATATAATAACACACACTTCAACTTTAGGAAGCTTATCTGTGTGTGAAGCCGCTTTAACTTAAATTACATAATATTTAAAAAGAAAAGAACAATTATTTTCAATTAATACAGTTATTTCAAGATCTTATTTTAAACAAAGTAGTATAGAAATCAATAAAATGCAAAAATAAAAAATAATTATCAACTAAATGTTAGTAATTACAAATTAGTTGTCTACTTAGCTTACCGCAGATAAAATTATATTAATGAAGGAATTTGTCTCTTGGAAGCTCCCTCATCAGTTTTAAAATGACTGTTATATTTCAGGGTGAACACGTACTTGACAATGCGTCCACAAACACCTTTCGGTGGATTTAAGGAATCCGGAATTGGACGTGAATAGTAAGCATCTTCACATAATATTACATTCTCTATGGAAATTATTATGTCTTTGAAAAAATTTTTTTAAACATGTCTTTTTATTGATAAAAAGGTAAGCTGCAGATTTTACACTTCTCATAAATAGTTACTGGTTCTATGTTCTGGTACGATTTCAATTTTTGATATAGTTATCTTCTTTGTCCATCAATTTTGGAAAGGCGTCATTAAAACTTTTATTGATTTTAAATTGCAGTGATAAGTGATAACCGACTATACTTTCTTGTAACTTAAGAGGGATCACAATGGAATTGGACATGGAAATTTAAATGGACAAAATGTTTTTTTTTAATGAAAATAAGGGACTAGTAATTGATGCGCCCTGCTTATTACAATGCAGTGCCGCTCAGGATTCTTAAAAAAACCCCAATTCTGAGCGGCACTAGAACTTCGCTTGTCACCTTGAAACATAAGATGTTAAGTCTCATTTGCCCATTAATTTCACTAGCTACGGCGCCCACCAGACCGAAACACAGTAACGTTTACACATTACTGCTTCACGGCAGAAATAGGCGCCGTTGTGGTACCCATAATCTAGCCGGCATCCTGTGCAAAGGAGTCTCCCACTTGTTGGATTATTTCTAACATATTTATTCAAATAAAACAAATCTTCTAACTAATATAGGTACAATACTATGATTACATTAAATTAAAACTATCAACAAAATGAATTTTAAGTATAAATTTTCAGGTTTTGTTACTATTGTAAATAAAGGTATAAGAATGGTGCCTCCCAACACAGCCCTTAGTTCAGAACTTTTTGTTAAAAAAATAATTTATTTATTTTAATATTTTTGATGACATTACCGACCTTGGCATCCATCATCGAAAAGCATTCCGCTGTTTGATTTTACTTACGTGCAAGAAAGTTTCTTGAAAACCGCACTGTAGACTAACCTTATACAAACATAACTATAACCATCAAAAATACTTAAATATAATAAACAAATAAAATAATGAGTTGTTGATCTTGAATATTTTTACGCGCTTTTTATTAGCTTCATCTGTATGTATGTTTGTTTTTAACTAACTTATTTGGGCGCGATTTTGACCCACATTGAACAGACAGATTTCGTTTAAACTTCGTAAATTTATCAAGGACCGATGACAAAACATTAATTTGATAAAATTATTCCATTTCTCAGTTTGCAAAATAAGATTTTTGTTAATTTATATAATTTTCATCTATCGTCTATAAGGCAGGAATTGATGTTAATTTTAAATTTAAAAATAAATTTTCTATTTTTTAGTTCGGTTTTCTATAAAAAGCGTATATGTAGTTTTTTTTTAACTACTATTAATTTAATTCGTCGTTATTAGCTAAAATGGATAATATTTACTTTCACAGTGGACCGCAATGCGTCGACCAATATCTTGAAGTGAAGACTGTCACCATGGCTTTGTCGTAGAACAAACTAATTTGTTTTAAATTCAACTGAGACATTCGAAATGAACAGTCAAGTGAATTTTATAATAAATTTTTCAAAGCTATAAGAATGTTTTTTTTTTTATCTTCCTTTAATTGAACCACATCAAACAAGTCTAAATGGATTATAAGTTTTTTTTTTGTGAAAAGACTTGCCTGATGATAAGGAATATTCCCATTTTTTTATGAAAGACAGGACAAGCAAGTGCCCACATTCTCTTGTAACAGCAGAAGAATCCGAAGAGCGTTGCCGGCCCATTAAAGGTACCCATGTCGTATCGACCCGGAAATACCGCACAAGGAATTTCAGTCCAAAGCTTGGCTGTACGTGGAAGAAGGTTCCTTGAAAACCGCACTTTTTTTATGATACTACGAGACGAGCAGGACGTTCAGCTGATGGTAATTGATACACCCTGCCCATTACAATGCAGTGCCGCTCAGGATTCTTGAAAAGCCGAAAGATTCTGAGCGGTACTACAATAGCGCTCGACATCTTGAGACATAAGATGTTAAGTCTCATTTGCCGTGTAATTTCACTAGCTATGCCGCCTTTCAGACTGAAACACAGTAATGTTTACACATTACTGCTTCACGGCAGAAATAGGCGCCGTTGTGGTACACATGGTACATAATCTAACCCGGATCACGTGCAAAGGAGCCTCGCGCTGGTTGGGATATTGAAAAGAATTCATGGTTATTTAGTAAAATTATATTTACTCACGCTTACTGACCTACGTTTTGTTATTTTTATGTAAAACTTCAAACATATAAGTCATGCTGCCGGACATTCGTTTTATCTGTACTTACTAAAATATGTAATCTTTTAATACTGTTTTTATGGAAGTTTGTAATAGACCAAAGATAGACTTGGCCAAATTGTAGTGGGTTCAATAAAACACACTTGTTGAAGTTTTTAATATTTAAAAAAGGTTGGCTGCTCCAAATCTACCACAAATAACAAATAATTACTTTGTGTACTTAATGTATTTTACACACTATACTATAGGTACTTATGTAAAAGAACAGCGGTAAATAAAACACTTTTAAATGATTAAAACGCGTGTAATTGTAACGGTTTTACATTAGGTGTTTGCGTAAAAGTAACATTTTTATTTTAGTTAACCCGACGTTTCAAGACCTTTCCAGATCTCGTTTTCATGGGGACGCGTTTTAATCCTTTAAAATTGTTTTATTTAAATGTGTAACACTCGCGTTAATCAACGAAAATACTAACAGCGGTAAAATTTGTAATATTATATTAAATTATAACAGTGAGGGACTCTAGGCTCTTCTGGTTAAGTTAAGTGTCTTTATCTTATTATCTTATTGTTTAACGGACGATGCGGGAAATAATTCCTTTACTTTTATAATTAATGATTAGTCGAGGACACACACCAGAGTATGAGGCCAAGAGAAGCGATGGACACACAACTTCCCTGCAAACATTTCAATTGATAGGGAGGTGTAAAGTAACCACTAGGTTACACCCCGATTAAAGGTATGGATTCTTAAATTAATAAATATACTATTAAAATAAAATATAAGGTATAGTGACGGAATCTTACAGACAAGCTGGGATTGACAGTCGGGCACCAATATCCGATATACATATATAAAATTAAATCAACTACAAAATTCGTAATCTACCTTATTATGTAACTTAGTTTATTAAAAAATAACGAATGTCTGGAATCGAAAACATCTATGTCCAATTTGGATATTTCATTGTATGAGCGAAACATTCTTATGATTGGGTTGTAATACGAGATGTTATTTGAACAAATGTCTAAAATAAAGGATTTTGATTATCAGCCCCTTTGTCTAATATTTATGTTTATCTGAGATAGCGAAGCAAATATTATAAAGGAGTACTTAGATTTATCTTGTAATAACAAACCAAGTAATATATAGACACTATCCAAATTTATTATGCTTCATAAGATACATAATAGCTTTAAGGGAAAATGTATACACTTCTATAATAAAGTCCCAGCCACTGTTCAGGCATTATCTATAAATAAATTTAAATGTTTTATAAAAAAATGGCTCTGTCGCAAATCCTTTTACTCCACTGCTGAATATCTAAATGATCGGACAGCCTGGGACTAGATTGTGATTATTTTATAGCGATAGAAATGACTGTACAATATTGTATATTTTTATTGAAAAGATCGCAAAAAAAGAATGCTGGGAGAGTTTCTTGCGCCGCTTCTTCTCTCTCAGAGCGCCATTTGTTTTCGAAGCGGTAGTAGTATCTAGTAGTTATTAGAAATGATATCAAAAAGAATTCTAAAGGAATCAATTTTGAGAAAATAAATGTATTTTATGCCTTTTATTGAATACCAGGTAAGAAGAAACACCCCTCATGAGAAGGTAATTAATAATAGATACAGGTGATAAGCCGGCTTCAACATTTTACGTAGCGGGTTCACAGTGGGATCCTAACATGGAATTTATAAGGAAAATTACATCCACGTATCAAAACACGGCCAAACGACGTAAATCTGTAGTAATGGTAAAATTTAATAGAGTAACATTGAACGAATACTGTGAATAGCCTCATAATAGAAATGAATAAGTTTCTAGTGACCCTGGCTACTGAGATTAGTCCCGGGTTCGAATCCCAGTAGGTGCAAACATTTATATGATGAAAATGTATGTTTGTTTCCGAGTCAAGGATGTTTATAAGAATTTATGTATATTTAAGTAAGCATATGGTGTTAAATAACAAGATAATTTATGTTAAAGTGTATTAATATTATTACTGTCTAGTAAGGCGTCTCCCCCGTAAGTGAATGATTTCCGTTATTCGAACCTGACCAAAGAGTGACTAAGATACCTAACCACAGATAGATAATAACCAACAATGGAACTAAAACAGACCCACAGATTATGTGTTCGATTCACCTGATGTTAAGTGATTACCGCCGCCCAAACTCTTTTGTATCACCACAGGAATTAGACTCACGTTACTGTGTTACTGTATTTTCAAGTAAAGAACTTTCATAATATGGTGTATATTATGAATTGGGGTATAATAAATGTCTTAAATCAGATATTTATAATGACTGACGTTATACGCTCGACGTATTACTAAATGGACACCAGGAGAACATAAATATTATGGTAGCGGTGATAGTAATATCTTTCATAGCGGTTGTAATCATGTGTCATCCTAGCAACATGTACTTTATATGCAGTTTAGAGGTTTTAATGAAATTTTTGCATCGGATACAGCGACTTCGTTGATTGAGTTTTTGGACGCCAAATTAAATTTGAAAATGAGCAGCAGTCGCACTGTATCAAAAACAGTAATTGACGCAGTATTCCAAAGTTATATTGAGAATATTAAGACCAAAGTATTTATTGAATACTTTAATTATTACCATAAGCCTCTTGTATTATTTATCGAAAATGTAAGCTCTGAGTCTGAATAAATGTATGTTATATATACGAATAAAATGTACAATAATTGTCAAACCCACAATTATCCTCTTCCCGAAATTTAACATTAGTCGCATTAATTTGAAGCAAAAATTTTTGAAAGCTTCACTTCTACCACGTGTGATGCACATACTCGTATGTATTTATTTTATTAAAAACACTCTGCTTAATAAAATTTAGAACCGCGCAAGATATTGAAATATACAAATAATACTGTAAAGACAGGTATCGCGTTTGAAGTATTGAGATGAACTGACAATCCTTCACAATAAGATTGATGATGTCAATATCTGTAATGCCTTACAAAGGGGTAGGTATAACAACCCCCGCGTTAAGAAGAAATTTACACGAATGAAAGGTTTCATAAATTTAACTGATACGTTATTGAGGTCTATCTAATTCTACTTCAAGATCAGGATTTTTATTGGATTGCAAAATACTGTTGACATACTAGTCCTTTAAAAAAAAATATAAAAGCTAATGTAATTGTTCCAATTATGCACTATGCCCAAGTGCTGACAGCTATTTAGGTCAACGGATCAGCCTAGCTATCCAATGTGGAAATGCTGCCAGTGTTAATAAGTTAATTGTAATAAGTTTCCCCGTAATAATTGTTTTATTTTAATGTAATCATAGTTATATGATTAGTTTTCTTTGAATAAATATAATATCTGCTTTATCAGCAATATCAATATTGAAATATTGCATAAAGAGATGAAATCTTTTTTACCAATCTATTAATTACTCTTATGGTAAGCTTTAAAATTTAAAGGAGTGTTTTGTACACCAGTACCATATAATATGGCAAATCCATTAATAATCGTTATTCTCACATTGAATAGAGAGTTTAGCAGGCTTATACATTTTTCAATTTGACTGTATATTAATTTTTAAATTTTTGAGTGTTCAGTTTATGCTACGTATTTATATCACTTGAGGGTCAACCAATCTTGTCTATTTCATTAAATTAAAAACAATCTAGGCTAACTGGAATAAATATAGATTTAGAGACTGCTTTGAGATTAAGTACTAAATTAAAATATCCTTATACTTAGACCATTTAGACGTATGCACACTAACACAAGTGACACACAAATGGCAAATGTAAGACGTACCTTGTCACGCACACTAAAGTAATACACATGGAATGTTTTCATCGGTTATCTAGCAACAAGAGGCTCTATCTAGCCGTATAAATTACCTAAGTCTTTATGCATTTGTTTTCGCGTTCATTAAGACTGATGTAGTTTGTTTAATTTTACAAACAATGAGAGTGAAGACACAGTAGACATAACGTGTACGAAGACTTCTTTAAATTTAAACGAAAGTGTCAATAAATTTGATTGTTTAGTGTTCAAAATTGAATAAAATGTATTTTGTAATTTCTAAACTTGTAATGTTCGGGTTATGCTATTCACGACTGTAGAAATTTTATCTAATGTATCATTAAATTGTGCTATATTCATGTAAATTTCGTGTAGCTGTAAAAACATTTTACAAATGTGTTTCATTTTTGACCTTTTTTACCCGACTTCAAAAAACTGGTTTTAAATTCGTCCGTATTTTTATTTATTTAATCTTAACAAATTACAGTAAGGGATAAGCGATCTGTTGCAGAATTTTAAACTGTCTGTAATCAAATTGCAATGCACTTACCTTCATTGCTGCATTGAAAAATTTTGTAGGTTTACACATATTTAGACAAATTATTAGTTAGTAGGTACTTCAGATTCGCTTAAAATAAAAAAAAATAAACAAAAACCAACCGATTTCAAAACCTACCTTGTCTGACACAGACTCCAAAAATAACAATAATCGTAACTAGAATTAGATTAATTAATTAGATTGTATAAAAATACGCACTTGTTTGTGATACTTTTTAGTGCATATTATATCTATTGTTTTTGAAGTCGGTTGTTTTTTGGTATTTTTTTTTGTCCTCAAAACCAGTCAAAGATTTTATTAGAAGTTCATACTTACTATATGCGAAAAGAATTTATCCGCGGTCAATCAAATTACCTTCAGCTTCCCATGGGTGTCATCAAGTGATATCTGAAAGTTTGATTTTTCTCCTGAACAGGCAAAGGTTGGAAATCCCACGACGAACGTGGAGCGTGGTGTGCAATCAGCGATATCATGTTCTCCCTACGATACGACGGAAGAGGCAGGATTATGTGACAACCTATTATGACTGACAGTCAGTTATATTATAGTGGACGAAAGAAGTGGGCAGATCGGCGCTAGTTCTCTGCATTGATCTATGCCATTTTCATGAGAGTGAGGAACTTATGTGATCGATGATCTGGACGGATCTATCGTAGAAAGGCAGCGTGACTGTTCCACATCAAAAAGCCTTTTTTTTCAGCTCTTACGGAACTCATAGGCCTGGGACGTCCCTGTTTGCTTTACTTCTCGATGTCGCACAGTAATCATGTAAGGCACAACGATTTTCTGGAAGCATCCTTCCTACTACTTTGTTTTTGCCACGGTGTTTTGTAAGTGGATTATCAGCAGCGTCTGCAAGGGGTGTATGTCCTCGCTATCAGGCCATCGGCAAGCTAAGCTGCTCCTAGGCAACTATCAACGTAACACCATTATGTAAACAATGCATAAGCTTGGACAGGAGACAACTGAAAACCCCTTACGGGGTTCCTCTCAGCCCAGCCAGAATGGGTCTAAGTTAATCAAACCTGTGCAGATTCTGCTGCGAAGCTGCTAAAGACCTCAAACACATCCTTCTGGAATGCGAAGCCATTGCCACAATCAGGCTGGGGTGTCGTTAATACCTTCACTCAAAGCAGAGGATTTGCCCTGCCAAAACCCTCTGAAGATTATATCCCTCTTAAAAGTAATAGATCTTAAGGATATAATTTAAATTTCGGCACAGTAATACATTTCCTAGTTATGAGTCTCGATTTTTCCAAATCTCATTTTTAGACATAGGGAGTTAAGGGCCCAACGCGCTAGCGCAAGCAGGGTGCGCAATAGATCCTAGGGTTTAAGTGGACCTTAATCCGCAAATTAAATAAAAAAGGAGTGTATGTAGCAAACAAGTACTTCAGCGGTCACTTCTTTGTACCTCGCATACGCACATTCTCTTAGACACCTACTATTACACTCCACTTATCATACTGTTCTTTTGTGTCAACCTGCCTATTTAATAACTATGGATTATTTTCAAATTGTTTTGAATAACAGTTTCAATACAGTTATAATACGTTAGTGACTTTTTAGTCAAAATATTTATTCTATATATATAAAAGAGAATGTATATTTGTATGTTCCCTAATAACTCCTAAACTATTTGACCGATCACAATGAAATATTTTGTAGATTAGATTCGTTAAAGCTCAAGGAAGGTTTACATATATAATTTATATGGCAAAACAATGTTTGCCAGGTCAGCTAGTATATAATATTTAAAAGTCTTACGGCCGCACAAATAAACTTGGTACTAAGTTATACCTGAGAATAAACCAACGAATATGTAACATTTTGACTTTATTGTTGACAACACTTTCAATACAATGATAATTCTGAAGTTTTCCGAATAACAAATAAACGCGGGAAACGTTATATATCCGAATAAACCAATCGTAAGCAAAATTTCTATTTGTAAACATTTTGCATTTTCTTGGTTTATGATAACTTTATGGCAATTTTATTTGTAAGGCCGTTAGAAATTAACATGTCTCTTAGATTATAATACATTAATCATCTTAGAGAGATTGATTTTAGCGTATTTAGCGAAACTACGGCATTCAACTTACGTAAATAAATGCTAGCGCGGAAGATGTTCTACTTATTCTGAGCTGCGTGCTCCGAGTAGTTTGTTATTTCATACAGTGCTTGCGCCGACGAGGGAATTTTCATTATATTTTATATTAAAATTGGAAATAAAAGTATAGAAGGGGTTTGTAAGGCTGGCAATCTAGGGATAATTAATTTGGAGGAATTGAGATTTGAAAAATATGTGAATAAAACTATAGCTAACTGCTACTATCGACTAAAGCCATTATAGTATTAGAAATTATATTGATACTCGGTTACGTCTTAGACTATGCGATTCACTAATCTTCGTGAAACTGAATTTCGGAGAGGTGTCTATGGTGATCGATTACTTGCTCGTTCTAGGAAGGCTATGCAACGTGTACAAATGCATGTGCACGCTAATGCTCAGACATACCTGTCCGATCCCATATATTATTTTACAAAAGCCTCTCAATATGGACCGGCTGTCTTAAAACACCAGCTGCAATTTTGTTTATCGCAAATCTAAGTCATGATTTAGGTGTAGTCAATTATTATAGAAATATGCTTGTCGCTATATGTTCCATTTAATACTATTTTTTATTTTAAAACATCGAAGAATATAATTATTTATTCTATGAAAAGCGCACTATATTTCCGCTGAAAATCAGTGTTGTGTCATAGCCACGGCCGTGTCACAGATAATCCTGACTCGGTGACCCATTTCCTGCACTGCACAGGAACTCTCCAATGTTCAATCAATCATTATTTGAATACATTCATTTTTCTTTCTTTTAATAAATGTTTTTTCTTTCTGAAGGAACTTTCTATTTCTATTTTAACTATATTTGTCGAAACAGATTTAAATTTTTTTCAGTTATATAACGATAAGTGTCAAGTAAGTAGGAAAAAAGCCTGCCATCTGCGTGCTATTCCGGCGTGGGCCGCAAAAACCGGTTTAGTTACAAGTATGGAAATGTTTATCGTGAATAGGCTTAAAAGCCCGCAGCATAATTATATCTCTCTTTTATCTGAAAGCTATTATTGCCAACAAAGTGAACCATAAATACAATAAAAATTGATAATTTATTGCTATCGCACATATTTTGGTAGTTATAAATTGATCCTTATATCATATTATATACTTTTATCACATCTCGTATTTGAAGTAGTTATTTGTCTTTTATACTATATTATTCGAACAAATATTTGAATAGTTATGACGATGATTATAAACAACCGAGTGCGCGATATATGGCATGGTCCGGTGGCGGGCGAATGGGAACAAATCGCAGTGTCAAACCTTGAAAGAAGCAGGCATATATTTGGGCATGCCGTGTTTTTCCTACGACCAGCTACGTGTTTGTTTAATAGTTTAACAGATCATATGAGCATATTGTAATAGCTACCTATAACTTTTGCATTACCATCAACCATCATATACATACATCAGTTTAGAAGTGGGAGAGTCACGCTGCCGTCTTATGACGTCAACACAATCGGGCCAGACTCGTCCGGGTTAAAGTCCGTCCACCACCACCTTGAGACGGCGCAGCCGGCCTTGTATTTCCTTACGGAGACGCAGATATCTCTACCTAGCGATACGTCATATTTAACGTACCCCGGGTACAAAATTGAGCATAATTTTTTGCCTCATGCAGGGGTATGTGTGTACGTTAGGGAGGATATCTGCTGTCGCCGTCTCGGCAATTTTGAGGGTAGGGACCTGTCTACTCTCTGGCTCCGCGTAGATTTAGAGGACCGCGTCCGCATCTATACGTGTGTCTACAGGTCCCATAGTGGTAACGCAGAAACCGATCATCTCATGGGCTGCGTTCAAGCGGCAATTGACGGCGTGCTTGCACAGATCCCCTCTGATTTCAACGGGCACAATGCCGAATGGCTTGGATCACGTACCACAGACTACGCAGGCCAATCTGTGCATAGTTTCGCATTGGCGTATGGTCTGTCCCAATTGGTTAAGTCGCCATCGCGGCTCCCGGATGTGGATAGCCATGTGCCGTCCTTATTGGATCTTCTGCTGGCTACACATCCCGACTCTGTCGACGCTCCTCTCGGAACGTCCGACCATTGCCTGGTCAGGATTGTAGTGGCTATCCGACGCCAACGTCGCAGACCACCAGCGACCCGCCGCGTTCCTTTTTGCCTACTACTACAGGCCTATTGCTATTACCTCCCTGTTCTCCAAAATCATGGAGAGCATAATTAGCCGCCAGCTCTTGGTATACCTAGAGGGTCACCAGTTGATCAACGACCGACAGTACGGCTTTCGCCATGGTCGGTCAGCAGGTGATCTTCTGGCATACCTAACACATAGATGGGCGGCGGCTATTGAAAGCAAGGGGAAAGGCCTGGCAGTTAGCCTGGATATAGCGAAGGCCTTTGATCGTATGGCATAAGGCGCTCCTCTCAAACCTTCCATCGTTTGGGCTTCCCGAGAGCTTATGCAAGTGGACCTCCAGCTTCCTCACTGGGCGCAGCATATAGGTCGTTGTCGACGGATATCACTCGAACCCAAAGCCCGTGAACGCTAAAATGCCCCAAGGCTGTGTGCTATCTCCTACGCTGTTTCTTCTCCATATCAATGATATGTTGGACACCTCCAACATTCATTGCTATGCAGACGACAGCACTGGTGATTCCCGTATACATGGACCATGCAGTTCTCTCTCAGGGAATCGTTGACCAGTGTCGGGAGAAAATTGAACCTTGTCCAATTTAACCCCCAGAAGACTCAAGTTTGTGCGTTTACCACAAAAAAAAACGAATTTGCCGTATCATCGCTCATCGACAACACTTCCCTTAAAGCCTCGCCTAGTTTTGGAATACTGGGTCTCGAAATCTCGAGCAATTGCCAATTCCGTGGCCTTCTGGAGGTCAAAGCCAAAAGGCTTCGAAGAAGCTGGGCGTCATCAGTAGGGCACGGCAATACTTCAAGCCGGCCCACATTCTAGCGCTGTACAAAGCGCAGGTCCGGCCACACATGGAGTATTGCTGTCATCTCTGGTCTGGCGCACCCCAGTATCAGCTCGACCCATTTCACCGCGTGCAACGTAGAGCAGCTTGAATTGTCGGGTACTCAGTGCTTTGTGAACGGCTGGATCACTTGGCGTTGCGTAGAGATGTCGCTTCATTGTGTGTCTTCTACCGCATTTATCACGGGGAGTGCCGAATTCCACCTTCGCACGACATCCTCCACAGTGCGGTTTTCAAGGAGCTTTCTTCCACGTACTACAAAGCTGTGGAATGAGCTTCCTTATGCGGTGTTTCCGCGACGATACGACATGGGTACCTTCAAAAAAAGCGCATATTCCTTCCTTAAAGGCCGGCAACGCTCCTGTGATTCCTCTGGTGTTGCAAGAAATATTGGGCGGTGGTGGTCACTTAACACCAGGTGACCCGTACGCACGTTTGTCCTCCTATTCCATAAAAAAAAAACCGTACCTATGTATACTTCAAACTAAAGTGTTTATAATAGCTATTGGTGATAGATAAATCATTATAAAAATACCTAGTTAATTTACATACATTACATTATATAGTTGTTCGAACATTTATATCTGGAGAACGGCTGGAACGACTTTCATAATTTTTTATTTGTTGAATTTGTCTCCGTCCGGAATAGTAGAAAAATATAAAAACATTGAAGAATACGAAAAATAAAATACTTTATTTCATCTAAAATCACAATCGCAATTTTCTAGAGGCTAATCAATCTTTTTTATGGAAATGGGAGACATCAGAGGAATCACAGGATCGTTGCCGGCCTATATCACTGGATATACAGAACTGTTTTTGAAAATTCTGTTACCGATAGAAAGCCACATTTTTTGTGTGTAAAATTAAATTACTTTTTCGTGGTAGTCGGATTTGTAATGTACACCAGAGAAAACATATTCGAACACTAAAAATAATTTATATGGCAAATCAAATTTAGCCGTGTCATCCAGTAATGCCAATAAATGCAATATTACTGTTGCGTAGCAACCCTTCGAAGTATATGACGAGAGTTGTCAAACTT
>CATIXQ010000019.1:866579-891023 GCA_949711755.1 Leptidea juvernica | reverse complement strand
TATGTTTTTAAAGTGATAACCCTCACTTCTAGGATTAATACACAAATTAAATTAGCTGTCTTCATTAAAATTTGTAAAATAGGAAGCTTAAATATTATATATATATGCTTATAATGTGTCAGTTCAGCTCCAAACTTGGGGTCACACAATGGGGTCACTTAAAACCAGTGATGTGCTCACTATGTATGTATGGACGCAACTGTAACTGTGTGGACTCCAGTTTTGGAAGACCAGTGCCACGTAAAGTTTTGCTTTTGTTTCTTTTATTTTAAGTAAGTTAAGTTTTAGATTAAGCATATATTTTGATATTATTAACTATTTTGTGTGAATGTGTCAGTTTTTCTTCTTTTAAATTTATTTGAGGGATATTCAGTTACATGATGTGGGAGTATATTATATCATCATGATCATTTCAGTTGAAAGACGCCCACTGCTGAACAAAGGCCTTCCTTAAAGATCGCCATGAGGATAGGTCCTGTGCTTACCTCATCCAATCTTGATCAGATCATCGGTCCATATTGTGGGGGGCCTACCAAGTACCAACAATACGTCTTTCGGTACGTGGTCACCATTCGAGCACTTTACTGCCCTAACGGCCATTAATCCGTTGAGCTATGTGCACTGCCCACTGCCACTTCAGTTTATTATATCTAATAATATATAAAATTTTCGTGTCGCGGTGTTTGTAGTTAAACTCCTCCGACACGGCTTGACCAATTCTCATGAAATTTTGTGTGCATGTTGGGTAGGTCTGAGAATCGAACAACATCTATTTTTCATCCCCCAAAATGTAAAGTCCACCCCAATTTTTTTGTTTTTATTTTTTAGATAAATTATTTATTTTTTATGATACAAGATTAAAAAATACACACAACCCAAAATTTCACCCGTCCACGATCAACACCTATCTTTGTATCGAGATTTTAATATTATTCTATTCCATCCACAAATACGCAATAGAGTTGCAAGATGGCAATCTAATATAATGAATTGTAGTATGATAAATGTTATGTACGATATATTTGGTAGTTCTAAGAATCGGTCGCCATCTATTTTTTATACCCCAAATTTTTTTATTATACTTTAAATGGCAATACAACGTTTGCTGGGTCAGCTAATATTTGTATACAATTCCCCATGAATGAATGACCAGTTTTATGATATCTGAAAGTTGGAATAGCAGTAGTTACTTAGGATCGTAGCAATATTTATGAACTAAATTTTACGCGTATCATTGTGTCATATTTATTACTATACAGCAATCAATCTTAGATTAGATTACAAGGAATTAGCCCTTAATATATATACCGTAAGATTAATATTCAATCGAACTGACAACGCGTTTATAACTTTTGTTTATTGGTCGTTAGTTTCATGAAATGTGGATCGTAAATGTATTACCTGTGGACCATTAATATTTCAATCAATATTGTAAAGACGCTTACAAAACAAGGAGATAGATTTAAAATGACTAGATCTGATTTCAGTTGATCAAATGAACCTTAATTGGCTTGGGTTCTTTAAAGTAGGTACAGAGTTTGTAAGAGCAAATTGTTGTTAGAATTAAAGTTCTTAGATAAACTATTTTACAATGTTACCTTGCTAAGAAATTTTGTACTAATAATGTACCTGTGTACATCTCGAAGTAATGACAGTAAGGGACGAGACGAGCAGGACTTTCAGATGATGCTAATTGATACGCCCTGCCCATTACAATGTAGTGCCTCTCAGAATTCTTGAGAAACCCAAAAATTCTAAGCGGCACTACAATTGCACTCGTCACCATAAAACATTATGTTACATCTCATTTTCCCAGTAATTTCACTAGCTACTTGCAGAAACAGACACCGTTGTGGTGCCCATAATCTAGCCGGCACCCTATGCAAAGGAGCTTCCCACTAGTTATTAATAAATTATACTTCATATTATGTAGCCTATTGATATATTACTTAGATCATTTATACGTCCAGATGGCTATCTACGACGTTTTCATAGCTGTCATAGTCTTCTGGCAGCTATGAAAACGTCGCAAAAAATTGAGTTTGACAGTTAACCTCTATTTTGAGCAATATACGCTCACTAACACAAAGTGACATGCTAATCGCTAGTGTAAGACGTTGCTTGTCACGCACATTATAAACCTGACCTGTTATCATCGGTTATCTAGCAGCAAGAGACTCTATCTAGACGTATAATTAATAATCTAAGATATATACTAATTATGTATATCCTGTATTGGCTCAGTTGAAAGAGCGCTCGAACAAAACGCGAGAGGTCGCCGCTTCGAGTACCGCATCGTTCATAAATTTTGTTAACAAATTTAATTTGTGTAATTAAACCCAGATGTGAGTGTTATCGATTTAAAAAATAACAAATTGTTTAGACGAATAATTTGTAAATTAAATTTATGATTAGTTATTTGTGTGTAAAGTATGTAAATAGCGTATCTTTATAAGTAAAAACCTTTAATGGCCGCCCTTTTGTGACGCGAAACCTATAATCTATCCTAATTAATCCCGCTGAACCTTGTGTAAAAGCTTAAAATATAGTGTGATTCTACTTAAAACATTATAAATTGTGTAAGATACAGTGAAATTTAGCAGGTCTGCTGTGTACAGTGTTTTTTGTGAATATTAAGAAAATCAGTGCATTGGCGTGGTCTACTCTGGACAATTGGGCTTCATCGTTTACGTGTAGGTTATTTAAACCTCAAAAAGAAACGTGACGTCAGTCTCTCAATTTTCCCGATATAATCCCATTCTCCTGACAGTGCGCGGACAGCTAGATTCCAATGTGTATAATTTTTTATGAAATAAAAAGGGTATTTTGAGATTAGAAGCAAATACCGTAGTGTGGATCTGAGCTGAATTAGCTCCTAATTAATATACAGTCCACCAAAAATATTACAATATAAAATAGCTCATTAAAGATCCGACCCTCAGACAAAAACATTTCTCAGGATTTCTACTATAATTATTATTTTTCATGTCCTACTAAATATACCAATCATAAAGGCAAAATTATCAACCACCATCAAATATTTGCGAAGGTCAAAGATTATTGCGTGAGGTCTTAAGAAACTCATTAATCTAAAAGATAATTATTTCTGATTTCAATATAGAACCTGTATCATCCCTAATTGTTATAAATATGATTACAGATTTTCAATAAGAAAGATGGATTGTTCTATAATAATACTATCTGACCCAGCAAACGTTGTATTGCCATATAAAGTAATTAAAAAAAATTTGGGGTATAAAAAGTAGATGCAACCGATTCTCAGACCTACTAAAATTTATCGTACTACAATTATTGTATTCGATTCATCATCATCATTTCAGCCGGAAGACGTCCACTGCTGGACAAAGGCCTCACCCAAATAACGCCATGACGATCGGTCCTGCGCTGCCCTCATGGATGAGGGCGATGAGAGGCCTACTCCGGCGATCTTGACCAGATCGTCGGTCCATCTTATGGTTGGCCTACCAACACTACGCCTTCCGGTATGTGGTCGTCATTCGAGGACCTTACTGCCCCAACGGCCATCTGTTCGCCGAGCTATGTGCTCTGCCCACTGCCACTTCAGTTTCGCAATCCTTTGGATAGCCAAGTCGGTGACTTTGGTTCTACTACGGATCTCCTCATTTCTGATTCGATGTCGCAGGGAAACTCCGAGCATAGCCCTCTCCATTGCCCGCTAAGTAACAGTGAGCTTCCTCATAAGGCCAATAGCTAGCGACCACGTCTGTGTTCCGAATGTCATCATTTTGGACGAGAAGATTTTACGGAGCTTTCCGAACGCTGCCCATCCGAGTTGGATTCGACGAATAACCTCTTTCCCGAAATTGAACCTGCACAACTGGATTATTTGTCCAAGGTAGACGTACTCGTCAACAATTTCGAGAGTACAGTTCCCAACTGTTACGGGAGTAGGTGCGACATGGACATTTGACATGATCTTCGTCTTATCCATGTTCATTTTGACTCCTGTGGGAGTTTTTTTAGTCTTTACTTTAGTCTTCCATGGTCTCTACCATGATAACGATATCATCTGCATAATGGCTGGTTATGTTATAAAAGTTCGAGCTTAGACGAAACGACCCTGCCGTCACCGGTCTTTAGCCTCGTCAGTTGGCTCTGCCCAATAGACAAATCTCGTGCGTATACTTTGGAGCCTTTGTTACGCTCTATGGCCGCCTTCACAAAATCTGTGTTATGGCGGCGTATATCGCGAGTCAATGACTTAGAGATTTGTCTATTTAGCTGCCTTTACTGGGATGCATCGTCCGGTGACTGGAGGGCCATTTGGCGACTTACATCCATCAATTTGAGGGTAGAGTCTGAGATTTTTCCGGTTATTTTTGAACAGCTGGTTTTTAAGAACTTAAACCCTGCCGTTTGAACAGCTACCAAGAACCTGTTATTAAACTCGTCCACGTCAACGCATTCACCGAGGTATTCGAAGCGGTTTTGCAATTCGAGTTGAAAGTTGTCCGGGTTTTGGATCTGGATGGGTGCAGATAGACTTCACCAGTCGAGACCGCTCCAGTTTTGGATTGATATTCAATGTGCCTGTTACTATGCGGTGATCACTCCCAGTTTTCACTGAGTTAATCCCAGAGACATCATTGAATATATGTCTTTTGGTCGACATGATGAAGTCAATCTCATTTTTGGTGGCACAATCGCGGCTGATCAAAGTCCATATGCGTTGTTCTGGCTTCATGAAGAAGGAGTTCATCATATATAGATCCTCCTTCTCCGTGAAGTCAGCCAGCACCTGGCGTCGGGCGTTCCGATTTCCATAACCAAATTTCCCCACTCTCAACTCATCACCGCTACGTTTGTCCAGCTTTGCGTTAAAGTCTCCCATGACAACGTTGTAGTGGGTCTTAGGAGTGTGAATGGCTTTTGAGATGTCCTCATACATGGCCTTCATCTCCTCATCTGAGTGTGTCAAAGTTGGAGCGTAAACCTGAATGACCTTCAGCGAATACCGTTGAGTATTCGACACGCTCCCCACATCAGTTACGTTGCTGACGAGAGACTTGTGCACGAGAAACCCGACACCACCCTAGGACAGTTGGTCGCCCTCCCGGAAGTAGAGCAGGTGTCCAGAATTTAGGATTATCGAGTCCTCACCCTGTCTTCGGACCTCAAATAACCCCATGACATCCCATCGTAGTCTGCTAAAAACTTCGTCCAGTTCCTCCAACTTCTCGTCGGTCTGCAGTGTTTTGACATTATATGTTGCCAGGGCCAATGGTCTTCGTCGGTGGTAGCGATTACGAGCCCGGGGATTCTTAGCACCCCCTGCCCCGTCGCTTATGTGGCTGCTACCGTGGCCACCGGGGACTGGGGGCCGAGAGCTTTCAGTGTCCTTTTTCGTATTTGGGGTGTTTTTTCGCCGTAATCGCCATACCTTCTCGGACGGATGCTGCTGCCCATCCGTTCTTTGAATCCCTTAGTCGCCGGGTGGTGCTATTCTGGTGCGACACCACACGCACCGATTGTATTCGATTGCCATGTTGCAACCCTATAGCGGATTTGTAGATGGAATAGATTAATAATATAATCTAACTAATATAATCACGATACAAAAATAGTTGTAGATCGTAGAAGAGCGAAAATTTGAAGCTGTATCTATTTTTTAATGCTGAATCATAATAAAATAAAATTAAAAAAAATTGTCAAAAAAAAAAATAGGCTTTTATTTACCCTTAACATTTAGGGGGATAAAAAATAGATGCTGTTTGATTCTCAGACCTACCCAATAAAAATTTCATGAGAATCGGTCAAGCCGTTTCGGAGGAGTTTAACTACAAACACCGCGACACGTGAAATTTATATATTAGATGATCATAATAATTATTGTTGCAGAAGTACTAATGTTTTTCTAGATATATTTTGGTCTCAATAATGGCTTTTTTCTTTTAAACAGATTCTGTCTAATTGAGTAGGCATTTTTATAGTAATGCGTTCTCGTTAAAAGCGGTTATAAATTAACATATTGATTATCCATAATGCTTTTTGTTCGCTCCAGCTGATGAGATGTTTTTCAAGGTGTTTTCACAAAATTACAATGGATGGGCCATTATCTAAATGTTAAGTGCTGAATGAAATTTTTTTTGATATACCTAATGAATGGAAGAGTTCGGAAAACTTTTATTGAATCAGGTATTTATCAACAACTGTCTGGTAAGACGAAAGCAGACTTACATGATTTTCCATCATGTTCCACATCAATTTAGTGTACATTAATAAATTTTTTGAATTAAAGTATGGAAACTGAAACATTTTTGTAAGGTTATATATATTTATTAATCCATGCATTGATCCTCGTTAGCCAAACACTTCTGCCATCAAAAGTGAAAATTATTTATGAAATTGCAGTATAGCTCTGGGGATCGGGGCGTTGAGTCCAAACGCCAAACGATGTGAAGGCATTTTGAATTGCTTCTTGAGAGGATCAAACGGCTTCTATAAACTATAAACTCTATAGAGTATCTATAGCTTATTATAGATCAAAATATACCATGTATATTTTGATTTGTGTTAATAATATCGTATTTGGTCTGACATAACCTCAAAAACTTCAAACTGGAATATATTTATTTCTAGACGTACTAGTCTTATTCTTGGCCTCAATCTACTGAGCAATGCAAGCTCTATACTATATTACGTTAGATTAATGATAGCTCTCCGCTGCGCTCCAACTAGATAACGCAGGCGTAGTCGCAAAGTGCGGCAACTAATACTACGACCAAGTGGGCGTGCTCGAGCCAGTCTCGAACAATACGTGCCACATGTTCTGTTAAAATTAGACTTATAACTGAAATTAAAATAACGGGTTGCGTGGGAAAACTTTGTAAAAATAATACTACAAGAATTAAGAAAGACACTGGGGTTTCACCAAAAATATTTGAAATCACTTGACTAGACTGATGCTGTTATAGCTTGACTTGATCTGAGGAAGTCATAGTAAATTAAACCATGGTGTGACCATAAAACAGTTACAATCACAGTTCTTAAGGTAAGCCGTAGAGCATATTTGTGGTGTCTTCCAATGACGTTGCAGCCATTACGATGTTCACATATCGTATAGAATTCACTTTTCATCAAATATCAAATTCTGTGTGAATAGCTTCGTGCGATCATTATAATAGTTTTTAACATTGAAAAAGGAATAAAATTATAGTTTCTCAATTTCAGTTCTTTCTTTTTTTATATCAGAGAAAGCAAAGTCGCTAGCAGCTCGCCTAATGGAAAGGAAAAAAAAATTTAGCAAAAAAAACAACCGACTTCAAATACACTATTCCAAAACAATAGATATAATATGCACTAAAAAGTATTAAAATATTTGCGTATTTTTATACAATCTAATTCTAGTTACGATTATTGTAATTTTTGGAATCGGTGTCCTTCCGCCGCGACCCGCTCTCGCCTCTCACCTCCTCACGACTCAAGCACATCTCACCTATAACTATGTATGTAGTTACAAGCTTATCATGGATGACACCGACTCCAAAAATGACAATTATCGTAACTAGTATTCGATTGTATAAAAATACGCAATTATTTTTATACTTTCTTACGCAATTATTTTTATACTTTATCTATTGTTTCGGAATAGTGTTTTTGAAGTCGGTTGTTATTTTTGTTAATTTTTTGATTTTTAGTGAATCTGAAGTACACTAACTAACAACTTGTCTAAATAAGTGCAGATATACTAAATTTTTCAATGCAGCAATGAAAGTAAGCGCTTAATTGAAAAGTTCCGTTACTTTGCTATGGATTCCGTAATCATAACCTAACCAAACTATCTTTGAAGTATATCCTTTCCAATAAAAAAAGAATCATCGAAATCGGTTGGCGCGATATTGAGTTATTCGTAAATTTATTTTTACGTATGTATAGCAAATTTAAGACTTTTATGATTTTTCTCATGGATGGCATTGTCAGATCTGGGCCAAATTACAATGGGACCACACGGAAAGCACCAGCTTTCAAATAAAAAAGTATTATCAAAATCGGTTCACCCAGTCGAAAGTTTTGAGGTAATAAACATAAAAAAAATATCGACGAATTGAGAACCTCCTCCTTTTTTGAAGTCGGTTAAAAACCAAACCTAAAGGAGTTCAAGAGATCCGTCACCAGCCTTTGAGATGGTAGTATGTTCTAGACTTGAAGGTCCTATCGAGGTCCCTAGGGTCGTATCGGTTGGGGAAAACAGCAGTATTTCAACGCGATTAGTGTAATAAGTTTACCTAAAATTCTGTCTTTTGAATACTAAATAAAATATAACAAATCTTATCTTTTCTAGGTGATTCAAACCAAACAAGTCATTTATGGCAACACTTTACTTCAGAAACAATGTCCTTAATCATCGATGAAGTCAATATCACAGAATATCCATGCGTATCACAGTTATGCATCTACAATGACACGGGTTGGTTTGCATATGCCAATCACACAAACTATTCCTTCGCATGTGGAAAAGAAACGCAACATGAAGTGTTCTTCAAGTCAACTGTTTTCCACATTTGTGTTTACGCAATGTATGGCGTTATCTTCGTCGCAGCACTTTTAGGAAATGGATTAGTGTGCTACGTAGTTCAAACATCACCACGGATGAAAACTGTTACTAATTTCTTCATAGCGAACTTGGCTGTTGGTGACATAATGATGACTCTATTCTGTATACCATTCTCTTTTGTTTCAATGTTGATACTAAGGTATTGGCCATTTGGGGGTGTGATGTGTAAAATCGTGAATTTCTCTCAAGCAGTGTCGGTGTTAGTTAGTGCTTATACACTTTTAGCTATATCTGTAGATAGGTATATTGTGATAATGCAACCTTTGAAGCCCAGACTGGGAAAGACTGCAGCTAAAGTTGTGATATTATGTGTATGGATTGGAGCGACGATAACTGCTATACCTATATTCGTTGCCTCGGAGCTTCAGAGACCAACATTGTTTCATGAAGTTTGTCAAAGGTGAGTTGTTGCTGAAAAATAACATTGAATTTTAAATGATAATATAGTGAATCCTAGGTTCAAATTTAAATTTTGTGCGATGATAATATTTATTTGCTCTCATATATCTAATCAAAGAAAAAAGAAACCAGATTGTACAAACATATACATAGATGTGTTCTTGCAGGGACATATGTACTGAAATTTGGACCAACCCTGATGATAAGAAGCTGTATACATGTGCGCTATTGGCGCTTCAATTCGCGCTGCCTTTGACAGTCCTTATATGTACCTATGTTCGAATAGCTTATGTCGTGTGGGGGGTGAGGCCCCCCGGCGAAGCTGAGCTCAATAGAGATTCGAGAATTCAACATTCGAAACGGAAGGTATGATAAATTGAATAGTTTTAAAGCTTCTATTATTATATATTTAAAACATGTTTGTTTTATATATGTCAGACGAGCATTAATTAATACAATGGTTGTATTTAATATTAAGGAACCTATTATGATCTGGTCTAAACAGATCAATGAACTGTCTGTCAATAGAAAAAAAAATGATACAATAATACGTAGCAATAAAATGATATCGATTCATATCGTATCTATGTAAACAGCTTTTACATTAACGGTTTATAATTGCCAATTTTAAAGTACTGAAATGGTTATGTTATCCTTAAGAGATATACATATACCACCGCGGACTTTTTTTTATCACTATATACACAATTCCACAACACATTATTTTGTTTACTAGTAAACGATAACACTGGTTTACTAGTAAACCAGTGTTATCGTTGGAAGCTCCCAGATAGCTTATTTTCTTACAAAAACTTAACAAATTATATACTAGGACCTTCTTCGGGAATCACGCTATCTATTGGAGAAACCAATATGAAAATAGGTGCAGTAGTTTTACCCCCTTATTCATAATGGTCCGCTAACTTAAAACAGCCGCTAGGGAGTGTTTTTTCTCATTCTGACTTAGGTCAATAGAAGAAGACAGAGTGAGAATTAGCAATGCTTTAAGTTAGCAGACTATTATGAATAAGGGGGTTAGAGTTTACCGCGAAAAGACCGACAGACAGACGCGGCAGAGGGCTTTGTTTTAGAATATGTAGTGATTATTTTTCATCAGATTACATATGATGCATCTTGTATATTGTTAATGTTATATCATTGAATTTAACTTATGATCGTGTATCCTCCGAGTAATGGATAGTGCTTTTTTGTACACCTACGATGAAAATAAAAAATATCATATTTTTATCGAATACAAAAAATGTTTCGCCTCGAGTTTCCGTCTCACATTCCTGTTTCGTCCCTCGTTTTTTTATTCCGGTTTCGGGTCACTTCATTAAATGTTATTTTAGTACAGTCAGAAAAAAAGTTATTTACAACAATATTCTAAATATATTTAAGAGCAATAGCTTACCCGAGACCAAACGATGGCATGAAAGGAGTTCATAAACCTATTACAGGATATTGTGGTCCTGCAGATTGCGGCACAGCTATCTCAGGTTGTCTCAAAGTAGAACATAAAAAAATTAGCTTGATTCCGAAGTCCATGCATCAAGACGAAGGTGGAGAAAGCGGTAGATAAATTTTTAAGATTTTAAGCATTAATAAAGTTGTATAATCATGATAAAATAAAGAATATTAATTAATTAAAACAAATTTCAAACTAATTGCTTCTTAAAATTGTGTCATTGTGCCAGAAACAAGACTTTACAGAAATTATATTACAGGTCCTGAAAATTGACTTCGAACGGAACGAAAACGGACTATTGTTTCTAAAATTTTATTTTACTTTTAATTCTATTATTCTCTGAAATCTAACATTTCGTCAATTTGGCACACAAACAATTGATAAATTTGTGATCCGCCGGAAGTTAATGCGATCAAAATCAGAACAAGACTTTCAATGAAGCAGATGAATCGATTCATAGCTCAACTATTCTTGACTCGTCAGTTATTCTAGAACTTACGAAATCATCACATTAAAACTCAAGAACACATACAAACTCAACAAATATTTTCGCGACGAAATAATAATATAATAGAAAAAAGAATTTTTTGCGCGGGACGAAACTCTGCGAGGCGAATGAGGAACTAATCGCAAAACCCTATGTGAAGTCATTTAGACTGCATTTAGACGTGTAAATCGCCTTTAAATTGTTATAAAAATGTTTATTAGGTAAAAGTTCCTAAATAAGTTTCTTAAATGCCTTATTTAAAGTTACCACATATTGGGAATGGAGCAATTGTCCTCAGGCTATTTAATTAACAAATTTTATTGTAAGGATTTTTTATTAAAAAATAGACCCGCTGAGTTTCTCGCGTCCATTTTCTCAAGCAATATGTGCCTCAGGCACATATTTTCGTTTGTGTGGTAGATTATGATGTTTAATGAGTGATTTAAAGTCCTATCTTGAAAAGTATTACATGAATATGAATATGACACAATAAATAAATATACTAATTAAAACGTAACAGAATTAACCAAAGAATATTATACTTACTCGTATAATGTATAGTACAAGCTTTTGTACAAGTAATAACTCTTCCACTGAGCCAACTCTGTCATGTACATCCTGTAGATGAAGAAGAGTTGAACAAAATTTATCAACGATATGTCACTCGAACAGTTGGCTCAGAGGAAGAGAACTCACCGGAACGCGAGAGGTCGCGGGTTCGATTCCCGCATCGGTCATCAATTTTGTTTATAAATTTAACTTGTGTAATTCTTCCCAGAAGTGAGGGTTTTGTTAATCTTTTATTGTAATAATGCACTTGTAAGTTATTAAAGTGAAACTTTTATTACATCGTCTCAAACTTTTTCGTCTATGTGTTGCATGTCGCGTGACGGTCGGGCGGCGCCTTTAGTTCGCAGCAGCTGACCGTGTAGTAGACTATTACTAGTATAGACTATTACTCATTTGTGCCAGTGCTCCACGCTATTTTGTTTGTTTTTGTCAGTGTTTAATGTAAATGTTGTTATTTATTAAAGTGAAACTTTTATTCAATATTTTAAACCAGGGCTAAGACACAGAGTTCAATAAAAACATTAGTTGGAGACTTAGTCTACTTTTATTATTATCATTCCAATTTTCCAAGTATAAAATTAAGATTGATAAAGCGATTTTTATACCCTTAATGTAATATTATTCCAATAATTTTTAGTTAAATGTCTATAATGTGAAAAAAAAGTCACTTTTACCGTGGTTTCATAAAACCACACAATGCTTTTTTCTAATCCTTCTTATGTTTTTAGATGATAAAAATGATGGTTACAGTAATAGCTGTTTTTACGATATGCTGGCTTCCTCTCAACGTGTTTCTGGTATGTATTGTATAAAATTATTGGCTTAATTTTACTACTTCTAGATATTTTTAACTGTATGATAATGATTTATGACTCGTGATGTATGAAAGTTTCGTGCTAAATTGTTGACTGGAAAATTATTTATCAGTAGGAAGCTCCTTTCTACGGGATGCCGGCTAGATTATGGGTACCACAACGGCGCCTACTTCTGCCGTGAAGCAGTGTGTGAGCATTATTGTGTTTCAGTCTGGCGCCGTAGCTAGTGAAATTACTGGGCAAATAAGACTTAACATCTTACGTCACAAGGTGAACGGCATTTTATTGTAATGGGCAGGTCGTATCAATTGCGATCAGCTAAACGTCATGCTCCTCTCGTCCCTTATTGTCATAAAAAAAAGTTTAAAATTAAAAAAGTTGAGAAAATTTATAAGTGTAAGACAGTTGTCTACATTTTATAATAACAATATTTTGTTATATACATATTTTTATAAGAAGAAGTGCGCGAGATTTTATGGTAAGCGGTACGAGTACATTACAATCAGGATTCGTGATTTAAACTAAAACACTGAACGACATCGCCATAATGGCGTAATGGCTCGTCACGTGAAGATATAAAGAGTCAAGGCTCTCTTAGATTACCTTCAAGTAAAGTATCAAGTAGGGTAATCTAATCTAATAAAAGAAGGTAACTTTTTTTAATGTAAATAAGGGACGAGACGAGCAGGATGTTCAGCTGATGGAAATTGATAAGCCCTGCCCATTACAATGCAATGTTTACACAGTTTGTTTACAGAATCGAGCGAACCTCATACATAAATCCTAAAATTAATTTTACAACTCAAAAAACTCCTTTGCATGCAAATTTTAATGAGCCGATGGAAGACGCTACAATAAATTTAAGATTAATACTGTATTCAATGAAATAAATAAATTTCATCTCATTTCTACTGTCTGTATGTGCCTAGTTATTTAAGAAGTCCTACCAATATCAATGCGTAGTTATCAGTGCGTAGAAAAGGGTTTATATTATTAAAATTGCGAAATCATTTAAGGCCAAATAATATGGCGACGTACCTGAGATTCTTAGGCGGGATGGTCTGTAGCTGGGAGCCCCCATTAGTCCTCTAGAAACTCCTGGTGCTAAAGTGCATCTTACTACCTCTCGGCGTATGTAGGTAAAGAGTTTTGCGTTGCGTTACACCGAGAACTTATTGCGATTAGATCGTTGACCACTGATTTTGTATCAATTTACTGTTATATTATAATATGTGTATTCTAACTGTGTTGCTCGGTGACAATTTCGTGATGTGGTGATGCTCGAATGGATATTTGAGCAATCAAATATCATGCAAATACAGATAATGATCCGATTATACGTTCAAAACTGTAGTAAAAATTCACGATCGTTACATTATTAGAAATCGTTACTTTCGATATTATCGGATTGTACCTTCTTCTAATACGTTTGGGATCTGTCTTTGAACTTGTTTGCTTTGTTATGAGTCTACAAGAATGGGGACTATCGTGCTAATATAATTAATTACTTAAACCCGTAAGGGCTTCTTCAACGGAAGCTCGTCTATAATATAGATTGAAAAAATATTTTAATTCAAAATATGAATAAATCATGGCGGAAAATGTTTTAATACAGCTTCAATTAGGCACGTTTAATTACTTTAAAAAGCAATTTATTTCAATAAATGTGTAATATTCGCGTTAATAAAAAAAATAATACTGTAATTTTCATGTTATTTATATGCATAGTAGTTTATTTAAAACAAAATAATCCCCGTAATGATAGTTCTAATTTAATTTTCATGTTATTTAAATATAATTACGGCAAAATATAACATTTAAATAACTTAAGAGTTCTTTCTATAATATTTTTGTAAACTGTTTTATCATAATTATGGACTTTATTTTACTATAGATCAACATTTCTATAAGCCCTACGGTTCCAATTTGAAAGACCGTTTTTTTTTTAGTTTAAGTAACAATTTTTTATCCGATCGCAAACTAAAAAAAGTTTTCAGGGAATTAATAAGAGAGCTAATTGAAGATATAGGTGAGAAAGGCAGCCCAAGCGCGTGACGTTTGCATTTTGTATAAACAAAAATTCATAACGATCGGTAAGTAAACTGGAAGTCATTATACCAAGGCAAATACTTCAAGCCAGCCCTGATTCTAGCGCTCTGCAATGCGCAGGTCCGGCCACATATGGAGTATTGCTGTCATCTCTGGTCAAATTTCAGACCCAGGGCTATATGAACGGCTAGATTGCGTACGATGTTGTTTCATTGTGCATTTTTACTGCATTTATCACGGAGAGATTCCATCCACTGATTTCCACCTCTATACGACTAAGGCCTGCCTACGGATATCATCCCCATCATCTGTTTATGTAGCGTTCAACAATTGCGCGGTTTTAAAGGAATTTTCTTCGGCGTACAACAAAGAAATAGAGTAAACTTCTTTGCACTGTGTTTCAAAGATGATACGACATGTTTACCTAACTTCCTACAGAAAAGGGCCTACACTTTTTAACGTTTGGCAATGCTCCTGCCATTCCTTTGTTTATACAGGAGGACGGCACCAACTCTAACAAACGATAATATATAAATTTTTTTGTATGTATAAGTAATAATACTAATTTTGTCGTACAACCGTTCCATATGTAACTCATTCGATTTCTCGCCTTTTTTTATTTTGGTTAGTTTATTATCTTACTGATGCCCACGACTTCGTCCGCGTAGATAAAGGGTTTTTAAAAATAATAAGCAAGTTTGGAATTGAAGATTATTACATGTCCTATGCTAGTTCTGGTTCTCGTTTTCGCTCCCGTTCTCAACATATTATATGAATCTTATTTCCAGGAAGATTGCTATGTCAAACTAAACCTGGTAGGTATAGTAATAACTCATCGAAGTGAATTTCAGTTTTTCACAAATCCCGCGGGAACCATGGATTTTTCCGGAATAATTTGTCACCTATGTTCTTTCCCAAGCTCTAGTCTATCGCTGTACCAAATCTCATCAAAATCGGTTCAGTAGCTCCGGTGTAAAAGCGTAACAAACAAACTTACATTCACATTTATAATATTAGTAGGGATAATAGAATAAAAGTCCTATTCTGTATAAATAAAAACATAGAAAATGGGATGTTGGCATACAAAAGCAAACGGAAAAAGGGTTCGGGGACTTCAGTCTTCATCGGCCGCCGACGTGATGGTGACGTGCGCAGAACTTTTTTTTCCTAAGTTTTACCCAATATTCGGTTAGTTGCTATTTTTATTATAAATCTAAAGAATATATTTCCAAGACATCACAATTATTATAATGGTATGATATATAGTTTTTGTTGATATAAATTCGACTTGAAATAGCGTCCATTCAAATTTAAAAATTGTGAGTGTAATTCAAATTCACTAAAAATCAAAAAATATAAAATATTTAAAAAAAATACATCCGCCTTCAAAAACACTTTTCCAAAACAATAGATATAATATGCACTAAATAGTATAAAAATAATTACGTATCCTTGTACAATCTCCCTAATGAATCTAATTCTAATTACTATTATTGTTATTTTTGGAATCGGTGTCCTTCCGCCGCGCCCCGCTCTCGCCTCTCGCCTCCCCACGACTTAAGCACATCTTACCTATAACCAATGATATTTAAAAGAATAGATAGGTTACCTAGACAACTTTCCATGTTTGTAAATGATACACAAATGCACACATGAATAATTTAACATTGCAATAGCACACTACATTATGATTACACGTCAAAGATGCATAGTAAATGCAATTTTCGCAAGCGAAAAAGAGATAAGTCTAATTTGCTAATTGCTTCGTATTTGCATAGCACACAGAATCATTCACCAGATATGATTTTTACCGTACACCGTGATTTATGCCCAAAATACGATTAATTCATGAGTTCATGTAATAAAAGTTGTAAAACTACATTTAAATTAGGTAAATTAGGTGTTACTGATTTAAAAAAAAAAAATAATATTTATTATAATAATATATAGCCATAGTGATGATATAAATTATTTGTACATAAAATAATAAAAAACATACAGACATATCAAAACAAAACCGAAATGTATTAACAATAAGGGTTCCATTTTTACAATTTTACTAACGATGGCTCGCAAAAAGTTTTAAGTTTACAATTATTATTTCTTGTATATTATATTATTTATGAATGTATTTCTGTTGAGGGCTTATTATAATAAGATAATGATAGAAACAGAAAATTATCCATTGATTCTTCTGCAGTTAGCAAGGGATATACCGAAATTGCAGTGTTACTGAAAAAACTCCTACGCAAGCAGATAGCACTTACTGTCTACGTCCGCTACCTAACCTAAAACTTGTTTTTGTAGTTTGATAGTTCAGCTTTACACACTTGTTTATAAAAAAATGTTAATTTCGTATTACATTCACTGCAACAACCCCTTTTTTATATCATTTCCTAAATTGTCCTAAAATATACTACCTCGATCATCCCGCAGCAGACAGGGTAGTTGCGATATAGTCGGAGTATTATCGTATTGTTCCAAATGTGACGTTGTCGATTTTGCGAGTGGTCTACTCCTGGTACGTTACATACATTCCAAGATTAAGTACTAATAAAAATCAAATAACCTGCTATTACTAATCTCATTCTATACCAGCTTTATTATAAGACTTTGAAAGCCTGAACTTATTATAATTATCATAATATTATTTAAGAAAGACGCTCACTAACTAACAAGAAAACTCAAGTTCCGCAATCAAGCGGTTACGAACGCTATGTATTCTGCCTACGATTTCACTTCTGGTTGATTAATCTATGACACATACTATTTGTCCTTATCGCGCTGCAGTTGACATTATATTCTCTATCTTGCTCGAACCACCACGTTAATAATTCGAGATTTATTTGTAAATAAGAAATAAAATCGTGATAAAATACAAATACGACGTTCTTTTATATAATTTCGTATGGTATGAAATACCTTCACTCTTATATATCTTGCAAACATAGTTTTTACATTTTCTTAACACAAAGGTTGGTATTTTAGATTATTATTGTCACGCCACGAAAACGTTCCGCTTAGCTCGCTGCTATTAGCCGACTAAATGAAATTACGACAATTGTCTGAATTTGTCTGCAACAATTTGCGCGCGCTAGTGCAATATCTAGCTCTTTATTGCATATAATATCATTGCCTATAACTATGTATGTAGTTACAAACGTTTATCTTGGCTGAAAAAGACTCCGAAAATTACAATAATCGTAACTAGAATTAGATTAATTAATAAGATTGTATAAAAATACGCAATTATTTTTATACTTTTTAGTGCATATTACATCTATTGTTTTGGAAAAAAAAATATTTATTAATTTTTAGTGAATTTAAAGTACACTAACTAATAATTTGTCTAAATATGAGTAGATACGAGTATACTAAATTCTTCAATGCAGCAATGAACGTAAGCGTTTTGCAATTTGATTACAGACAGAAATTCTGCCACAGATCGCACCCTTACAGTAAGTCGTTAAGGCGTCCCATTGATCATCATATTCGACTACGACAATTAGTTGACCATAACTACGTTATGGTAATTATAGCACGGTATGGTGTACGTATGGTAATATAGTAAGGTTATTATAGCACGGACGGGTAAAAAAAGAAGGACTCCGTGTCACTTTACACTACACTTACACTAATACAAACCGATCGGCCGCCATTATGAGAATTGCCATCGTCTGTGACAGATCAGTTTGCGTCGCAATAAAATATTTTAAAAATGCCGTCGTGCGTTGTGAGATACTATAAAAACAATACTATAAAAGTATTTGTGGATATATCATTATTTAAGGGAGAAAAAATTGTGTAACTGCACACACACTAGCATAAAGGTGCTTCACTTGCTAATATCACGGCGCGGAGTCCTTCTTTTTTACTAGCATAAAAAAGATTCGGCTGTACTCGGATCGTTAAGTCAGTTAATAAGGACTTTGATGCGTCGTTTCTACTGTTTCAGTAGTGTCTGTTTTTTATATATATTTATTTCGAAAATTTTTGAATTATTTAGTTGTTATGTTGTCAAAACATAGCATAGTTACATTTATTTCATACACAAGCGATCTCGCACTTCAAGGTCAATCAAGGTCAAGGAATTCTTCTTAGTCTATCGGAAGGAATATTTTAAATGATTACTATGAAAGCATGTATATTTAAGTTTTGTTTTAGAAAGAGCATACACAGTTGATTATAAAACCATAGACATTAATGAATAAAACCAATTGTTTTCATTGAAAATGCTCATTTATTCTAAAATATGAGGGTTTATCAAATTTGTGTCGTGTGTGTAAAATAAAATAAAACACAATATGAATAATTTATACATGGTCTTATAGCTTGTTTCGATAGCATTCAGATACATTCATTGAAATATTCCTAACTTTGAGCATTCTTTTGCTACACGTAAAATAATACGCATAGATACACTGGAGCACGCGTAAAATTCTCGATCTAAAAAATAATTGTCGATGTACATGGAAACAAACATTGATATTCATCAAAAAAAGATTTGGTGCATCTATCCGGATAATACCCTGGACTTTTTAGACATGCTTTAGCTGTCAGGACACTAATCATGACTAAGCTTCATAAGATACATAATAGCTTTAAGGGTAAATGTTTAATAGTAAATTCCCAGCCACTGTTCAGGCATTATCTATAAATAAATCTGAATGTTTTATTTAAAAATGGCTCGGTCGTAAATGCTACAACTGCACAGCGGAACATCTAAAATATCGGACAGCCTGGGACTAGATAATGATTATTTTATAGCAATAACAATGACAGTGCAATATTGTATTGAGATAGTTATTGTATACGCGCAAAAAAAGAATGCTGGAAGAGTTTCTTGCGCCGATACTTCTCTCTCAGAGCGCTATGTTCTGTTTCGGAAGCGGTATTAGAAATGACATTAAAAATAATTCTAAAGGAATAAATTTTGAGAAAACAAATGCCTTTTTTGCCTATATGCCTTTTAAGCAAAGTATTTGTCTTTCTGCTCTTCTCATATTATCTGAAATGAAATATGTCGGTACTCAAAAATTAGATATCGAATAGACTAGCATATTAGTAGACCACAATAAAAAAAAAAGAGAGAAAATAAATGGCTTTTTAATGTACACGTATGTTCTATAATAAATTTTGTTATGAACTAAATAGTAAAAGTGTTCTCGTTTCTTTTTTTAATGAAAATAAGGGACGAGACGATCAGGACGTTCAGCTGGTGGTATTCATACGCCCTACACATTGCAGTGCCGCTCAGGATTCTTGAATAACCCAAAAATTCTGAGCGGCACTACAATTGTGCTCGTCATCTTGAGACACAAGATGTTAAGTCTCATTTGATCAGTAATTTCATTAGCTACGGCGCCCTTCAGACCGAAACAGTAATGGTAACACATTACTGCTTCACTGCAGCAATAGGCACCGTTGTGGTTGGTATCCATAATCTAGCCGGCTTCCTGTGAAATGAAGCCACTGGTAACTGGTAAAGGAGTCTCGTGTTTGTTGTGGATAAATTAATTTCAATGACGGCATATCTGACAATATCCTTTATAGAAATATTGAAAATCATATTGAATTGGTAAATTCGAAGAGGTGTCCGATATACTGCATCCCAACATGACCCCGTCAAATCTTACTAATATTATAAATGTGAAAGTTTGTATGTCTGTATGTATGTTTGAACTTCTTTAACGCAAAATCTACAGAATAGATTATGATGAAACTTTACAATAATATAGCTTACACACCAGAATAACAAATAGGCTATAATTTATAAAACTATAGTGTGAATTATACAAAATACAAAAGAAGTGTGATTGTTACAAATGAATACAACTAGCGCCATCTCTTATCAACTAGCAAGCACAAGATCAATACAATTTATATGGCAGAACAACGTTTGTCGGGTCAGCTAGTAGTTCACATATCAGAAAGTTTGTAGTGCTATCACATTCCGCATGAAATAAATAAAAATGTTATTGTTGAAAAGCATGGGATTTTGTAAGATATTGTTGCGTAGCAACCCTTCGAAGTATATGACGAGAGTTGTCAAACTTCAAGACATTGTTAATTTCAACAGCTCCGTCAGCATTACTCGTAGCTCAGCGGAAAAGTGTTTACTTTAGACGCTGTAGACCCGGGTTCGATACACCTACCAGTGTATGGATTTTGATGGAAAATGTGTAAGCAGGATAAAAATAGTTAAAAGAATTTTCTAGTACAATTTAAGTTTAAAGATGGAATGGGAGAATCATTTTGAAAATAGAACGGATCCGGGGGTATATAAGCCGTACTAAGCGTGGCCTACGGCAGTTCTAGTTCTGACTCGAAAGTGTAAAGAAGAAGAAGAAGAAAAGAAGAAGTAGTGAAAAGTGGAAGTGTTCCAAGAGGAAGAAGATAGAAGAGACTTAGTGTTCGGTGCGGTGTGACGCTTTGAAGGTACCGCCGCCCACAAGAGGAACAGCGGCAGACGTGAACAGTGAAAACAAACAAAGACTCGTTCCTATAAGCGGAGTATTATTTCCAATCCCTGACCCACTCCCGTGTCAATATTTTCAAGTGACCCAGTTACCATATTTGTCCTTAAAAAATATCAACTTCCATCACGCTTTTTTTAAAATAAAATGCTTTTTGAAATGAAAACTTCTTTACCGTTGAGCACTTTTCTTGGGATGGGTATAAAATTTAAAACTCGCGTCAGGACACGAGCCCTGATCAAAAATTCGTAAGACAGCCGTTGGAATTATGGAACAAAGTTTATTTTTTCTGAGAGAAAATCTTTTTAATGAAAAATAATTGAACTAGTTCTGAAGTCCAATTTTTTTATATGAGTAATCAATTTACATTTTATCTACAATAACGCAATAAATGAATATTGTATTTAACCACATAAATGCTAGTACTTTTCCACTGATAAATAAAGCAATTCGTGCGAAATTATTCCCTAGCCATTCCAAAATATTCAAAACCGCACAACGGTAACATTCAAGTTTACACTTCTGCCGGCACTCCCGGCAATCACACCATTGTTAAACTTATTGAATATTTTTTTTTTCTTTTAAGTTTCATTGTTATTAATACACATTTATTATTTATTAATAAAGATTGTTACTAGGTTAATATTAGATTATTTGATTTGTTATACAATCTTGAAACCATCACTCAAAATTTTTGTGGCTTTTTATTTGAAAATGCTTATCAAAATAGAGAGAGTATTTCAGAAATTTTGTTGAATCATAAACATCTTAGATATATTATTTTCTTACCGGTCCATGCCAGCAACGTGAATTATACAAACAATATACATGCAGATCCACTTAAAGAAAACCCCATTCCCAAGGAAAAGTAATTTTCTCTACACAGCCTTATTCCTGTAGTAATTTTCTTATATGGCATTGATGTTATACGTATTACTCACTAGAGAAGACGTCCCATCTTGATTGTTTGAAACACGAGTTGTGGACAGATGTCGTCAACTAACTCAGTCTATGCTACACGTTTGAAGCATTAACACACATTTGAAACTAGATTTTGGTTATAAAATACTGTCTTGTGTAGTGTTGCAACCATAACCTTAGTATACTAGCGTAATAGACGAACCCTGTGTGAAAGTGACATAACTATCCTAACACAAAAACGAAAGAAAGAGACGGATTAGTTGAACACCGTGAAACCGTTTTGAAACAATTTAGTTTCCATTAGTCTCCTGTCAAATTGGACCGTGTATTAATTTTAGTGTTATTATCGTTATTGTTCTGTGTTTTTACGGATATTAATTAAAAAATATAACAGTGTCGTGTCCTGTATTAGATTATATTGTTACATATAGCAACAGTCGTACTAAAGAAACATTTCACAGGTAAATAATGATTCTTCAATTCTACTTTCGTAATGTTTATTTTCGTAGAACATATTCACTAAAATACTTAATATTACATTTTATATACGCAGTAAACATTCTATTTTACAAAGATTAGGTGTATTAAATAAAAAAAAATGTTTTCGAAAATTAGATATTGTATACGTGAATATGACGCCGTGTATCAATATTTGTCATAGGGATTGATCAAGAAAAATACTACATGCTTCACCAACTCACTAATACATCTGTAAAACTAGGACACATGAACATTTTAAATTTAGTCTCACCGTAATGAGGAGAGTTTTTGTCTGTTACGCTAGTATACTATGTCTATGGTTGCAACTGAAAAATGTGTAATTTGTTAACACTAATTGAAGTATTTTTAGGCTGGATTGCATCATTATTAGCTGGTATAGTTAAGGTTTAAGTCAAATTGAACGTTAACAGGAACGCTGACTTTAACATAGACTGCGGAATGTATTGCACCATCGTATTTCTAGGCATAGTTAAAGTTACTAAGTGTATCGAGCCATGAATATTTATTTGAAAATTTGAGAAGTTACTATTTAGCTATTTAACATTAACAACTTAACCAGCGGATATTTGGCGGTTACGGTTAACAGTTAAAGTTATGACGTCATCTGAAAATTTGTCATATAAACTCATTTTTTGCTTAACGGTACTTTAACATGTTTGGTATTAAAATTCAAATATTCTTATTAAAAATAGGATTCAAAATGACTTATTGAACGGCCAAATCTACCACCGGTTCAAAATAGACTCCCTGAGACCTGAGAAGAACAGGCGCAACAATTCAGCAGGCTTTTGTTTTTATAAAAATATGGATTTACTCTTAGAATAATAACGCTTAGAACGTGAGTAGGCCCAAGCGAAATGAAGCAGTTTCAATGTGGTCTTTTCTGACCACATACGATTCCCGCCGCGTCAGTGTCATTCTGTCAACTTCCAGGGCAACCAGTGGGCGAAATTTAATTGAAAAATAACTAACTGTACAGTGAACAAAGCGTCAAAGGGACAAAGCGTCTTATAATAAAAAATATTATAAGAAAATAACATTTCACACCTAAGTACTATCGTTTTGGCGAATGTAAGTACGTGACGCTCACGCACACGTTACTTATAATGTTACTTCTATATTGACAGGAACTATGAATGAATCTATCGTTCTGAGCCTTATAAAACTATGGATTTACAAATATTGCAAAGGTTAGTTGGTGCAACCTAGCCTTTAATATAATATTATTTCCTATCCTACTCGACTTAAACGAACTCTGATGACGTCTGTAATAATTTTGTGCTTCTTGAACCGTTTTCACATTAACGACATCATTAACTCAACTCATCGTCTCAAGTCACTCTTATTCGGACAAAAATATTTATATTTGAAAAACTGGTCTTATCATACTTTTGTTATTAAACAAATATCCAATAGAATGCAGGTATATTGCATATGATATCTTGAGTTGTATTAAAATAAATTTAACAACCCTAACTGTTAGGGTCACGACATTACAAATTAAATTGGTGGTATGTAAAGGCAGTTAACGCACGATAATTTTATGCGGTAACGTCATAAGGAAACATCTTTATATTTTTTTTTTTGGAAAGGAGGACAAACGAGCACACCTGGTTTTAAGTGATCAACACCGCCTCCATTCTCTTGCAACACCAGGGGAATCACAGGATCGTTTCCGGTATTTAAGGAAGGTGTACGCGCTTTTTTTGACGGTACCCATGTCGTATCGTCACGGAAACACCGCACAAGTAAGCTCATTCCGCAGCTTTATAGTGAAAGAAAGCTACTTGAAAACCGCACTGTGGAGGAGTGCCACACATCCAGATGTTGGAGATGATATCCTAAATTGTGGCGAGTCTTACGAAGGTGGAATTCTGCGGCATGAATCAAGTGAAACAGCTCTTCCGAACACTGCCCGTGATAAATGCGGTAGAAGACACAATGAAGCTTATATACGAGTCAATTAGCTGAGTCATAATAAATTGTTGGTCAAAATTGTAACATATCCTATTATTATTGCACTCGCCCACCGATGCTACATTTTTAAATAATCAAAGAACAAGATGCGTTACAAACCGAACGTAACGTGCCTCTGTATCGCTTGTTCCACGTTCTCGCTTGTTCCACGCTCCCGCTTGTTCCACGCTCCCGCTTGTTCCACG
>CATIXQ010000019.1:846196-866569 GCA_949711755.1 Leptidea juvernica | reverse complement strand
CGCTTGTTCCACGCTCCCGCTTGTTCCACGCTCCCGCTTGTTCCACGCTCCCGCTTGTTTCACGTTCTCGCTTGCACACTCTGCTCAGGCGGGACGTCACACATTTTCGAGCGTGTAGCCGGTAAACAATGAAGTGACGCTGATAATTCTTGAAAAAGCCACAGGTGGTGATCACTCAACATCAGGTGACCCGTACGCTCATTTGTCCTCGTCTTCCATAAAAAAAACTATAATGCTTGCTCGTTTTTCTTTTTCGATGGCAGAGAAAGGCTCAGTCACGTACCACCTAGCTTGAATCCTGTGCTGCACAGGCCTGCTGATGATATGGTCACCTTACTGATTTGTTCATTTAGATGTTGTGGAGTGCGCACGAAGATGACATCGAGTGGGCTATGTGGCCCGGAATGCCGTACGTGTGGTTTGCCGCCCACTGGCTGGCGATGTCACACTGTTGCTACAACCCCGTCATATACTGTTACATGAACTCCAGATATCGATTAGGCTTTCAAAAGGCAAGTAATTCTATCGCTAATATACATTATTACATCTACTCTAGCTATAAGTATGACAGGCCGGTCATATGGTGAGTTTTTTTTTAAATTAAAAATAAGGGACGAGACGAGCAGGAAGTTCAGCTAATGGTAATTGATACGCCCTGCCCATTGCAAATACCCGATCAGGATTCGTGAAAGACACAAATATTCTGAGAGACACTACAATTTTGCTCGTCACCTTGAGACATAAGATCATTAAGTCTCATTTGCCCAGTAATTTAACTAGCTACGGCGCCCTTCAGGCCGAAACACAGTAATGTTTACACATTTCTGCTTCACGGCAGAAATAGGCGCTGTTGTGGTACCCATAATCCAGCATCCTGTGCAAAGGAGCCCTCCACTGGTAAACGTGGTCCCTCTTCGTAGTTGTCTATTGTTGTGGGCGTTGCTTACGAGAGCAAGTAAAATACAGTCTTAAAAACCCACGGTACAATTAATTAATTATCAAGGAACGTTTCACTTCAAAAAACACCTATAATAGATTACATAGTAAGAACCGCCTCCCTCGATAGTTCTTCCCTGACTGCCTGCTCGCCCGCACTTGCACCGCACGCCGATTACACCCGAGCTAAGGCAAATACCGAATCATCTTCGTACTCGCTCTTTCCGTTCGCCGTTCTTAACGACAAGTATATTTGTTAAAAATGTATTTATGATGTTTTGTTATCTTAACAAAACTTTTATGTATTTATTTATGGAAGTCTCAGCAATAAATAAAAATAATTAGGTACATTTAGAATAACTACTTTTGTTGCTGCGAAATAGATTTATGCGCTGTTTCCATGGGAAATTTAGTCAGTACTTACTACTTGTTCTAGAGATTTCTTAACTAACTCGATGTCAGCGTGTATTTTAGATAAGAGATTTCTTCTTAAATTGATCATAATTTGTTGTCGAAGAGCTAGACGAGGGTAACTTTTAAGTCCATGAAGTCCGGAACGCCAAAATTGGGTAGTCCAAATTATATTTTTAAAACCTCATCCCTAAGAGGCCTCTGTATACTTTTTGGCTGAAGTCTTCATTCTTTCACAAAAATGAAGATTTGTGACTCCTTGATAAGGCACCTCCCCCATCCACGAATGACGCAGGATGTTGGGCACGTTGGAGTTTTCCGACAATTTGTAAAGCTTCTTTGAAAATATAAGCGTACAGTTTATCATTTTCAAAACAAAAATCATCAGTGGAGAGGTTATTAGGACAGCAAGATTGATTATGGGCATGTCTAGCTTTAAGTCTTCTCTGATGTTACGCAAATATTCCTTGTAAACTAAATAAACTACTTTTCTCGCTATATCTGTTGTGTTTCCAACAACATTTTTAGCAAAGTCTGGATTCAACAGCATTAACAGCCTTTTTAGTTCTAACCTATGATGGTCTTCGACAGAGAATGTATTTGTATATTTACTGATAGTTACAAACATATGAAATATACCTAGCTTTTGAAGTGTCTTTAAAATTAGGCTCCATTCCCACTCTGTGTAAGGCAAGCACGATACCTATTTCTGTTTTCTTTAACACCCACGCAACATAATCTACATATGGGTAACTCATTGAGTCCTATATTATGAAGATATTTTCATCTGGAACGCATTACATTTACTTACAACTTGGTAAGTTACTTCGTGCATTCCGCAACAATTCTACAACTTTGAAATATGAGCCTAACTTTGAAAGTTTCGGGCGTTGCCTTATCAGCGTTTCTATATTCAGTTTTTAGACTGCAGCCTTTGGTTACTGTAAATCATGTACCAGGTTCCTCAGAGATTGCGTATTTAAACTAAAAAAGCTTGGCCAAAATAAGTATTCAAATATTTCCGGACACATTTAATGATCTTTTGATCACATGTGCTGACAGAACAGAGCGTGCTCATCTTTTGGCCGGGACTAAAAATGAGTCGGGCTTTTGTTTACGAGTGTTGCCTTCTGCGCCTATTGTCTCTCGTCGTCTCTATCGCTATCCTGCCTAAAATTGGCAGGCCGTATGAATCGTCATGCCTATTATTAATGAAGTCATCTGCAGATCATTTGCCGCTCTTAATATATACCAGCTATTGGCTTCTGGCTTCTTCTCGCGTCCAAGCTACTTCAGTTGTGGTGTTGGGGCTGCTGCTTCGACTCTCGAAGACAGCAAAAGTCACAAATATGTTGGTCTCAGCAAATCTTACTTTATGTACCGTTTGGTGTCGAGACACTTGACCCAGGGCACAGACACGCGGAGAATGTACAAAGTACTATTTATGCGCCTCAATAGGGCTACTGGAAACTCAAGCGCTGACAGCTATACCAGCCAAGGGCCTAGCCAACCAACACGTAAATGCTGCCAGTATTCTTGACTCAATTTTCTCTTAGTAATTGTATTAACAACATCTTATCATAATGTCATTAAAATCATGTTATAAGCATTGATTAATTGGTATGTTTATTGGTTTTATGTTAACAGGCATTTGTAAGACTATTTTGTTCAAAAGAGAGGATGACCAGCTGTGCACATCAACGATCAAGTGGTGGCATGGAAGGCATTCAAATGGGAGGTAATATTTTTCTATTTATTGTAGCTAAACCTGACCATGATTCTCTATGACTCTTTCTTATAGTAAGATTACATTGATCCGTTGCAGCACCAACTGGTATTAAGCAATGACATGTGATGTAAGTCAGATGCTAATTTAGAAAATTATCTCCGTATTTATTATTCAAACAAAACAAATCTTATAACTATATTTACAATACTACGACTACATAAAATTAAAACTATCATTACGTGGAAGCGAACCAAGAATACTGGCAGCAATACCGCGTTGGATAGCAAGGCTGATCCGTTGACCGAAATAGCTGCCAGCGCTTGGGTTTCCAGTAGCCTTCTTGAGGCGCGAAGATAGTATTTTGAACATTCACCGCGCCTCTGGGCACCACGGGCCAAGTGTTTCCGTATTTGTATGAGGTATAACTAATAATACAAGTGATTATGATGAACGGTTGCATGATCTATAGAGCGTACATAGACCTCGCTAAGAATTTACTTACATAAAACTTAGCTGAGTGTTAGCTTATCATAATCTTTGATTTCGTTTTTATAGTAATTTGACAGCGGAAATTATACTTAGCTTAAGCTATGACAGCAAAATGCGAAGGCCATGTTCGCGTTTTAGCACATTTAGCTAAGTTACCGTAAGCTTAACGTAAATTTATTTATTATTATTATATTTTTTTTTCTTATACATTTACACACAAACCATTTTTTTTATTAATGTCATTATTTATATATAGTACCATTTGTTCGTATAATTTTTATTTTAGAGCCACAATAAAATTTTATATTTTGCTTTTAATATATGTCAATTCAGCTCCAAACTACACACAATGGGGTCACTGAAAATCAGTGTTATGCTCATAATGTATGGACACAACTATAACTGAGTGGACTTCAATTTTTGAATACCAGTGCCACATTTAGTATTGCTTTCTTTTGTTCTTTTGTATTAAGTATAGTATTAAGATTGAGCATATATTTTGTTTTCATTAACTTTTTTATGTGTCACTTTTACTTCCAAAATAAATTCTTTTTCATTTAATTTTCATCAAAATCTAAGCAGTCTTTTTTCAACATCGGCTAAGGCGGATTAATAAATTTCTAAAATTCTTATTTTTCTCAAAAATATTATTTATAACACGTTTTATTTTTGTACACATTTTGTTCATCTTCTTTTACCATCATGTTTTGTTAAAGACATAGGCCGCAGCAGTGACAATCCATGCCGGCGTCCTCAGTGCAATTGCTGTCTTCGGAACTGCACCAACGGGAGGAGCTCAATGGTCTCCGCTCGCCAGCTGAACACGGCAGACCATTCATTTTGTACTAGCAGTAGAAGATATCCATCCACACGATTGCATATTACGTGAATTGTCATATAAACATATTATTAAGGTACTTAAATTGTTAATTTAAAAACAAATAAGAAATATTTAGATTCAATTACATAGGTGCCGGCTAGATCATGGGTACCACAACGGCGCCTATTTTTGCCGTAAAGCAGTAATATGTATACATTATTCTGTTTCAGTGTGAAGGCCGCCGTAGTGAAATTACTAGGCAAATGAGACTTAACATCTTATGTCTCACGGTGACGAGCGCAATTGTAGTGCCGCTCAGAATTTTGGGTTTTTCAAAAATACAGAGCGGCACTGCATTTTTATGGGCAGGGCGTATCAATTACCATCAGCTGAACATTCTGCTCGTCTCATCCCTTACCGTCATAAAAAACTGAAATTATCCTAACTTAAGCATTCTTTTGTTACACGTAAAATATTACGGATAGATACACTTTCGCGCGCGGAAATTCGCGCGTTAAAATCGCTTGGTAATCAACGAAGTTGATGCTTAGAGCTCGGATCGCGAAGGGATATCTTACACTTTGGAATCAGAGTAATGCCAATAAAGCCGCTCAGAATTTTTGGGTTTTTCATGAATCCAGAACGGCACTGCATTGTTACCGGCAGGGCGTATCAATTACTATCAGCTGAACATCCTGCTCGTCTCGTCCCTTATTGTCATAAATAAATTAAAGATTTAGAATCAGAAAGGTTTGTTTAAGAGAGCAGTAACGGCTCTAAATGTACTGCATTTTGTACTTGTTATAGATAATGAAATTAAACACTGCTAAATTTGGAAACATGTTAAGAATCATAGACTATAATATACTTGTATTAGCGTGTTCGTAGGAAAACATACAGGGCCGAGAAGTTGACGTCCAAAGCTAAAATTTGAAAGCCTCATCGTGATGAGTATCCGAACCACCCCTATGTGTGTTCTACGATTTTGCGTAGTTTAGGAGATAATAATTTTTTCCCCCTTTTATGCGCTTTTTTCACCTAATTGTGATTTAGGACTTTTTTGTAATTTTTTTGAACTCTTTTAGTTAATTTTATTGTTGATAATTATTAACTACAGTTGCAATAACCACAAAAGAAGCTATGAATAGTTTAGACAATACGGAACTAGTTTAGGATTGAGTCGTAAGTTCAAGATAACTGCTCCAGCTTAATTCATGAAAATGTTCAAGGTATCAAAAATAATAAAAATGGGGAGCCTATGGCTTCCAGCTATTTTTAAAAACTTCCCAGAACATTGACCAATAAAATGAGCCAGACTCAAATTGTAGCTTTGGACGTCAACTTCTGAACCACCCGTATTATTAAAAATGCGAAATCAGTTATGTTTTGTCGGTCTATTATTTATAATAGGCAGACGTACCTGTGATTCTGAGGCGTGATTGTATGCAGCTGGGGGCCCCCGCTAGTCCTCTAGGAACTCCTGCTAGGTGCTAAGGTGCGTGCGTTACTTGGAAAAGAGAAAAAGAGTTTTTGCGTTGCGTTACACCGATAACTTATTGCGATTAGATCGTTGACCACTGATTTAGTATCAATTTACTGTTACATTATAATATGCGTATTGCCTTTGAACTGTGTTGCTCGGTGACAATTCGAATTTGGTTATATTATTTTCTTTGACTGTCGTAAGTTTTGCCTCTCAGATGACAATCCGTCTTTTGTCTATGTTATTTCTCCATTAGCAGAAAATCGTCGCCGCTATAAATTACCAAAACCAAATATGAAGAAAAGAAATAATTGCGGAGATAGCGTATATCTATTCTAATCATGCTAGCATAGCTACTATGTAGGTACGATATTTAAGGTACTTTCCCTTCATGTCCCATAACTTTGGGACACCCTCTATATGAAAAAATATAATTTTATTAGTATTAATAACTGTTGTTATGTACTGTCATCATCATTATTGATTGGAACCCCTTTTTGGTTATAGGCCACCTCCAGCTTTTTCCATGCATCCCTGTCCATTGCTATCTTTACTTCCTGCTGTCGTTTTAATGACTTCTATCCACCTTTTCCTAGGACGTCCTTTTCTCCTTTTTCCTACTGGCCCTTCCCACATAGTTGCCTCTGAGGTCCATCTATTATATCTACATCTTGCTATATGTCCAGCCCACTTCCAATTCTGTTTCAGAGCGTAATGTAACGCGCGAATTTTACGCGCACCAAAGTGTATCTATGCGTATTATTTTACGTGTAGCAAAAGAATGCTTATAGTAAGGATAATTTTAGTTTTTTTTATGACAATAAGGGACGAGACGAGCAGGACGTTCGGCTAATGGTAATTGATACGCCCTGCCCATTACAATGCAGTGCCGCTCAGGATTCTTGAAAAATTTGATTTAAATTGATCTTATTTTGTGAGATAGATGCGACTCTATGAAAACATTACCTACCTAGTGTGTGTTACTTATTCATAAAACTCGTAATAAAATATCCAAAGCATGTAAAGAATGCATTAAAAGGCTAGATGTTAATTAATAATGTGTATAAACTAGAATTCATAGCTGTCATGAAATATGAAAAAATGCCGATATTTACTTTTTAACCGACTTCAAAAACGGAGGAGGTTCTCAATTCGTCGGTATGTTTTTTTTATATTTGTTACCTCAAAACTTTCGACTGGGTGAACCGATTTTATTTGAAAGCTGGTGCTTTCTGTGTCCCAATCCCATTGTAATTTGGTCCAGATCTGACAATGGTATCCATGAGAAAACCATAAAAGTCTTAAATTTGCTATAAGTATGTGGACGACTATTGAATATCGCGCCAACCGATTTTTTTATTGAAAAGGCGGAAAACCGATTCCAAAAAATAGCAATAATCGTAACTAGAATTAGATTAATTAATTATATTGTATAAAATTACGCATTATTTTTATACATTTTAGTGCATATTATCTGTTGTTCTGGAAGTGTTTTTGAAGTCAGTTGTTTTTTTGTTATTTTTTTTTTTAAGTTGTACATAATTCTTATAATCTTTTTTAATCTTATTATAATTAATTACTTCTAGTCTTAAGGAATTTATGGACAAGCAATTCTGATGTTAGTTGTATAATACGACTTAAATCTTATTAAATATTTCCATGCTAGGTTTACCTAGTGCTAGCAAAACATATATATAAGCTCATTATTATATTATAGCACCATTGTATACTATGTTTTATGCAAATAAATATATTATTATAATTACAAGATTATTTACCAGTGGAAGGCTCCTTTGCAATGGATGCCGGCTAGATAATGGGTACCACAACGGCGCCTATCTCTGTCGTAAAGCAGTAATGTGTAAACATTATTGTGTTTCGGTTTGAAGGGCACCGTAGCTAGTGAAATTACTGGGCAAATGAGACTTGATATCTTATGTCTCCAGGTGACGAGCGCAGTTGTAGTGCCGTTCAGAATTTTTGTGTTTTTCAATAATCTTGAGCGGCACTGCATTGTAACGGGCAGGGCGTATCCACTACCATCCGCTGAAGTCCTGCTCGTCTCGTCAATGTATGTCGTTCATAAAAAAAAGAAATGTGATTTTTAAAAATAAATAATTTTATATGAGTATGAATAAATAAATAAAAATATTCAATGTTGCAGAGATAACTGCTATCAATAATGTTGATAGATTGGGTTCGATTGGGAATTAAAAGTAATTCAATACTACATAATAATATTAGAACTTGTAAGTTTCGAACAATGGAACGTAACAGAACTACGATACAGTTAAAGAGTTTCTAGAAGTATCTCTGAATGGATAAATATTAAACTGTTTGATAAGTAGACCATATTCCCTAATAGCATTGATTCACGCAAACGCGAGACGCGCTAACTTTGCTTCATGTTTTTTGAATTATATTTTGTATATTCACAAAATAGTTTAATTTATTTACGGTATATGTGGATTGATGCATCTGTACTGTATGTACTCAGTAACTTCTGTTTTTACTTATTAATTTACATTTACTTTTTTTTGACTTACTCGTATAAGGCGTTGGGTATTTAAAGTTTGAGTAGGTATGTTTATTGCATTACTTTACATTATACATATTGTAATTGAAATAATTTGTAAAACGTTGAATGTGTAAATGTTGATTTAAAAGAGTGGCAATTTTCTTGCTACTTCTTCTCATTCGCTCAACCCTACACGAAGTGGTGGTAAATTTAATAAGAAAAGTAATATTTGACATTCATAAGTGTTATTTACGTGACCTATATGAATAAAGTGATTTTGATTAGATTTGATTTGACATTAACTGCAGCTTGAATTCATTGTTTGTGTAAGGATGCTTCGTGAACAGGACTGTCGTGATTTCTGTCATAATTAGCAATACGCATGAAATAAATACAAATAAAAAAGATAGAAATAAACTATTTAAAAGTAAATATTATTTTAATTGTAGATTGTAAAAAGAAAGAAATAAAAAATAAAATGTAAGTTTATTTGATTTTTTTTTATATTGAGTTAAAGAATGATGTATGTTTTGACTTAAATATTTCTTTAACGAGACGCTCGGTCCTTTCGGATATAGTCGGATCGAACCAACTAAAGCCCGTTTTCAATAACCTATCTATCCTTGGTTTAAGTTACTAGGGGTAGACAAATCTATCTTTTTACACTTACGTACATTTCAACATAATCTATCGACATAAAGCATTGGACTATAACTATACGTGGGTAACACTGAAAATGTTTAGAACTGGCCAGTTAGAAACATTGCTTATGAATACTTTTTGTTTAATTTCAATATTAGAACTGGTAATATAATGTAGTATATTGCATTCATTTGTAATTTCTTTTTGTGAGTTGGCAGAAAATCTAAAACTCTTGTTACACGTGAAAATGAACCTAACGCGAGAAAATTTTCGGTCAATGATTTATTAGTTTTGTTGTGGGCTTACTCAACAACAAAGCTATGATAGGCTGCGATTAGCATTTCTTAATGAAGCCCTATCTGGAGCCACTATTTACAATTGGTTTAACGAATTTAAGAGTGGACGTAGCAATGTCAATGATGAACCGCGTGAGGAACGTCCTTTAACAGCGACTACTGAAAATAACATCAGTGCTGTGCGACGCATGATAGAGGAAGATAAGAGAGTGACCCATCAGCAGATACAAGCCTAGGCATTGATATGAGTCAAGTTATAAAAATATTACACGAACATTTAGGCATCAGGAAGCTTTGTACCAGATGGCTCCCCATACAACCGACGACCAGAAACACCTTCGCATGGACTGGTGTCGCCAAATGTTAGATAAGTTCAACGGCGGTTACTCAAATGCTGTGACATCGTCACAGGTGATGAAAGCTGTATATATTGCTACGAACCCGAAACCAAAACACAATCAGCTCAGTGGGTGTTTCCTTTCGAGGATCGGCCAACTAACTAATCGAAAAATGTTTCATTCGTTCTATCATCGTTTCGACATTGAATACGATGTAACTAAGAGTAGGATTCGAAACGACTAATGCCACGATATATCGAATATCGATTTTAGGAGTAGCCCAGGTTCCTCCTTCACAACGCCAATGCTTCAGCGCACTCCGCAAAACGGACTGTTGAATATTTGACTATGGCAGGTGGCGAGATAATGTGTCATCCGCCATACAGTCCTGACCTGGCGCCCTAGGACTTTTACTTATTCCAGAAAAACTATATATAAAATTCGAGGTATTCACTTTACGAGCCGTTCCATCGAATGCGACGATGTGTATGAACGGAGATTACTTCGAAAAACAATAAATATATTGGTAACTTTCTACATAAAGCCGTTTTTCATTTTCTCAACATTTTCAGTGTTACCTAGGTATTAGCCATAACTATGGATAGATAAGATCTTGTCATTAAACGATGACAGCAATGTATCCGTAACTAGAGATTGAAAACGGCCGTTAGGGAGTCTCGTTTACATTTCATGAAGCATTTGAATAAAACATGAGTTAAAACAGCGCACATTGTTTTTTTAATAACTAAATGCCCATTTCAAGTGATTTTATGTAAATTTAAAATATTGTAGTACACATTATTAAGCTGTATATACAGACATACATTGTCTGTATACATTTATTTGTAAGTGATGTAATAATATAAACTTTTATGCTCAATATATTCTTAAATAAATATTTTGCGTAGTTTTACTTTAAACATCAGAAATGATCTATCGATGAAGTCCGGAAATACTTTTGGGAGCGTTTTATTACTTTTTAAATCGTTTTTTTTATGTAAGAGAATGACAAACGAACGTACGGGTCACCTGATGTTAAGTCACCGCCGCCCATGTTCTCTTGCAACACCAGAGGAATAACAGGAGCGCCTTTTAGAAAGGTGTACACTGTACCCGCGTTTTTTTGAAGATTTTAGATTTAGATTTTTTCCATTTAGTCTTTAGTCTCTCTCAAGATGTTGAAAGGCTCTCAAATTATGCCATCATATCCATTATAAATATATACAGCAAGATTTAAAAATAATACACTTCCAGACTATAATAAGCTTAACTATGTATATAGGTAGATTAAAATGGCTGGTCTATGCGTCATGCTCGTGTATGGCACAGCTTAGTGTGCCTACGCGAGCTTTTTTTTGTGTACTCTGCCTTTGAAGGTAAGTTAAAGTTAGGTAATATATTCTCAATGGTGATGCTGAAAATAATGATTTAAACAATGCTGATGACTAACAGTGAAAAGGGAGCAGTATATGTTGGTACCGAGCCTCTTAAATATACAGACAGCTACATATACCTGGGTAAACAAATTAGCTTACACCACAATTATAGTAACGATCAAGAAGTTGAACGCAGGACACACCTTACCTGGAACAAATACTGGGCTCTGAAGGACATATTCAAAAGCAGCATGCCGATCAAAATTAAAACCAAAGTACTTAACACGTGCCTAATACCGTGCCTTACGTATGCTTGCCAAACATGAAAATTCAACAAAAAAACAAAGGACAAAATAATTGCATGTCAGCGGGGTATAGAACGCAGTATGCTAAATATTAGAAAAATACAAAAAATAAGGCACACCAAAATTAGAAGCATAACCAAGGCAAGAGATGGATTAGAACACGCTCGGTCACTAAAATGGAGGTGGGCCGGACATGTGGCGCGTCTACGTGACAAGAGATGGACGAAAACGGTGACCACATGGGCGGGTCCACAGGGAAAAGGAAAGAGAGGTAGACCTGTAGCTAGTTAGGAAGATAACACAAAAAAAACAGCTGGGCCCAACTGGTCTCAAGTAGCCCAATCTAGAGAGGACTGGCTATCTTTGGAGGAGGCCTTCACCTACAGAGGAGTTCTTACAGAATGTAGAATAATAATATAGAATTAAGGAAAAACTAACACAAGTAAATTTTAGGAACCAGAGTTAATTACTAACAAAACTTATTAGCGTATGTAGGTAAACTAATTTAATCTAATATAAATTCATTTTTTATAAGCTGTAAGAAATAAAAGGCTTTTTCATTTTTATTTTATATTTATATATATTCGGGGCAGTGCAAGGCGTCGCTTCTATGAGAGCTACAGACCTAGCAGAGAGATTAAGTTGTCAGTCAGATATGTGAGGACATTCCTGTTGGCGGAGATAGTGTGGTTATATGTCATTTTAGAGTGTACCAAAAACCGCACTAGCGATGTTGATGTGATCCTTAATATTTCTAGGAAAGTACAAGGATTAGAGAAACCTTCTTCTGGGTCAGTAAGTTAGAAATAACAATAATTTTGGGTCCCAAATTGAAATAATAACTATCCTATCTCTCAAGTTGGACTAAACTGGACTCCATGAAGTAATCCCCATTAAAATCCGTTCATTAGCTTAAGATTTCACTGAGAACAAACATCAGGACACTGGATTTATGTATATTAAGATGGTAAAATCTGGAGGCCAGAAAAATGTAAAAGTGTCGCTCAAAAGAAACCAGAAGTAGATAATGATGATAATTGAGATATCTTGGAGTAAAGTGAAACTTATAGAAGACTTACCAGGATGGCATAGCTCTGAGGACGCTTTCTCCTCCTTCTGGACAATTCAATGTAAATGGAACTTAATCGAATTTGGGTCAAAATGCTCCACTACACGGATGCATACTCATCTGCCGGAAGACGTTCACTGCTGGACAAAGGCCCCCCCAAAGATTGCCACGACGATCGGTTCTGCGCTACTCTCATCCAACGTATTCCGGCGATCTTGAACAGATCGTCGGTAAATCTTGTGGGGGGCCTAACAACACTGCCTATTCCGGTAGATAATCGCCATTGGAGGACTTTACTGCCCCAACGGCCATCTGTCTGTCGAACTATGTGCCCTGCCTACTGCTACTTCAGTTTCGCAATAATCTCGGTGACTTTTGTTATGGTTACAAAATATACCAATGCATGAAAAATTATAATTCAACTAATAACGTAATCCCTGGTGTTACTAAGGATAGCTTATAGACATTTTCGCAAATTCAATAACACAATTCAAGAAATTGGCGGATAAGATAATAAAAAATTATTAAATTAGAAATTTATTGAATTAGGCGTTACTTTGCGGAAATCCATAATTATACAAATTATTTAAGTTTTCTTTAGTGTTAATTCCGCCAATATTTGTCTTTAAAACAATTCGACACGTGTTTCGCCTCTACACGAGGCATCCTCAGGACGTGTTGTCTCGCCAAAATCTGGCACGAGACTGAATCAAATGAGCCGGAAGCCGCTCTTTTATACCCTCGTCCCATGAAATGACGCGCTGTGATTGGTCGGCTGTTGTGACGTATTACCCCCGGAAGAGACACGTAACAAAGGTGATGGGACTAAATTTGTTTGTTCATTCAACAATGTAAACATATTGTTATTTTTGTGTTTTATTATTTCTAATTGCTCTAACACATTTAAGCGAAATCCTTTTTCACATGTATGCAAAATATTAAAATTATTATTGTTTCCGAGTGAGTGACCTGTATCAATTAAATGTTTCGCGAAGTTTGATTTTTCGGGATGATTATTCGTAAATGCGGCAATATGTTCCTTTAATCTAATTTCGAAATTTCGACCTGTTTGACCTATATATACCCCGTTACAAGTGTCACAACTTAGTTTATAAACGCCGGATTTTTCGGAATTAACACTAAAGAAAACTTAAATAATTTGTAAAATTAGAAATTATTAATTGTTAATAGGTATTGTAGTTGAGTGAAATAATTTTTGAATTTAATATAATTTTATTGAGTTAATTTTAATTGTAATTTGCTGTAATTAAATCAATTTTATTTATTGTATTTTTTGTTCAACCTGTTATAATTAAAATTTGTAAAATAATAATTATGTATGTATTGTAATTTAATTTAATTTAATTGTGAGTCAACTTTCAACTTATGGCATATTAATTTTATTTAATATAAATAATAAATAAATATAAAATACATGAAAAGTTTTCCTTTTTAATGTTTTAATTAGCTTCTTAATTATGAATGTTAGTTGCACCTATAATTGTACTATATTTTGTTGGTGTAATAAAATAAATTAGAAATATTATGGCTTGGCCTTCTACGGTGGTCTACGGTCCCAGTTGCTGTCCAGGCATTATATATATATGTATATATCTATATATATACAAATGAATTGCTGTTCGTTAGTCTCGCTAAAACTCGAGAACTACTGGACCGAATTGCCTAATTTTGGTCTTGAAATATTTATGGAAGTCCATGGAAGGTTTAAAAGGTGAATAAATATTAAAATTCTCGAAAAAAAAAATAAACAAAAATGTTGTTTTTCCTTTGATGTGTCCCCCGTCGTTCAGAAACAATATTTTCAAATGAATAATTAATTAGAATTTTTACATTTCTCTATAACTTTCTCAGGAGGTATAAAATAAACTTAAACTTAATTTTAGCTAACTATAGTTAGTAGATTAACTATAGTTGTTAGCTTGCGTCATCTTGCGCGAGCGCTCGGCGTACGGTCGATGTAATAGTTGTGCGGATTATATTTTTAGTGTAAAGTAATAAACGTAATAATGGTTCAGTTCATGAAATGTAAGCTTTTTATGTCACTTAATAAAGATGATTTTGTGAAGTGTAAAGGTTTATGTGAAGGCGTGTATCACAAAAAATGTGTACAACAAAACAAGCAGTTTATTCAATCCACAATGTGTGATGATTGCCTGAAGAATAAATGTACCTCTACACATCTAACACAATCACCAAAAATTAACATAAATCCATCAGAAGTATCAGGCGAGAAGATTTTGTATGAGGTAAACAAAAAACTCGAAGTACTATATAGCGTCGAAAAAAAATTGGGGGACCTGACCAATAGTGTCGAGTTCTATGCTGAAATGTACCAACCATTATTTGAATACAAAGAAGATTCTCAGAAGAAGATTAAGGCCCTAGTACAAAAAATATATATTTAGAAAAATGAAATAAAGCCCTAGAAGAAAGAGTACAAGACTTAGAAGTGAAAGAAAAGGAAAAAGAAATAGAAATCCACGGAGTAGAAGAGAAGACTAATGAAAACACCATATCGGATGTACAAAGTGTAGCTAAAATATTTAATGTAAGCCCTGATGATATCGAAGATGCTATGAGGGTAGGTCAACAAAAACAAAATGACTCGCGGCCTAAAATTATTTTAGCAACACTCAAGTCTAAAAATACTCGTAGAATGTGGATGATGGCGGAAAAGGACAAGAAGATTACTAATACTAATATCTACCATAATAATAACAACCTACCTTGGTACTTGGTACCTTGATATGAAGACACTTAGTGTAGACATTAGACAGGCAGAAGGACACAGTCATATTTTGTATCAAAATATAAGATCACTTCGGAAACAATATAATGAAATACTTATATTATTAGAGGAAAGTAAATATATAATAGATATAGTAATCCTTAGTGAAATAAATATTGAGAAGGAAGAATTGATTTTTTACCAAATAAATGGATATGTTACTCATATATTGACTAGAGAAACAACCAGAGGAGGAGGTATATTAATATACGCCAAGGATATTCTTGCCTTCGAGGCACAAGGAATAAATACAACATCCGTTGAAGTAATTCACGGGTAGTTGACAAGTGGAAAGACTAAAACACATATATTTGCCATATATCGACTGTCATTAAACTTGTATAAGAGTGAAGGAGATAGTCGCGCTTTAATATCAAGCAGTAAAGACAGTGTCATTAGGCGAACAATTATTAGTGATAAGTTATTGCAACGAAAGTTTGACGAGTACGATTGGACGCAACTGTATGTATTAGAATATGCACTAATATTATTTCAATTATTGTGTAGTATTTTTAATAATTTTTATAAGGCCTGTGAAGTTACTGTAACTGAACAGTATAAAAGATTAAGACAACCATGGATAGATCACAACTTGTATTCGATGTTTATACGTAGAAACTACTTATTTCGAATTTGGAAAGCGGAACCAAAAAACATGAATAAGAATACACACGGTATAGAAATAAAGTTAATAAATTAATTATTGAGGCAAATAATAAATATCGACAGTCAGAAATATTAAAATGTAATGGGGATTTTAGAAAAATATGGAAAATTTAAATGAATGGTTGGGTCGGCATAAAACTAGTTTAGATAGTGTTATTATGAAACATTTAGGGAAAGTACAAAGCATCGAAAATATTTGTAATAATTTTACACAGACTTTTTACAAAAGAAATACATGATATTAAACATATATGTAAAACAAAATTTTTAGATAGACAGGAGTACGTATGTCAAAGTAGTGTAAGTTTCAGGTTTATGAAGATATTGCCTTCAGATGTAGAAAAAATTATAATTTTACTATCAAGTAGAAAATCACCAGGCTTGGATGGAATAAGAGTACAAGATATTAAATATTTGAGAAAACAAATAAGTCCCATATTAGCTAATTTCATTAATATGTGTTTAACGAAAGGCGTATATCCTGACCAGCTTAAAAGTGCTATTATTCGCCCTATATACAAGTCCGTAAGCCACATAGAATACGCCAACTATAGGCGTATAGCAATATTATCAGTAATTGATAAAATCGTGGAAAAAATAATAGTGGGACAAGTAAGTAAATTCTTGGAAACACATAATATACTCTCTGACTCGCAACACGGGTTCAGAAAAGGAAGGAGCACTGCCACTGCCCTTACCAGCTTTGCCGAGTATGTAAATGAAGCATTAGACTCAAGATAACAGCTGATAGCGCTCTTTATTGATTACAAAAAGGCTTTCGACACTCTGGACCATAATATACTACTTCAGGCCATGCATGAATGCGGGATACGTGGCCCTACTAATAATTGGTTTAGAAGCTATTTGTCTCATAGGAAAATACGTACTATGATAAATGGAGTCGCTGGGGAGGATGCAGTAGTGAGTTTAGGTGTCCCGACCGGATCAGTATTTGCACCAGTAGGGTATGTAATGCATGTCAATAGTGTGGCAAACATAGTTAAAACCTGTCAAGTATTTATGTATGCGGATGATATGTGTAATATACCGGTCAAAAGATATCTCTATTGTACAAAAAAAACGTACAGACCGACTTAGAAAATATCACGAAGCCTCATGACAACGGTATTATTCTTAATTTCAATAAAACAAAATGCATGCATATACATTCACCACATAATAAAAACGCAAAACATATTAACCGAGAGCATCTTACCATAATAGGACACACATATGATTGTTTACATAGGAATTAACACATTTGTAATTGTATGATGCTGAAATATGTAACAAATTTCAAATATTTGGGTCTCAACATTGAAAAAAACTTTAACTGGGCAATGCATGTATCCAATGTTTGTAATAAATTGAGATCTGCACTAGGAAAATTTTATCACTTAAAGAAAATATTAAATTTAGACACATTAAAAGTCGTATACTACGCGCTTGCAGACTCATTCATTAATTATGGTTTGGTAGTGTATGGGCGAACATTTTTATCTTACATTAGAGACTTTAAGAATCTACAAATTCGGTTGATTAAATACTTAGTAAGTAATAAAGTAAAAATAGCATGCAAAAAAGAGTACAATAAGTTATTTTGTATATGTGAAATACTACCGATTGAACAGAAAGTTGAATATTTAATAGGCGTGGAATACTACTATAGTGTATATAGGTATAAAGAGACTCTGCATAATAAATATAATACTAGAAGGGTTAGGGAACAAAAGTTAGTTAATAATAAAATATCAAATTATTACGGTAAACGTACAGATAGATATATGGTACCCTATGTATTTAATAATATAGACATATTAAGACAGACCCCCAAGATAAAAATTGGATTATTTAAGAAAAAGTTTAAGAATGTATTATTACATAATATTAGGTAATAAGTATAATATATCATAATAATATAGTTATTCGCAGCTTGCATTGTTATACTTTAATTTTAGAACCATTTTATGTTATGTTTGCATATGATTAGATTATTAGTAGGTTATGTATAAAATTAATGAGCGCATCTCGCCGATAAACATAACGTTTGGCGAGTAAATAAATGTAAGTTGATATATGTTAATAAATAAAAATAAAAAAATATAAGATTATTTTTATGTAGATTATAAAATAATAAGTTTTGTCACAAATTAAATTTCTGAACCTAATATATATAATATGTCGATCCATTCTCTATGTTGATCGATACGACCTTAGACAAAGAGTGCATCCTTCTATCTTTGTGAGTGACGACTACCGCTACGTGTGCGCGAGAACTTTCTTTACTTCGATTATCCTTTGTAATAAGGACATTTCAAGTTGTATGCTCTTTTTTACACGCAAAAGCGATAAGAATATTAGCTTCACCTGTATGTTTGTTTGTTTGTAACCGACTCTATTGGGCGCGATTTTGACCCACCTTAAACGGCAAAATTTCGTTCAAACCATTTTTTTTATTTCCAATATTGGTTTTCTATGGACATATTTTCTATGAGAGAATTTATTGACGCAGCGGTTTGACAGTTATGCTGTAAAACAATTTCATTACAACAACAGGGTGCATATTTTACGAAATAATTCTTGATGTTAGGATATATTATTGAAAAATTCATAAAAAACATTATTTTTTTTATTTTATTATACAGAACAACGTCTGTCGGGTCAGCTAGTATTGTATAAATAAATTTAAATATTTTAAGAGTGTTTTATTAAAAAATGGCTCGGTCGTAAATCCTACTACTCTACAGCTGAATATCTAAGCGATAGGACAGCTTGGGACTAAATAATGATTATTTATAGCAATTAAAATACAATATTGTATATTTTTTTTAAAAGAGCGCAAAAAAATAATGCCGGGAGAGTTTCTTGCGTCGTCTCTCTTAGAGCGCCATTTGTTTCCGAAGCGGTGGTATTGTTTGAACTAACCTTAAACATAAATCTAAAGGAATCAATTTTGAGAAAACAAATGCTTTCCCCACCAGGGGAATGGGATGCTATATCAAAGAAACATATAAAATGAAATGAACTTCGAGCGTTTTGATTCTGTCAGACAAACTCTCTATACATATTTTGTATACAAATAATCAAAACATAGATTTTACCTTTTCTGAACCTTAAGTTATTTTGCAAATAAAGCACTTAAACATGCTTCACTTAGATCATATATACGTCTAGATAGACTGTGACAGCTGTGAAAACGTTGACAAAAATTTTAAGTTTGAGGTTTACTGTTAACCTCTATTTTGAACAATGGACGCTCACTAATACAAAGTGACATATAAATCGCGAGTGTAAGAAGTAGCTTGTCACTCACACTAAAGTAATAAACCTCGCCTGTTATCATAGGTTGCCTAACAGCAAGAGGCTCTATCTAGGTGTATAAATAATACAAGTGTAATTTTATATAGCATACTTGCAAACTGAAGTTGCTGGCATCTTAGATGAAGGATTAGTCTCCGCTGCGCTCCAACTAGATACCGAACTACTTAAAGACAATAGCTTTTTTATTACGGCAACTTTATATTGTAGTGTGTATTGGCTATGCTTGTGTGCGTGGCATCTTGACACTCAATGGCATCTTTCAAATTTTGTAACTTATACGCTTCGAGTTATTTTAGATTTAAATTAATAAAATGCAAAATACTTACTGATGATAATATGTGATCCCAGTGTCATTCTTATTTCTTGTAGTAATATTTTTACAAAGTTTTACTACGCAACCAACAAAAATGCTTTTTGTTTCAATTATTAGCAAAGTTTAGCAGAACATGTGGCCCGTCAACGTCACACATTGTTCGAGACTGATTTGAGTACGCCCTCTTAGCGTAGTATTAGTTGCCGCACTTTGCGACTCCGCCTGCGGTATCTAGTCGGAGCGCAGCAAGACCTATCCTTAAATCTAAACCTGGCCTGTTTTCGTCGGTTTCCTAGCAGCCAAAGGCTCCATTCAGACACATAAATTATTTAAGAGGCTACAAAAATATTTATTTTATTTTTATTTTTATGTTAATAAAGGGACGAGACGAGCAGGACGTTCAGCTGATGGTAATTGAAACGCCATGCCAATTACAATGCAGTGCCGCTCAGGATTCTCAAAAAACCCAAAAATTGAGCCGCACTACAGTTGCGCTCGTCACCTTGAGACATAAGATGTCAAGCCTCATTTGCCCAGTAATTTCACTAGCTACGGCGCCCTTCAGACCGAAACACAGGCTACAAATAAGTAACAAAGTTTAAAAATACTTATACTTTTTTGAATTATCCGAGTTTGTGTGCGCATCACGTAGAAGCCTCTCATTGAGTTCAAAATCGAATTAATGATTGAAAAATATTATGAAAATTTGTTTTAAGTATACTGTCAATTCGCATAGATATTATAATTTGTACTAATAAATGGAGCCATTTTTTTGAACCGATCGGAATAGTACTTGTACAATAATAAAAATAATAATAATATTGACACACTTTTACACAAATTATCTTGCCC
>CATIXQ010000019.1:768472-846186 GCA_949711755.1 Leptidea juvernica | reverse complement strand
AGCAATACTCCATGTGTGGCCGGACCTGCGCTTTGTACAGCGCTAGAATGTGGGCCGGCTTGAAGTATTGGCGTGCTCAATTAATGACGCCCAGTTTCTTTGAAGCCAACTTGGCTTTGCTCTCCAGATGGGCACGAAATTGGCAATCGCTCGAGATTTCGAGACCCAGTATTCTGATACTAGGCGAGGCTTTAAGGGAAGTGTTGTCGAAGAGCGGTGATACGACAAATGGGGTTTTTTTAGTGGTAAACGCGCAAACTTGAGTCTTCTTGGGGTTAAATCTTATAGAATATAGGTAAATCGCTTCGTTATGTAACGCGATACGTCCGTTACCAAAAAATCTATTGAAACAATTATAAACGTTACATTTGTTTATTAATACTCTTTATTATTATTATTATTATTATTCTACAACAAATTTATGTTCTCGACTTTAGGTCGGTAATGAACCTAAGTACGTTTTGCGTATGAAGATGTGGTATTGATGAGTTGTGTGTTAATGAATGATGTTTTTTATGGTATTCGTCTTGGATTGTCAAGGAAGTTGGGTTCATAAAACGGCGGACTATAGAGCAACCCCCTTATTCATAATAGTCTGCTAACTTAAAGCATTGCTATTATTCTCACTCTGTCTTCTTCTATTGACCTAAGTCAGAATGAGAAAAAACACTCCTAAGCGGCTGTTTAAAGTTAGCGGACCATTATGAATAAGGGGGCAAGTATCTATCATTATTGATTTTTGTAAGGGATTATTTTTTTTTCGTGAAGATCTAAAAGTTTGAGAGCAGATTTGAAATTATTATGGGTATAATTCTGACAGTTTCTTTATTATTATTATTATTCTAGATGACATACAATGTAAAAATTTCATTGGATAATTTAGCTTCAATAAGCCAATTGATACTTTTATAGGATTTAATAATGATACTTATAAAGTACATATACAAAATTTAATTTAAGTCAATATTCAAGTCCATTTTGCAGTATTCTAGTTATGTTTCATATCATAACAGAGGGAACGTTTTCATTAAATAAACAATATAAGGACTTGAGTATGATAGCAGCTACAGTGTATTTGAAAGTGACATGTTTATTTTGCTGTTAAATCCGAAGAGCTTATTGTTGAGTAAACAGCAAACATTCCCTAAGAAGATTAAAACTTCAAGAGTATCAGAGTTGACTAAAGATGTACATATCTAATATATAAAATTCTCATGTCGCGGTGTTTGTAGTTAAACTCCTTCGATACGGCTTGAACGATTCTCATGAGATTTTGAGTGCATATTGAGTAGGTCTGAGAATCGGACAACATCTATTTTCATACCCCTAAATGTTAAGGGTGGTCCACGCCAAATTTATTTTATTATTTTTTTGACATTTTTTTTTAAATTTTTTTGATTATGAGTCAATATTAAAAAATACATACAACTTCTAATTTTCACCCATCTACGATCAACAGTTACTTTTGTATCGCGATTTTAATATCGGCAATACAACGTTTGCTGGGTCAGTATATATATTTCTTTTGTGCGTAAGTTGTAACTGAACTCCTCCTAAACGGCGGACCGATTTTAATCAAACTTTCTGTGTGTCTTCAGGTGTATTCGAGATTGGTTTAGATTCACAATTGAACTACCTCCTAAGCGGCTGGACCGATTTTGATGATTTTTTTGTGTGTTCCAGTGAATTTGAGATTGGTGTGTGTCTTCAGGTGGATTCGAGAATGGTTTTGATTCACAATTGAACTACCTCCTAAGCCGCTGGACCGATTTTCATGATTTTTTTGTGTGTTCCAGTGAATTTGAGATTGGCTTAGATTCTCAATTCCGTCCATATAATATAATTCTCCTGCTCGTGTGTATGTTAGTGAACTCCTCCTAACGGCTGGACCGATTTTTCAAATTTAAGACGTTTGAACAGGACAACGTGTGTCGGGTCTACTAGTTAAAATAAACATTCTTGATTAAATGCAATATAATTAATTTTGCAGAAAATTGAGGGAGGATATAGAAAGAGAATATAAGTTTGTGATTGAAAACATTGTTTACAGAATGCATTGAATAATTATATGCTAAGAATAGTTTTTAATAGTTATGGAAAAGAAGGACAAACGAGCGTACGGTTCACCTGGTGTTAAGTGATCACCGCTGCTCACATTCTCTTGCAACAACAGAGCAGTCACGTTGCCGGCCTTTAAGGAAAGTGTACGCACTTTTTTTTAAGTACCCTTGTCGTATCGCACAGTACGTGGAAGAAAGCTCCTTGAAAACGCACTGTGAAAGACTGCCACACATCCAGATGGTGGGGATGGTATCCTAATTTGTGGCGTGTCGTGTGAAGGTGAAACATTTTTCAGCAGTGAAAAAAACATTTCTGTAAATACTTTTCACTCTTATACTGGGGGCATTCATTCAGGGCATGTCCTGTTTATCGATTATAAGGAACAAGCGAGAGGTCATGAGTCCCGAATCGTTCATAAAATTTTGTTTTCAAATTGTATATGTGTAATTATAATGAATATTAATAGCAATTTTACTATGTGGTATAATATTTTAAAAGATAGTAAAGTTGTTAATAAGTTTTTGGTTTATGTCTAATCCAAGAGTCATAAAAGTTTGTGGTTATAGTCACAGTAGCAGATGCAACACGAATTTATTTACAAATTTATTAACAAACTTCAAACGTATGATACTACACATGATTTTGATAAGTTTTTACTTTTTTATTTACAGTTTAGGGCCAACTATATTGACCTGTATAGCCGAGTGGTTAGCGATCATACCTACTAAGCTAGACGTCCCGGGTTCGAATCCCGGTAGGTGCAAGAATTTATATGATTAATATTGATGTTTGTTTCCGAGTCATGGATGTTTATATATATTTACTAGTGGACCCAACAGACGTTGTTCTGTCGGAAATTTCGGACACACGTCTTAAATTAGAAAAATCGGTCCAGCTGTTAGAAGGAGTCCTCTAAAATACACTATATGGACGGAATTGAGAATCTAAACCAATCTCAAATTCACTGGAACACACAAACAAATCATCAAAATCGGTCCAGCCGTTTAGGAGGTAGTTTAATTGTGAATCAAAATCATTCTCAAATCCACCTGAAGACACATCAATCTCAAATTCACTGCAACACACAAAAAAATCATCAAAATCGGTCCAGCCGTTTAGGAGGTAGTTCAATTGTAAATCTAAACCATTCTCGAATCCACCTGAATACACACAGAAAGTTTCATTAGAATCGGTCCAGCCGTCTAGGAGGAGTTCAGTGACATACACACGCACACAAGAAATATATATATAAAGATGTATGTTTAAGTAAGTATATTGTATTAAATATATAGTTGTCTTGTAACCCATATTACAGGCTATATGCTTAATTTGGGGCAAGATAATTTGTGTAAAAGTGTGTTAACTTTATTATTATTATTAATTGTATGTGCTAAATAAGCAAATAAAATATAATATATAACATTCTCATGTCTCGATGTTTGTTAATACATATAATGTAGTACGATATATTTGGTAGGTCTGAGAATCGGTTGCATCAATTTTTTATATCCCAATTTTTTTTAATTACTTTCTATGGCAATACAACGTTTGCTGGGTCAGCTAGTCTTATATGTAAAATTCTCGTGTCCCGGTGTTTGTTACCAAACTCCTCCGAAAAGGCTAAACCAATTTGTTTGAAAATTTGTGTGCATATCGGGTAGGTCTGAGAATCGGCCAAAATCTGTTTTTCATACCCCTTATTATTTATAAGGATCACTCACCTCTAAATATTTTTCGAAAGTATCTTGGAATGCAGCGACCATCCTCACACTATAAATTTAATGAATTTTATAGTTATTTTAGTATTGTATATATAGTTTCTTGCGCCTATTAATTTTAACCTGAAAACCTTTTTTCCACATAAACGATAACATTTGTTTTAAAAGCACTAAATCGCCCAATAAAATACGTACTAACTTGACTTAACCGTGTAGTAGGTATAACAAGTTAATGTTTGTTCCTGGTGTTAATGTTAAGATTGTTGCAGTTTCGAGAAAATTCGCGATGCACCTATGGTCATACATTTTTAAAAATGTACTGCGATGTAGTATTTAATACGTTTATTTCTTTAAATTTTTAATATTTCCCAATAAGGTAGCGAAATGTATGTACAAAAAGTTCTAAAATATTTTAAGAATCTATAATTTTATCTTTATCTATAATTTCATCGTATAAAATATGTAAATTTCGGCAGCGTTTCCTAAGAGTAAGATTCCGTAGGAATTATAAAGTTTATGAATTTTAAGTGAGTTGGTATTGTTGTCATACGTAAGCTTCTACACAAAATAACCAGTGGGCGGCTCCTTGAGGAAGCCGGCTAGATTATGGGTACCACAACGGCGCTTATTTCTACCGTGAAGCAGTAATGTGTAAGCATTACTGTGTTTCGGTGTGAAGGGCGTCGTAGCTAGTGAAGTTACTGGGCAAATGAGACTTAACATCTTATGTCTCAAGGTGACATGCGCAGTTGTAGTGCCGCTCAGAATTTTTTGGGCTTTTCAAGAATCCTGAGCGGCACTGTATTGTAATGGTAAGGGCGTATCAATTACCATCAGCTGAACGTTCTGCTCGTCTCGTGCCGTTATTTCATAAAAAACGACATTTTTTATATTAAATTAGTTGCAGGTTATCGTTTATTATTACCCGAGCATGTAGCACAGAGATAATCCGAAAACTATTTCATTCACTCGTTTAACTAATTCGAAACTAAAATATCGGAGAATAAATGGTTTTTCACCAGCTCTTTGCTGTTAAATACATCCCAAATCTTACCATTTTATCTTTATTGCTCATCAAATAAAACCCAAAAAAAGTCAAGCTTTCTACTAGTAAAACAAAAAATAAAAGAAAAAATATCTGTATAAAAAGGTTCTAGTATATAATATCTTGAAAAGATATATTTTCAAAAATAACCGGACTTTATTTTTGGGCGGCTTATTGTAAATAATTACAAACAATATTACCAAAAACAATTATTAATTAAACTAACGAATAGTAGCACGGTGTATCATTCCACTTCATATACTCTTATTCTAAATGCCGGCATCATTAAGGATAGACTCATGAATCGCTTCGGTGCGGTCGACGGCTTTAAAAAGTTTCGCGCGAAAATTTTCTCTATCTTTTCGTGTGCTGGAATTAGTTCCGCCATTTTGAATAGTGGGCGCGTCACATACGCATCTACGGAAGACAATGTTTTTACATATTGTTTATTCATTAATTTACTTGGATTAACCAATACAGTTATTTCAACACAAGGGTAAGTTCTTTTTATTTATCTTTTTAAGATTTTATTCAAATAAAACGTGAGTGAAATTAAATCGAACGGGATTTCCTGTATTCTTCTTGAACCAATATAGCTTTAATTTAAAAAAGAGATATTATTTTTGTTTATTTTTAATACAGCCAACAAAGAATTGTGCTTAAATATAAAAATACACAAAAATAAATCTTTTGTGCATAAACATACGTCCAAATGTTACACATTTAGGGTTATTTATTATTAAAAAACAACACATGGAAAAAAGAATATTAAATAATACTTCTAGTACGACGAGTCTGTCGACCTGTTTAGCCGAGTGGTTAGCGATCATACCTACTAAGCCAGACGTCCCGGTAGAATCTCGGTAGGTGCAAGCATTTATATGATGAATATGGATGTTTGTTTCCGAGTCATGGATGTTTATATGTATTTATGTATGTTTAAGTAAGTATATTGTATTAAATATATCATTGTCTTGCAACCCACAGCACAGGCTATATAAGTATGCCTAATTTGGGGCAAGATAATTTGTGTGTGTCAATAAAAAAAGTACCTCCATTGCTCCTGCAAAGAAGGGAGAGTCACTGCTAAATTGTTTTACCAAATGGGCTATAACAAAGTTGTTTATATCAATGTATAACTTTTACGATAAGTTTATTTTTTATGTAGTTTTTGCAACAGTATGGTTAAGTATTCTAATAAGGCTACAGTTACAGCCTAGCTTAAGTTAATAGGATATACATGTTGACTCTTACCACGAAGCCTTCGGTACGATCCTCCCCGCGCGTACTAGGAGAACAGAATAGAAATATATTTATTTACCATAGGGAGTGATAATAACATAATAATATATTGTAACAATACTTAGTAAGAGCTACATCAGTTCGTAAAGGGGCTTTGATGTGTTTTTTTTAATGAAAATATAGACGAACAGGACGTTTAGTTGATCGTTATTGATACGCCCAGCCCATTACAATGCAGTGTCGCTCAGGATTATTGAAAAACCCAAAAATTCTGAGCGGCACTACGGGTGCGCTCGTCAACTTTAGACATAAGATGTCGAGTCTCATTTGCCCGGTAATTTCACTAGCGGCGCCCTTTAGACCAAAACACAGTAAAGCTTACGCATTACAGCTTCGCGGCAGAAATAAGTGCCGTTATGGTACCCATAATTTAGCCGGCATCCGGTGCAAAGGAGCCTCTCACTGGTGAATGGTGATGAATTTTTATTGCAAATATGAACGTTTATTCTGTATAAAATCGTCTTTTTAAAAGGCTGGTTATGCTTATATAGCTCCATTTTAACCATAGTAAAGGTGCGCCGACAATTACGTGAAACATTTAGGGCGTCGAGCCAAAACTCACCTAAGAAATAGAGTAAATAAGGGAGAAATCTTGGTTAAATAGGGAAAAAAAATGGGTGTCTAAATTATTACCTCACACTGAATGTGAATGGGGGTGTTTTATATCAAAATTTTGGATAAGTACTTCTCGTTTGATTTTTAAATGTTATTGATGTCATGTTACTGATTAGGTAACATGCTTTTTTATGAAAATAAGGGACGAGACGAGCAGGACGTTCAGCTGATGGTAATTGATACGCCCTGCCTATTACAACGCAGTCCCGCTCAAGATTATTGGAAAACCTAAAAATTCTGAGCGGCACTACAACTGCGCTCGTCACCTTGAAACATAAGATGTCAAGTCTCATTTGCCCAGTAATTTCACTAGCTACGGCGCCCTTCAGACACGGCAGAAATAGGCGCATAAATTAAATAATTTAATATAAATTAAATATATACTTAAATCGATATCAATTCAAATTTTTATATTGGTAATAATTATATGTATATTTGTAACCCTTACGGGCTTTGAGGCGCAAACATGAATATCTCGCAGATTGCAGATTTTTTTTCTACTTATTGGCACTTATCGTTATATTTTGGATAACTCACACGATATCTTTATAAATTATACCTTTGTGTTATTCTGATGTGTAAGCCATGTATTGTAAAGTTTAATTAAAATCCATGCAGTAGTTTTTGCGTAAATAAGTAACAAACATACACACACACTCACAAATTTTCGCATTTATAATATTAAGTAGGATATCGCAAACGTCACTAAATTTTTAAGAACTTTATAAATAGTTTATTTATTGCAAAAGTAGCAACAAATAAACCTTTCAATTATAACGGTTAAAAATATGTTTTTACTTAAAAAAATAGTATATATTATGAAAAATAAAAATAATTATTAAATTAATGGAATTATAAGTGGCAGTCTTGTATAAATTCTTCGCACTTTCACTCAAATAGTTCATCTTATGTTGATAAATCTTCATAATCTTCACTAATCTAATTGAATGTATCAGTAAAGTATATGTAATCTATGTGAAATGTATCATAAATGTGAAATTTTTCAGAGTTACTTCAAGAATCGTAATTCTTCTGAATCAAATAGAGGACAATGTTCTAATTGAGTTGGATTCGGCTTCCTCCCAAAACCCTAAACCCTTAAACTACATGTTTCATAGTTCGAAAGGGTCATAGTTCGTACATCCAATCTAATAATGATTTATTGCGGGTGATCCCGCCGATGCCTACTATATCTAAATTTGTCGAGTACATTCATACAGCGGTACTTACATATATACATCTAACAAATTATTTAACTATTTAAGTTTCATTTATTGACAACCATTAATAATTGACAAAATAATAGTTCATGGATACTATTTTATCTTTTCAATAGTGAAGCCAGTCGCTTCTCGGCCCTGAAAATAATTATCGATCGATATTTAATAAGTCCAAAGATTATGTAACGATTCTATAGACTATTCAATAGCTTTTTTCCTTGGCGAAACTATATGTAGCAAAACTTTATCAATTTATTTAAAATAATATTGAATGGGCGTGATTTTGCGGAAATAAACTTGGATAATTATGGATTTCCAAACAAACTGTCTTATGCCAGATTTTAGGGAGTTAACATTTCCTGAGGATGTGGAAACACGTGTCGAATTGATTGAAAATGCACCTTTGTGGAATTTTCAAGAACACACATCTAAACACAACCTTAATTCTTTTTACTCTCTGTTGTCGTAGCGTATGGACGGCAGTGATCACATACCATCAAGTGACCCCTTTCTCCTCCTGTTCCTTCCTTCCGTGGTACTTCATTGAATGTTGATTCAAATATTATACAAAATAAAGTTACGAGTTCAAATCAAATCAAAATCACTATATTCATGTAGGTCACGGAAATGACACTTATGAATGTCAAAATTTTCTTATTGAATCCACTGCTAATTTGTAAAGGATTGAGCTTATGAAAAGAATAGCAAAAAACTCATTGCCACTCTTTTAAATCATGATTTACATTTACAAATCATTTCAATTACAATATAATACAATATGTAAATTGTTGCAACAAACATACTATCTATTAACAATGTTGTTTTTATTAATAAACATAGTATTTTCTTTGATTAACGCGAGTGTTACACATTTAAATAAAACATTTTTCTACAGCAAATACCACCTTCGAGGCAATAAATGGCGCTTTACTTCATAATGACAACTATGACTCATTTCATCTATAGTCCCCCTGAAAACGAGATCTGGAAAGGTCTTGAAACGTCGGGTTAACTAAAATAAAAATGTAACTTTTACGCAAAAATGAAATGTAATAACAGTTCCAATTACACGCGTTTTAATCCTTTAAAAGTATTTTATTTAAACTTTGTTAAATGAAAACATTTCTAATTAAAGAACAAAGATTACCTACATACTCGTATATGTTAAACTAGCTGACCCGGCAAACGTTGTTTTGCCATATAAATTATTTTAAGAGTTAGACCGTAGTGTCTTAGACATTGTAAAATTACTATATTTTTCTAAATTAAAAGAATTTTTCTAAAATAAACGTAGCTTAAGTTATTCCTTATTACATCTGATCCTGCAAATAATAGTCCCGTCAAAATCGGTCCAGCCATTTCAGAGATTAGCCGGAACAAACAGACAGATAGACAGACAAAATTTTTAAAATGTGTTATTTTGGTGTATGTACCGTATATTTATAGTATTCATATACATGTAGTAAAAAGTTGTTATAACAATATTACAAACAGACACTCCAAATTTATTGATATGTATAGATGTATAGAAGATAACAGTGGTAAAAACACTCTTAAATACAGATAAATAAAATTGAAACGCAATAAATTAAATTTGATAGTGACAACAATGATTCAAATAAAACGTAAACGAATTTTACTGGTTTATTTAAATTTATTTGAAGCTCTTTCAACGCGTTTGATGTATTTGTAGATTAAAGATTTACAGATCGTACCATTTATAACGTGGGAGTGTTTGTTACCAAATGATCAATATTAGACATGGCAATGAATGTACTACAGAAGCAAGATAGTATTTTTATCTATACATATAAATAAAATTGGAGTGTCTGTTTGTAATATTAAAATAACCGTTTTTTACTACATGTATATGAATATACATACACCAAAATAACATTTTTTTTTTTTTACATATTTTGTCTGTCTGTTTGTTCCGGCTAATCTCTGAAATGGCTTTACCGATTTTGACGGAACTTTTATTGGCAGGTAGCTGATGTAATAAGGAGTAACTTAGGCTACGTATATTTTAGAAAATTGTTTTATATTAGAAAAATAAAGTAATGTTGCAATGTCCAAGAAACAGTCTAAATCTAAAATAATTTATATGTCAAAACAACGTTTGCCGGGTCAGCTAGTTTTTCGGTTTATAAACGGTTTTTTAAAACAATAGGTCTGCTTAATGTTTTCTTTTATTTAATCATTTTAAAATTTAAGTTATTATATATTTTATTGGAACTGTGTTCAGTTCATCGTTCCGGAAATACCATTCGCAGTCTTCCGCAATAGCGGAACGGCAAAAGTGTGCTTAAAGACAATGTAAGCACACTTTAACTCTTAGTCGTATGTCAACTGCCACTGTCTGAATCGGACTCTATATCTATACCTAAACAGAGAAAATGTTTTACATTGCTGGTTATTGATCAAGTGTATTTTAAGCAACTGGAGTAAATGCGGCAATGTGTGTTTCGGTTTTCTTTTTATTCGATGACATTTGTCTATATAATGTATAGAATAGAACGTCATCTTTTTTTATGACAATAAGGGACGAGACGAGCAGGAAGTTCAACTGATGGTACTGCCCTGCCTATTACAATGCAGTAGTGCTCAGGATTCTTGAAAAATCTAAAAATTATGAGCAGCACTACGATTGCGCTCGTCTCCTTGAGACATAAGGTGTTAAGTCTTATTTGCCCAGTAATTTCACTAGCTACGGCGCCCGTCACACTGTAACATTATAATGCTTACACATTACTGCTTCACGGCAGAAATAGCCGCCGTTGTGGTACCCATAATCTAGCCGGCATCCTGTGCAAAGGAGCCTCCCACTGGCTGTTCACATTGTCATTATTCAACCAAGTCCTCCTATTTCATAAAATATACGCGACTGAATCCGCAGGAGAGGTATAGTATAGTAAAAGTATAGCTTCAGCGATTTCATAGCCGTCACCTCCCGAGGCATGTGAAGGCCCTTAGTAATGTAATTATCGATAATGGCTATATTGTATGACACCCTTCTCATGGCAATTTGAAGCTGAATTTGATATCAGAATCTAATGTGTTTCCACTTAATTTATGCTAATATTATCGTGGTACGTGTGTGTGTTTTAGTAAGTTAACGATACATTCGATTATCTATAACTTTATTATTAATAACATCTTATTTAAAAAATATGTGCTTAAATGCTAATAAAACATATATGTGTGTACTGGTAATATTTATATTATGTTAAAAATAACGTAACAGTTTAAGTACGTTTGTGTGTATTAGTATGCAAGTAAATACGATGCATACGATTATCTATAACTTTATTCTTAGTAACATCTGGTTTAAGATATACATGTGCTTAAATACTAGTTAAAACATCTATGTGTGTACTGACAATATTAATGTTATGTTAAAAATTACGTTAATAGTTTAAGGAAAATAAATAAATATTATTCTGATTTAAATCATAATAAAGGTACCTGCTAGATTCCTAAATCGTCAAGGCAGTGTGGACGATGAAATTGTATGGGCATCTTTTTAAGGGTTAGTAATTGTTTTAATAGTATTTATGGCTTATTTTTCCTTTCTTCTATAATACTCCCCCTGGAACACAAATATAGTTTTGTGTGAACTTTTTCTCAGATTCGGTAACTATTGATTCGAAAAACGAGAGAAAACTAGTGTAATCTTTACGCGCGATTGAAGTAAACCTTAATTATTAACTTTAGGAATAATTTACAGATGCATATAAATATACTTTTTTTTTTGGTTATCTGAAAGCTCATAGACAAAATATGTTATTTTCGTTTGCCCTTGTTTGTCCCACCAATTTAAGGACATCTAGTATATAACAAATATTCTTAAAAAGTTGAGAGACAAGAAGTTTTAATTAATACCAGTAAATATATACTTACATTAATAATTAAAACTGTGTTATTAATAAACAATGGAATAAAAATAATTAAATTATTAATATCACACATATCAATATAAATTTATTATTGAATATTAACGAATATGGCTCTATGGGCTCGGACCTTTTGCCTGTCCGATGGACGAAGAAATATTAACGAATGTCGCAAATGTCAGACTTTTATTTATTATTTATTACAAAGTAGTCAGAAATGAATAAATACACTTGGAGATTTTCAGAAACTATTACTGAGAAATTTGAAATAATTTTTTAAAAAAACTTGTAATGGTTAAAAATTATTTCAATTGGCTATTTTCTGCCGAAAGTACTAACGTTACTTACGTCAGGAAAATATTCTGAGTTACCCCCAAGTCACGCCCACGGACTAGTAAAAAAAATAAGGACTCCGTGTCACCTTACATAACAGTGTAGCAGCAAAACAAGCCGATTAACGTGTAAATACATAGCCCCACGCACACACTTACACTACTACAGGCCGATAGGCGGCCATTATGAGAACTGTCATGGTCTGTGACAGATCAGTTTGCGTCTCAATAAAATATTTTAAAAATGCCGTCGTGCGTTGTGAAAAAGTGTAAAAACGATACTATATAAGTATTTGTGGCCATATATGATTATTTAAGGGAGAAAAATTGTGTAACTAGTATCCCCCGTAACCGCACACACCTGCTAATATCACGGCGCGGAGACCTTCTTTTTTTACTCGTCCGTGGTCACGCCTAAAGAGGTTTTACTTCGAACTTTTAAAAGCGCCGAGATATGAATATATTCAAATGGCGATTTATTTCATTACAACAGTTTTCTCTGCCCCGTCTGCGTCTGTGTTTCATATACTTTACTCTAAAGTGTTCCGAAAGTTTTAAAATTACTTTATAAGTGTTTTGAAGTTCTGTACTTATTTCAAGTGTCACTTGATTAAATTTTTTCCCTGAGGAATGGAATAAAATAGCGGTTCATATCTTAATATTCATAGAAGAGTGTTTTTTTGACCTTATCCAGATCACATTATGTAAAGCGACCCTCAAAAATTAAACTTAGATCTTATAATAAAATATGCAAGTTTTAATAAAGAATTTATGGAAGCTATATAAATTTACACTTGTATTATTTATACATCTAGATAGAGCCTCTTGGTGTTAGACAACCGATGAAAACAGGCCAGTTTAATTACTTGTGCATTGCTCAAAATAGAGGTTAACTGTCAAGGTTCATCTAGACGCATTTATGTTCTAAGAATTTACAAAATTGCCTATGTAGGTACATTTATTTGCTTATTATATTTTATTGGTCAGTCATAAATGCAATTGCCTGCTTTAAGACTTTTATTATGTATCCATATCCTCTACATATCCTTCCTCTATTCTATTTATTCCATTTGTACGAGCTCAGCTACTTTCAACAGATTTAAAATAAATTGATGACTCAAAACTCTAAAAAAAAGTTTTTGTTTATTTGTAAGGGTTGAACGTCGAGTAATTCCGTATTATTTAAAAATGGAATCTGATGATTAGATGTGTAATTGAGGAAAATAAGTTTACCAAAAGTGTTTTTCAGCAAACAAGCAATTGTATACTGAAATATGATTTAGTACATTGGAACTGATGTAGAGAACAAAAAATACTCTGTGACGGATGGATCACTTGGCGTTGCGTAGAGACGTCGCTTCATTGTGTGTCTTCTACCGCATTTATCACAGGGAATGTGCTAAAGAGCTGTTTCACCGAATCCCACCTTCGCACGACACGCCACAAATTAGGATATCATCCCCACCATCTGGATGTGTTTTATAGATTTTTATAGCTTTAAGACCCGGCGCCGAGTCTTGCTGGAAGGACCATTCTTGGTTATTGAACATGGTGTTGTTAAGGTGCTTCACTACCATCTCAAGAATGAAATCTTGATACACTTGTGCCGATGTTTTGTAGCCTTTTTCACAAAAGTATAGCTCAGTCACTCCTTTATCGGTAATACCCCACCAAACCATCACTGAAGTCGGATAGTGCCCACGTTGCACTCTGTCGACTAATTGAGAAGCTTCCTCAGAGCTTTGAGCATAAATACGGTCATTTAGTTTGTTAAAATGGTGATCAATTGTAAAAAAATTCTCATCCGATCACAAAAAAATTCTGTGACCTCCAATTGCGTGCCGCTTTAGTATTTGATTCGATTTTACCACCCTATTCTTTTAATTATCAGTTAAGAAATGAGAACGTCTCTTAGAGGCTGCAAGTCCTAAATTATCTTTTAAAATACGTGACATGGTTCGAGGTGCTATCTTCATCTCGCGAGATAAAATCTTTTGCTTTGTATATTATACACACATCAAAAAAGTCTAAGTAACATGCATGATATTACAAATTTACCATTTATATTAATTAATTTCTAAGTCTTTATTCACTCAAAGTGTATAGGTATGTAAACGTTTTGTTATTGATGATATACTGTCTGGATGTAAATAAAAAAATCGATTATGTTTTGTTTTTTTTATTAAATTAAATGAAAGGGAATTTGTTTGAATTTTAGTGCGTTTTTATTGCTACGTTTAGTCTTGATTTTATAATTTTACCAACCATTTAAATAAAGTTAGCGACAAAATTGAATTGTTAGATATTCTTTACGTCATGGAGCGACGTCATTTGACGGCAAATGAATTGCAAAGAGGTGTAGGGATGGTGCAAGCGGGAAGTAATCAATCTCAGGTATCTCAGCATTTTGGCATTCATATAAGTGTTATTTGTCGTCTTTGGCAGCGCTACAACAATAAAAGGGAACCCGCTGATTCAGGCCGTAAAAGGAGTACAATCTCTCGGCAAGATCGGTACATACAACTGACTGCAAGACGCCAGCCGATGTTAACCGGTCGAGAGATAAGTTTGAGGCTACAAAATTTAAGCGGTGTTGATATAAGTCCCCAAACTGTGCGAAATCGACTGCATGAGTACTGCCTACGAGCTTGACGCACAATTAGGTGCCAACCGATACGTCGCGGGAATCGCGCTCGTCGAAATGAATGGTGTAGAGAACGCAGAACATGGACCTCAGAACAATGGGATAAAATTATGTTTTCCGATGAGTCGCGATTCGGGTTTAGGCCTGATACACGAAGGGTGCGAGTGTAACGTCGGCCCGGAAATACTGAAAGGCTCAGGTGCATTCAGGAAGTTCATCTATACAGCGGCTCAACAGTTATGGTATTGGCGGGTCTTATGAAGAACAGACGAACTGAGCTCGTTTTTGTAAATGGAAACATAAACGCTGAAAATTACGTTGAGGATATTCTCAAAACTTATGTACATCCATTTGCACAAACCTTTGGCTCCGATTTTACGTTAATGCATGACAATGTGCGTTCACATATAGCTCGGCGAACCAGTGAATACTTGGCAACGGAGAACGTCCGGATATTGCCCTGGCCTGCACAATCGTCAGACCTCAACCCCATCGAGCACGCATGGGACATGCTCCAGAGACGTGTTTTGAAGGACTTGGACGGAGTGACAAAAACCCAACAGCTGAAGGATTTGCTACAATTCCATTTGGAGCGAAAACCGCAAGATGACATAAACAGTCTCATTAATTCAATGAATAATCGTTACCGACAAGTTCTGAATAGCTGAGGAGGCCATACTTTGTATTAAATTATGCTTTTCTTTCACAATAAATTCATTTTCTTTAGAAATTTCATTTTGTCAAATAAATTTTTAGTTGCTTGTGTACCTTAGTTTCTGCAGTATATTCTATTATTGTTAATTTCTGTTATTAAAAGATCTGATAAAGACAACAGCTGTTATTTTTACATCACAGGACCCTAAAAATATTATTTTAAAAATAAAATACAACGTTATATGTGTGTACGAGGTGTGTTCAAAATATAACGAGAATTTTTGTTTTATGAAAAAAATCTTTATTTATTCATCAATATCTCTTTTGTCCCCTTCAAAGTAATCCCCCTCGGATATAATGCACTTGTGCCAACGCTTTTTCCAATCCTCGAAACACTTTTGAATCTCGATCTTTGTAATAGCTTTTAGCTCTTTCAGCGATTCGATTTTAATATCATCTATGCTTGTAAAACGACGGCCTTTTAATGCAATAATAAATTAATATCCGTAAACCCATGTTTCGTCACCTGTTATAACACGTTTTAGTAGTTTTGCATCGTTATTAACTTCATTTAGCGACTCCTGAGCAACTTCCATGTTTTTGCCGCTGTTTTTGTTCGAAATTTAACAATTTTGGAACGAATTTTGCTGCCACACATTTCATACCCAAAACATCAAAAAAAAATCATGGCATGAGCCAACTGATATGCCAATATCATCAGCGACTTCTCTGATTGTGATTCGGCGATCGTTCATAACCATTTCTTTCACTTTTTTCACGTTTTCATCGGTTGTTGATGTGCTTGGGCGTCCGGGTCGTTCGTCACCTTCAAAGTTTTCGCGGCCATCTTGGAAACGCTTATACCACTCGTAAATCCTTGCTTTACTCATAGCAGACTCACCATATGCCTTTGTTAACATTTTATAAACTTCACTACACTTTATTTCATTTTTTACGCAAAATTGAATACAAATTCTTTGATCCATTTTTTTTCACAAACGAAAATCGCCGAGCTCGAAAAACACGTCTAACGTTAGCGGCTGCCACTCAAAAAGTAAGCAATGAATATTGCTGAAAATTTTATCTATTTATATATTTTATATATCGTACTTCAGGGGCATGTGTACCAACATAATAAAAATTTTTTTTATACAGGCGGACTCTCCAAACCCGCGAAATTTTCTAACCCGCTAAATTAAAAATTCTCGTTACTTTTTGAACACACCTCGTATGTTAAAACCTAAACTGCAAAATTGTACATAGGATCATATTATTATTCACGTGGATAAGCATTCTTTTTCTATTATACATTATAATGATTACATTAAATTAAAACTATCATTACAGGTAAGTGTAACAAGAATACTGGGACCACTTTCGCGTAAGATTAAAGAGAGCGCAAAAAAATAGTGGAAGAGTTTCTTGTGCCACTTCCTCAGAGCACCATTTGTTTCCGAAGCGGTAGTAGTGTCTAGTATATTAGAAATGACATCAAAAAGAATTCAGAAAGAATCTAAAAGAAAAAGAATTCTAAAATAAGAAGAAGGAAATTTGCCCTTTGCCTTTTATAGATAGCTCTAGGCTGATCTGTAGACCGAAAAAGCTGCCAGCGATTGGGTTTCCGGTAGCCTTATTAAGGACCCCACAAGCCAAGTGTCTCGAAAACCTCAACAAATGCTCTGAGGATGTCCTCATGCTGGCATGACGCTTGATACAGCCTGCCGATTTTCTTCTTCTTCGTCGGATTACTCTTGACAGAGCAGTCGTGGTCACGTCGAACGACGAACGATTCTACGCCAGTTATCCCTGGCTATTGCTTCTCTGGCACATGTGTTGAGGGGAGTATTGGTTAAGGCTTTGATCTGGTCTGTCCAGCGCATAGGGGAGCGTCCTCTTGACCTACTGCCGTTGACCCTTCCCTGAACAACAAGTCTCTCTATGGCATGCTCTCCACGTCGCGTGATATGTCCGAAGTATCTAAGGATACGGGCTCTGACTATAGATGAAAGCCTTTCTTTCACCTTGAGCTCTTCAAGTATCGAGACGTTTGTGCGGCGTTGTGTCCAAGATACTCGTAGCATTCGTCTCCAACACCACATTTCTAGTGCGTCAATCCTTTGTCTCTCTCGTTCTTTGACTGTCCATGTTTCGGCACCATATAGTAGTATGGGAAACACTAGAGATCTTACTAACTGAACTTTAGTAGCTTTGGTGATATTCCTGTCCCGCCATATCCTCGTCAACTTCTGCATTGCAGATCTGGTAATAGCCATTCGCCTTCTTATTTCGTCTTCCGAGCCACCAGTATTAGCGACCAGTGATCCTAACTATATGTATGACTGTACAACCTCGCAATTAGCAATCTCGACTATATCTGGTGCATTGTTTTGACTTCGATCGACAATCATCATTTTTGTTTTCTGCCGGTTTATTTTAAGGCCATACTGGAGGCTGGTATGCTCGATACGATGTAATAATTCAGCAATGTTTTCCTTACTTGTCGCTATTAACGTGGTGTCGTCGGCATATCGGAGATTGGATATGTTTTTGCCGCCAATTGGTATGCCATCTGTCCAATCTTCTAGAGCTATCCTCATAATGTGCTCCGTATAAATATTGAACAGAAGAGGCGACAAAATGCAGCCCTGCCTGACTCCTGCAGAGGGATGAAGTGGGTCGGACGTGACATTATCCACCTTGACTGAAGCGGAACCATGTTCATAAAGGGCTCTGAGGATTTGCACCAAGTGCTTGGGCACTCCCATCTCTATGAGGATCTTCCATAGTTGTGGCCATTTAACAGAATCAAATGCCTTTTGGAAATCAACGAAGCATATGAAAGTCGGTCTGTTGAATTCCTTTGCTTTCTCTATTATTTGTCTCACAATTAGGATCTGTTCTCGTGTACCTTTGCCCTTTACGAAACCGGCCTGCTCTGGTGCTATTTCCTTCAGAATATAAGCCGTTAATATAATATGTTACATATGGTGTGAAACATATCTACTCCGAAATCTCCGCAACATCTGATTGTCTCTATTGGAATACAGTAATTTCCAACTGCCTTCCCTCGTTTTAGATGGTTGATTCCAGCTTTAACTTCTTCTCTAAGAATAAGAGGTTCCAAGTCCTGATCTTCCGGTTCAGTGGAGATATAGCTGCGCGAATCAGGGTCAAAGAAGAGCGACTGGCAGTAATTCTTCCAGACTTTCAGAGTATTTTCCAGTTCAGTCACAACCTTTCCATCCGAGCTGATTTTAGGCAGTATATCAGATATATAGATAGATAGATAGATATAGATAGACTAACAATATTCGTTATCGATATCAAAAACAAATTAAGCGCTCTGAATAGCCATAACTGTAGCAATAAATCATAAAATAAATATCCGTCATTCTCATGATCTACCATAACACAGATAGCGTTTTATTGGCAGAGATATTAATATGATAGGAGGATACATTTATTCGGCGTTCTGCCCACTTATTTCTATTAAGATTAGTCACATGATTTTGTTTACAAACAATAATTAATATAGCCAAAGTCATATAAACTTCACTCAATCAGGCTTTAACTAAGCGCTTTTAAATCGCCTCTACAAATATTTTAAAATTACTGAATTTACCATAATTATGTTCGTAAAATTTTGAGCTTGGCCAATCTTGGCTATGGGGTAATTGGCGTGCGGTGCAAGTGCGGTCGTGATCGTATATATAAGACTGTGTATTACTTTTTTTTATGAAAATACGGGACGAGACGAGCAGGACGTTCAGCTGATGGTAATTTATACGCCCTGCCCATTACAATGCAGTGCCGCTCAGGATTCTTGAAAAGCCCGAAAATTCTGAGTGGCACTACAATTGCGATCGTCACCATGAGGCATAAGATGTTAAGTCTCATTTGCCCAGTAATTTCGGCGCCCTTCAGACTGAAACACAGTAAAGTTTACACATTACTGTTTCACGGCGCCGTTTTGGTAGCTATAATCTAACCGTCAAATAGGCGCCGTTTTGGTAGCCATAATCTAGCCGGCATCCTGTGCAAAGGAGCCTCCCACTGGTAAACTGGTTACTTGCTATCGTGTTCAACGCCCACAAAATAATGGACAATCACGTAGATTCTGGCCATGTGACCGGCCTTACATCTTCTACCGCAATTGTAACGGGGAGTAACAGAGAGAAAGAATCATTATTCACTTTGGTCAAAATGACACTTATGAGTGTCATAGATTTTACCACCACTTCGAGAAAGTTGAGCCTTAACGAGAAGAAGTGGCAAGAAAATCATTGCCACACTTTAGATCTATATTAACAGCATTTTACAATATATTTTATGGAATGTTTGTAAAGTGATGCACCAAAATTACTCAAACGCTTTGACATTCTTGTGTAAGTTAAACATAAATTAGTTGAAATCTTACAGATGTGTGATATATTTGCTCCACTCGCAATAAAAGTTTAATATTTTTATAAATTAAATTATTAAAACGCGTTCAAACATGGAAACCATTGTTACAAAACGCGTCTCGCAATAAGACCCATAGTGCCGATGAACACGTAGTGGATATTGTGAGTACATTCTGTGCACCCGTGGACACAAATGGTGATACAGTGATACCGTGTTCGTCATCATCACCGGTGCCCCCCGCCCTGTCCAGCCGCGCACTACGAGCTCAAGTCCGCAGTAAGAGGTGGGACGTATCGCGAATCCACCACACTCACTCTGATGAAGAACCTCCAAATGGTCCAAAACTAGTCGGTATCGACACCGATCAAACGTGAGATAAGCCGGATCAATAAATATTTTTTATAAATTATTAATATATTTCAATCTATCTTGTATATATAAAAGAGAATGTATGTTTGTTGTATGTTCCCTAGTAACTCCAAAACTATTCGACCGATCTCAATGAAATCTTTTATAATAGATTCGTTGAAGCTCAAGGAAGGTTTACATATATATAATTTATATGGCAAAACAACGTTTGCCAGGTCAGCTAGTATGATAATATATTTTTTAATCGAAATTAAAAAAAATGTGTGTGTATTTATGTACGTAGGTACGCAATAATTTATTCCTCTTTGGCGTAATAAAACAAAAATACTTAAAAAAATTGTTCCTCGTTCCTTAAAAATATTTTACGTTTGTAGAAAAAACAATATTGTATTAATGAAGTTATTAGATACAAACAATGAAAATATTACTTTACCACATAATTTAGTTAAATAACGTGTAAATTAATATCATTGAATTGTTTTTATACAATTAGAGAGAAATATTTTTTTTATTATTTTAAAACTTGTATATAAATTCAAAGTATATATTATTATTTATCTAATACTCGTCCATTGGTTCTCGTTCAGTAGATATATGACTTACAAGAGACTTGGTAACTGAAATATATCTAAAATTCTCGTGTCACAATGTTAGTTACCTTACTCCTCCGAAACGGCTTTACTGATTTTTACTTTACCATTTTTTATTTTATATGCATATTCAGTAGGTCTGAGAATCGGCTACAATCTATTTTTCATCCCCATAAGTGTTTAAATTTTTATTTTTATTTTATTATGATTCAGCATTGAAAAATATATACAAATTTAAATTTTCGCCTTTCTACGATCTACAACTATTTTTGTATCACGATTTTTATATTATTCTGTTCCATCCACCAAACCGATATAGGGTTGCAAGATGGCAATCGAATACAATCATTGTAGTACGATATATTTGGTAGGTCTGAATCGGTTGCATCAAAATTTTAATAATTGTTTTTTTTTTTTAAGATGTTATATGGCAATACGACGTTTGCTGGGTCAGCTAGTTTTATATAAAATTCTCGTGTCCCGTTGTTTGTTACCAAACTCCTCCAAAACGGCTAAACCAATTTGATTGAAAATTTTTGTGTATATTTGGTAGGTCTAAGAATCGGCCAACATCTATTTCATACCTCAAAATGATAAGGATCACCCAATCTAATTTTGTTTAATTTATTTTGACAAATTTTTGTTTATGCATTAAACTTCAAATTTTCACCCGTCTACTTATTCTTCCATATTTAATTAAATATTATTCTATTCCATCCACAGATACGCAATAGAGTTTCAAGATGGCAATCGAATATAATAATTGTATTACGATATATTTTATGTAAGATATATTTGGTAGGTCTGAGAAGCGGTCTTCATTTATTTTTTATACTCCAAAAAATTTTATTAGTGATCTTTTTTACTTGCTGGGTCTGCTAGTAATATATATAAACACAAATGGTCTTGCTGACCCGCTAACGTCAGGGTGTTGAATTTGCGTGACGGTGTGCGCGCGCATCGTAAAAAATCACTCTGGTATTTTTCCCAAACGCGCCTTTTAAAAAATAATTATGCATAGGAATTATAACAGAGACTCACTTTACCAGTGGGAGGCTCCTTTGCACAGGATGCCGGCTAGATTATGGTTACCACAACGGCGCCTATTTCTGCCGTGAAGCAGTAATGTGTAAGCATTACTGTGTTTCGGTCTGAAGGGCGCCGTAGCAAGTGAAATTACTGGGCAAATGAGACTTAACATCTTATGTCCCAAGGTGATGAATGCAGTTGTAGTGCCGCTCAGAATTTTTGATGTTTTTCTAGAATCCTGAGCGGCACTGCATTGTAATGGGCAGGGCGTATCAATTACCATCAGCTGAACGTCCTACTCGCCTCGTCCCTTATTTTCATAAAAAAAGACTCTTATTTATAGGATTATAAGCAATCTATTTCACTGCCAAGCAGGCTTATCATTAATGAAGTCTTTTAAACAGTATTCGGCCTTTTAACTCAATTTACTTTGATAAATTTTTGAATATCATTCGGCAGAGACTTGTAATACGTTATACAGTTACCTATAGCCAAAGCCTAGTTTTCGGGACAATTAATAGGGTTTAAATATAAAAAGGGCGCCGTAGCTAGTGAAATTACTGGGCAAATGAGACTTAACATCATATGTCTCAAGGTGACAAGTGCAATTGTAGTGGCGCTCAGAATTATTGGGTTTTTCAAGAATCCTGAGCGGCACTGCATTGTAATGGGTAGGGCGAATAAATTACCATCAGCTGAACGTCCTGCACGTCTCGTCCCTTATTTTCATAAAAAAAAACATTAATCTATACAAAATTTTAATTTATTTTCGACCTTCTGAATTACTACATACACTTTATATGTAAACGCCTCGAATATTCCACATAAACATGACAGAAAAATTGAAGAGTTACTCGCGTTTAGTTGATTGATACTCGTAAACCGTCGACATTCATAAAACAAGACCAAACATCAAGGTTCCACGCGCTAAAATAAGAACATGATGAATGGTGTTTGGATAGTTTTTCATAAGTTTTGTAAATGTTACTGACTCAACGCGCACAGAATAATTAATTTATGTGTTACTCATATAATATGGTGTGGAATAAATGCTGACATAATATTATATACTGTAAGTTTTTAGTGTTTAATTAATTAATTTATTTATTAAATCGCCAACAAGGTATACACTAATATAAACACAGTATAATACAAAAACAATAACATTCACATGGTAAGTGATGCCTCAATTATAGGCGAAAATGACATGATATTAAATTAAATTAAGCCACAAAATAAAAAAGAACTATAAATATATTATATATAACTACGAATACAATCTTAATATAAATTTACACAAAATATTATCGAAAAATAACGATTGAGGTCATCCCTCCCTTGAAAGAACCGTTTTAATATATTTTTTAAATTTTTGTAAGTTGTGATCAAATATGTCGACTTCATCGTGATGACTATTTATTTGATTTATAATTTAATTATTATTTTTTTATATTTATTTTTAAAAAATTGACACACACAAGTTATCTTGCCCCAAACTAGGCCTAGTCTGTACTTTGGGTACAAGAGAACGATATATTTAATACAATATACTTAAACATCCATGACTCGGAAACAAACATCCATATAAATGTTTGCACCTACCGGGATTCAAACCCGGAACCTCTAGCTCAGTAGGCAGGGTCACTAACTACTGGGCTAAATGGGTCGTCGAATTTTCGCTACTATGCTTTTTTCATGCAAATCCTGTAAGTTTTTCATGCATATATTGAAATTTAATAATAATTAAAGGTATTTTGCTAATGTTCTCATTGAATATACAATATGATTTTCTGAGTCAAATTAGTTTAACATAACGTGGTGTGCCTTGAACATTACTGTGGAGGTACGCAAACTTATTTACTGAAGGTATTTTTTTTATTAAAGCCATCACATTAATAGAACTGTATATGCCCCTCGCAAATCTTTGATACTTAAAGCTTAAGATCGTTTATATCTCTAGATAGACTATGATAGCTGTGAAAACGTCGGAAAACAACTGTCAGCTGTTATTTATTTAGATTTATTTTAAATTTTTTAGTGGGATTTTCTATAAAAATGTTTTTTTAAACTATTATCTACTTTTCATTTTTTAGTTTTTTTTTGTTATATTGAATTGTCGTCGGTCCTTAATAAGTATGCCGAATTTAATCCGACGTTTTGAAGGGGGTCAAAATTATGTTGAATGATTCCGTTACTATACTAACATACGTATGAAGCTAATAAAAGCGTATTAAAAAATGAGTAAATAGTATGAGTGAGTTGATTCTTGAAGTATAAATAACACGGAAAACGAACGAAATTAATAACAGTGAGATTTTACTATGTTGTTTAGGAATATTATGAATTAATAACTAAGTAATGTACATGTGTATAAATAATAGTGTAGATAACTTACAAATTAGGAAGAGTTTAATTTATTATAGATGCACGATATTATAATATGGTTTAAGAGCGTAAACTCGCCAACAAACTGTTGCAACAGTTTGGCGAGATGTAAAATTTAAGTACCAACTGTGCAAACTTTTGTAATTAATTAAATAAAAAAAAAATGCCAAAATACTTCAGAGTATTGTACGTTCCTTCGCAGCCATTTGTATTATACGTCATTAATTCTCTGGACGCTCGCGAGTGGCGCTTCAAATAGGCACAAAAAATTTATCGTCAAACATATGGAACAGCCTGTCCAGTGGTATTTATACAGGTCAGTGACGCAATCTAACACACTGTGTCATACAAACCGCGAGTGTAAGACGTAGCTCAAGAATATTAGCTTAGCGTGTCACGTACATTAAACTAATATTCCTGGCCCGTTTTTATCGGTTGGCAAGAGACTATCTAGACGTATAAATTATCTAAGCTTAAAACCTAAGTAAAATAATAGTGCCATTTCTGAGATAACTTAAAAATTACTTAAACCAGATATTTGGGCAGAATTAGTATAGATTACACCAAAATAGGATATCCTGAAGTATACTTATTTATATTAGGCTCAACTTGTTCAGCCTTGGCTAAACGGGTTTATCCTATCGCTTAAGACGAAGAGTAAGAGCGAGCAGAAAACACGCAAACATGGTGTTTTTAGACAAGTTTTGTGGTGAAAGTATAGCATTTCGAGCTATGAACACTACTTAATCCTGTTACACATATCCTTAAGTCTTATTTGTAGGTTGCTAATGCTTGTTGGTTATAATTAACACTGCCGAGCCTTTTTGAACTACCACTTTGCTTTGAAGTTAAACTAGTTTTTTGGCATGGCGTGACGCATTTTTTTGGTACTTCTCTCAGAAAAGTTATTCTTATAGCTTGTACTTTTTTGTGTAGGTTCATTTATTATTAGTGAATAACGAGGATTGTAAGCATATAAACTGTTTTCCAAATTTTGAAAATATTGGCTTTGTTACTTAGATGGCGGGCCGGCAACCGTGAACTCATGTCGCTCAAGGTCGCTGGCATTTAGTGTCGCCTTAAAGATTGGAGAAAATCGGGTTTGGCCGGTAATATAAACAAGAATTACTCGATTAATAGTGTAATATGAGAGCGCACTGGGTCAAGTTGATTAATGAGTCTCCACTAATTGATACATTTATTTCTTACAAGAAAAGGCGGGTAACAGACCCGCCTTTTCTTTCGCGTCCACACATGACTGACCACATCGTGCTTATAAGATTCGTTGTTTCTTAAAACTCCAATAACTTCATATTAAATGAAGATATCGCAAATATTTTTAGATAGAGGCCAAGTATCTAAACAAAATCGTCACCTTTTTCCTCTTAATGGTGATTTTCATTATTACAACACTAGATATAAGGGATTGCTTGTTACTAATTCAAGTAGGTTTCATAAAATACATAATTGCTTTAAGGGTAAATGTATACACTTTTATAGCAATAGCAATAGCAAAGACAGTACAATATTGTATATTTGATTAAAAAGAGCGCAAAAAATTTCTGAGAGAGTTTCATGCGCCGCTTCTTCTCTCTCAGGGCGCCATTTGTTTCCGAAACGGCACTAGTATCTAGTATATTAGAAATTACATCAAAAAGAATTCTAAAGGAATCAATTTTGAGAAAATAAATGCCTTTTATGCCTTAGAAGACTTTATTGCCAATGTATGTAGTGGTTTTTCCGTGATGCACGCACAAATGAATACCTCTGTCCTTTTATTTATATATATTAACAATGTGCGCCTATACAACTATGCATTGGCGACACTGACAAAATATAAACACTACAATAGTTTAACCCTTCGCGAGCCACATGTATAAAAGTTACATCAATCAAGATCAATCATCAAGAAAAGAATTATAAGAGCATGGATTATATACCTAATTTTGTATGTGTATAAATTATGTAATATAAATAATATATCAGTATAATTTAAAGTATCCAATATAACACTGATGAAAAACAGGTTTTGGAATGCAAGTGATAATTATCATCCCACAGAATTATTGAAGTGAAACTTCTTCTCGTACGGTGTGATTTGATTTTATGAAAACGTGTAACAAAAAAAACGATGATAAATAAATGATAGTGACCGACGATCTGGTAAAGATCGCTGGAAATCGTTGGATGAGGAAGCGCAGGACCGATCGTAGTGGAAATCTTTGGGGAGGCCTTTGTCCAGCAGTGGACGTCGTCCGGCTGATGATGATGATGATGATGTGTAGCAAAAAGAAATAACTGTAACATATTCATAGGGTTTATATAGTTATCCCCACTACTTTACACCCTAACGGTTCACACATCACTAAACAAACACCTTTTTACAATCGGCGTAACGGACAGTCCTAAGTGCAGGGCCTGTCTGGCCGAAGACGAAACGGTCGCTCACGTAATCCTGGAATATGCGGGGGTGGCCAACCAACAGTAGATTTCACCAATTTCTGCCGTGAAGCAGTAATGTGTAAAGCATTAGTGTGTTTCGGTCGGAAGAGCGCCGTAGCTAGTGAAATAACTGGGCAAATGAGACGCAACTATAGTGGCGCTCAGAATTCTTGGGTTTTTCAAGAATCCTGAGCGGCACTGCATTATAATGGGCATGGCTTATCAATTACCATCAGCTGAACGTCCTTCTCGTCACGTACCTTATTTTCATTATAAAAATGTGCATATGTGGAGGTTTTCAGTCGGTTGGGGCATGGCAACGTCACACATTGGGTGGAGTACGTCCACTTGGGCGTAGTAGTATTAGTTGCGGCACTTTGCGACTACGCCTGCGGCATTTAGTAGGAGCGCAGCGGAGACCAATCAAGACCAAAACTCCTTAATCTAAGTGAAAACTTTTAAGTACATTGAGTTGGTACCTACTTTATGGAAATGAAAACTCTCTCGGCTATGTAACGTTCTTTAAAATACAAATCTACTCGCTGAGTATAGGTAATAGATGTATTGTGTTTCTGTCATATCGATACTAATAAATGGAGAGTCAGTTTTACTGCAAAAACTACTGAACCATCCAACGTGTTTCGGAGTTATATTCGCAATGCATAAACTTAGTCAATGAAATTTCATTAGGTACATCTGACAATTCGAAGACTGACCGGTCGCGGGGTTCTTAATATATGTGGCAAAACAATGTTTGACATATATAAACATATCGAAAAACTTGTATATTATAATAGACTGTAATACATTATACAGACATCAAAAACAATTCAAAAGGAATAAATTTTGAGAAAATAAATGCCTTTTTTGCCTTTTTATGCCTAAGAGAACGTTATTGCCAATGTATGTAGTAGTTTTACCGTGATGCACGCACAAATGAATAACTCTGTAATTTTATTTATAAAGATTTACAAAGCGCGCCTTTACAATTACACATTGATGATACTGACATAATATAAACACTACAATTGTTTAACCCTTCGCAAACCACATGTATAAAAGTTACATCGCAAACCGTTTCAGCCATCTTAGACCCGAAGAATTATAAGAGCATGGATTATATACCTAATTTTGTATGTGTATAAATTATGTGATATCAATAATATATCAGTATAATTTAGAGTATCCAATATAACACTGATGAAAAACAGGTTTTGGAATGCATAGGGTTTCGAAATATACCTACATATTTCAGCAATACCAAGAGCTTGATTGTGTTTTCCTCGAATATAAAAAATGTCAGATTAAGAAACACAAAAGTAATAATTATCATTACACAGAATTATTGAAGTGAAACTTCTTCTCGTATGGTGTGATGTGGTAAAGATCGCTGGAATACGTTGGATGAGGGCAGCGCAGGACCGATCGTCGTGGAAATCTTTGGGGAGGCCTTTGTCCAGCAGTGGACTTCCTCCGGCTGATGATGATGATGATGTGTAACAAAAAAAAATAACTATAACATATTCATAGGGTTTATATAGTTATCCCCACTACTTTAGCGTTGTATACGGGCTCGTATGCGGAGTAGAGAGCAGAGGACTGCAAACCTTAAGGAGTAGGCTAATACACTCTGAACATACTCGATCATAAATCTATATATTATACGCCTCGTGTTATTTTATATTGAAATTCATCAAATACAAAATACTTACTAATGATGTGATGTGATGTGATCCCAGCGTCTTTCTTATAATAATAATAATATTGACACACTTTTTACACAAATTATCTTGCCCCAAGTTATACAGGATGTCCCAAAGTTATGGGACATGAAGGGAAAGCACCTTAAATATCGAAGGTAGGCTATTTTACTGAAAGAAGACTTTATGTTATTTTTAAGAGTTAGTAATTCTGCATTCAAAGATTTTCTAAAAATTACTTGCCTCGTCTGAGAATTGAACCGACTTAAATGTAAAAAAAACATCCCTACTCTTATGATGCCAATCGAAAGAATAGCCAAAAACTAATAACTCTTCTTAAGTAACATAGTATTTTAAAAGAAAGTAGTCAATTAAGTGGGTATTTTTTTGTAAATTAATTAATTAAATGCTCAAAATGTGATCCCTCTTGTCTTACGCAAATCGCCAATCTTTTAATGAGTCCGCTGCCTGTTGATTTTCTTATCATTTTATGGTGAATACTCGATATGATATGGCACAATTCTGTTTGTAACTCGCCCACGTTCTAGTATCGTTTTTTGTATAGCATATCTTTCACGTATCCCCAAAAGAAGAAATCTAATGGTGTAAGGTCCGGGGATCTGGCCGGTCATCTAATCGGTCCATTCGTAGCAATCCAAGTAGGAAAACAGTTACTTAAGAAGAGTTATTAGTTTTTGGCCATTCTTTCGATTGGCATTATAAAACTAGGGGTGTTTTTTTTTACCTTTCAGTCGGTTCGATTCCCAGACGAGGCAAGTAATTCTTAGAAAACAACATAAAGTCTTCTTTCAGTAAAATAGCCCATCTTCGATATTCAAGGTACTTTCCCTTCATGTCCCATAATTTTGGGACATCCTGTATAGAATATATAGCCTGTGTTATAGGTTACAAGACAATGATATATTTAATACAATATACATACTTAAACTTACATAAATACATTTAAACATCCATGACTCGGAAGCAAACATCTATATTCATCATATAAATGCTTGCACCTACCGGGATTCGAACCCGGGACCTCTAGATTATATATATATTATATATTGTAGTATTATTAGAAGCGTAGTATTATTTGCCGTACTTAGCGACTACGCCTGTGGTATTTAGTTGGAGCGTAGCGGAGACGAATCAAGACCAATTTGTGAAAACTTTAAGTACAATGAGTTGTTACCTACTTTATGGAAATGAAAACGCTCTCGGCTATATAACGTTTTTCAGATACAAGTCTACTCGCTGAGTATAGGTTATAGATGTAATATGTTTCTGTCATATCTACACTATTAATGGAGAACCGGTTTTACTGCAAAAACTACTGAACCATCCATGTGTTTCTAAGTTAAATTCGCAATACAAAAAACTTAGTCAATGACATTTCATTAGGTACCTACATCTGACAATTCGAGCGGGATACTCTATATATTATATGGCAAAACAACGTTTGCCATATAAATTAGCATTTCGCAGAACTTGTATTTTATAATTGACTCTAACACATTATCAGCCTAGCGAAACTCTATAAGAAAAAGCGATTCACTCAATTTTATGAAACGTGCTGTCATTGATATATTGACAGTAGACGGCTATAATCTTGTAAAAAACGGAAATAGCCTACGTTTTATGCAACTGTTTCTCTTTCAAACTTAGATGGATTATACTTCGTCGCCAATCGCCATACTGTAATTACTACTATTTCAAACTTATGTCAAATGACTGCACAGTTCATACTAAATTAAATTTCAATGTTTACTCAGGCAGTCCCGGCTCTTATTACTTAGTATTTACATCCTCTTTGCACATTATGACAAAGCCAACATTCTGAAATAAAAAAAAAAGCTGACCATTATCAATGCGGGTTAGAGTCTCACCACACTAGTGTGGTTCCAATAGATAAAATTGCAGTTAATGAATTTCAAGAAATTTAATTCAAGTACACAATTTCACTAGGTAGAATGCAATAATTTAATGTTGTGTATCTCTATTAAAGAACTGTATTATTAGGGTGGGAAAAATATATTCGCATTTTATATATATTACTAGCTGACCCAGCAAAGGTTGTATTGCCATATAAAGTATTTAAAAAAAAATTGGAGTATAAAAAATAGATGCAACCGATTCTCAGATCTACCAAATACATCGTACTACAATTATTGTATTCGATTGCCATCTTGCAACCCTATAGCGGATTTGTGGATGGAACAAAATAAAATAAAAATCGCGATACAAAAAAGTTGTAGATCGTAGAAGGGCGAAAATTCGAATTTGTATGTATTTTTCAATGCTGAATCATAATAAAATAAAAACAAAAAATTTGGTCAAAAAATAAAAAAAAAAAATGTTAAGGGTGAACAACCTGAATTACCGTTGACCAAGACGTTTCTATGACTTACTTGTCGTACGTGTACACTCTTAAATTCCAGTTATCAATCTTTTCAAAAACCTCCAGTCTCGATTAATAATCGTAAATGAGTACATGATTCATTAGGTTTCTTTCAGTGGGCGATCAAAATGGCGTACATTTTTAACTGGATTTAAAAAAGGATTAGGTTCTCAAATTTTTTAACAGCACGTTAAGTAATTTTACACATATTCAGGCAAATTAGAAGTAATTCAGTAAAAATCAATATAAAAAACAACTATTCCAAAACAATATAATATAAAATAAGGCTTGCATTGTATGTTTTCCTATTTTGTATTAAAATTTAAATATGTATCGAATATTTTCATTTGATTCACTCCCACAAAAATAGCTCGAAGTAACACTTTACTAATTATAATATTTGTAGTAATGTAAATGTAATTGCAAAATTTATCAAAAGCAGCTAAACACAAATAGTACAGCCAAAGTGATCTTATTACAACTTAATATAAACTTTATGCGAACGAAACTTTTCCTACGACTTTAATATTCATTTATATTCTCGCATGGGAGAATGTTCAAAGATATGTTAACAAGGTGTGTTCAACGATACTTAGAATAACGTGCAACTTCTTTGGAACAAAAACAACACTCGCTGGATTTTTTTTAGATGAAAAAAAACTAATAATTGGTATATCTTTTGTTTTGTTTTATTTAAATGGTAAATTTAGGATTTCAGATTGTCGAAACATGTTGTTCATAATTAATGTTAGGTATATGTGTTTTTAAAAAAATCAGTACAGAACAAGATCAACATTTTCTACTGTATTCTTCATTTGATATTGGGTATGCCAAATTTATTACTTAATTTACTACAGTGAACCTCATTCGGGTTGCCCAACACTCACCAAAAAAGTTGTTCAAAAAGTTACGGAGAATGTTTTCGAAAATCGTCGTCTCACAGTTAATTTTGTAGCCGACGAAAAAAACTTCAAGTGATAGTGTGCATGGCATTTTACGCGATAGCCCAGTATTGAAAGAATTAAAAGCACGCTGGGTTCTCAGAATGCTCACCCATGAAAAAATCCAACGAGGCTCAAAATTTTTAGAGCTTCTTTGGAATTTTTAAAACAAGAATCTGAAAATTTCGAAGCTCGTTTCATCGCTTATTTTATATGCATACCTTGTGCACGATTAAGAGATTTTTAATAAATGAATTTTAAGTTTCAATGAATCATATTCCAAGTGTTATATGCTAGGAGGCCTTTGTCCAGCAGTGAAAGTCTTCCCGCGAAAAGCATGATGATGATGATATGTAAAAAGAACAATTTATCGACAAATAAAATTAGATTTAATAAAAATTTGCGACAACATACACATTTATTTTACTGTTCGCTCTACGTACATTAAATGGCAATAAAACGACTATCAGATATAATATAACAGCCACAAAATTGGAATTATTATATTTAAATAAAAATTATCTATCGTCGAGTTAAACAGTAAGATTTAAAATACTCGGATAAGATGAATTCGTTTCAGTAGTACCTCGAACTCGTAAGTTTCGTCAATTGGTACTGGTAAAGAGCATTCACTGCTAAAGACCTAGATATTTCTATCGAATGTGAAGTTTATCTTTTTTTTTTATTTATCAAAATACATATTTTACAAAATGTGAACAAATAAGATACATTGTAAAAACCACAGAGGATTGTCCTCAATGCATTATCTTAGTCTACGCCTTATTTCAGTTTTTTACAAAATAAATATAATCTTAACATTAAATTCTTTACCTACATACAATTATTAATATCTATAGAAAGTAACAATTGGCTACAAGTACATTAATTACATACTAATACCTACAAGAAATCAACTGCAGATAATATGTACCTTGCCAATATTTATTTCAACACGTTGCAACCAAAAAACAGATATTTCAAACATTTCCCAGGCATCCCATGACTATCTTATTAATTACAAATGCGATCAAAGATTACCTAGGAAATATTCCTATAGTTTTTGTTCAATATTTTTATGGGTCACTGCATTGGACAGAGATGAGGAATCTAGGTGTGGAAAAATAAAATGAAGACGGCATAATATTACTGATCAAGTAGAGAATAGCAGTAATACTGCTGTAGTGGTGCGAGGAGTATTCTGACCAATAACTTGGCACAGCTAAATCTGAAATTTTACAGAAAAATTATTGACGTGACATGAACAATTCAACAAATAACTTAGATAAATGTAAATTAGTAAGCAATAATATTTAAAACCAGATCGAAAACCAAAAAACGCAAACAAATTTAAATGTTTTTTTTTTTTTAATTTAAATTTTGTTAACGGGCTACTATTATGTATGAATATTACATTAATTATTATAAATTTATCATCTTATTATAAATTCATAATATTATGTTATGACTAAAGACTTGTATATTTCATACTTTAATTAATTAAAAATTTTCCCAACCAACACAGTGTTACGATACCTTTAATTTTATTCATTTGTAAACAAGGGTCAAGCTAGCACTTTTACACGATAATGTATTGGCTAAAATATGTTGGGCTAGGCGTATTTAAGGCTAAATGATTGATGAGCATACCGCATATGCGTAAAACTTTCGGTTACATTACTGGACTAAAGTGATTTTATTGTTATATTAATTTTATTTTGATGAATATCAGGGAGTTTCAACTATTTTTGGTAAGTAGTAGTATATATAACTATATAACATATTGTTTAGATTTACAAGAGCGACATCTCAAGTAAATTTCCTAATATGCAAAAATTGGGTTTGAGCAGGTTATCAACTGTAAAGTAGATCCTTTAGATGAAGCCACAACCTGAGAGTTGAACACAGCATACAAGATTTTATAACGATACGACACTCGAACGGTTAGCTCAGTCGGTTAGAGCACCGGCACGGAACGCCGGATTTCAGAGACAATAGAATGCCACTTGCTTCTATACTTACAAACCTCACGCGCTTCCTTTACATTCATTACTCTTTTCATACATGCTCTCCGGTTCCGGGTGCTTTGGACCTTTCCTTTTCCCAAAACGTCCTCAATTTGGTCGACGGATTTTCTTCAAGGTCTCGCGCGACCACACACTATTAGGCTATTAAATAATAAATTTTATTGTACGATATTATAATATTGACGACCGATATAGCCGAATGCTTAGTGACCCTGACTACTAAGCTAGAGGTCCCGGGTTCGAATCCTGGTAGGTGCAATCATTTATATGATGAATATCGATTTTCGTTTCCGAGTCATGGATGTTTATATGTATCTATGTATGTTTAAGTAAGTATATTGTTGTCTTGTACCCATAGTACAGGCTATGACTCGTTTGGGGCAAGATAATTTGTGTAAGAGTGTGTCAATATTATTTTTATTATTATTGTAATAATATTTTTATGAATAAAATCCGCTGAGTTTTTTGCGCCCGTTTACTCAGGTCCACATAAGCATACTTTTTCGAATGAGTAGTTGTTCAATAATTGATTATAAATTCAAATTCAAATATTTTTATTCAAAATAGGATTTATAATCACTTATTGAACGTCAAAATCTACCACCCATTCAAAAGAGACTGCCTCAGACCTGAGAAGGGCGCAAGAAACTCAGCGGGCTTTTTTTTTTTATATAAAATATAGATTACAATGTAATATCGTACAATAAACATTAATAATTAAAGAGCCTGAGGGTGTTCGCTTTAATCCCAGTCCGTGGTGTCATTAAGAAAATCGTTTATGCTATAATAACCTTTCCCACACAAACGTTTTTTAACAATTCTTTTAAATTTCGTAACACATTTGTTTTGTACACTTTCTGGGATCATATTGTAGAAGCATATACATCGCCCAACAAAAGACTTACTAACTCGACCCAACCGAGTAGTAGGCATAACAAGTTTATGTTTGTTCCTCGTGTTAACATTATGAATGTCACAGTTTCTAGAAAATTCCTCAATGTGCTTATGAACATACAAAACATTATCAAAAATGTATTGAGAAGCAACAGTCAAAATGTTTATTTCTTTAAATTTTTCTCTTAATGATTCTTTAGGATCTAGGTTATAAATCGCGCGAATAGCCCTCTTCTGCAGCACAAAGATAGTATTAATATCGGCCGCACTGCCCCATAACAATATACCATAGGACATAATACAAACAAAATAACTAAAGTATACTAATCTCGCCGTATCTATGTCAGTTAACCGTCTGATTTTCTTAACCGCATATGCTGCAGAACTAAGCCTATTCGCCAATCCTTCAATATGGGGGCCCCACTGCAATTTCGAATCAAGCGTAATACCAAGAAATATAGCAGATTCCACTGGTTTTACCACCTCTCCATTTAATAAAATATTCGCATCTACATTTTTGACATTTGGCGCGGTGAATTTAATATATTTGGTTTTATGATTATTTAACAATAAGTTATTGGCGCTAAACCAGTACACGATGTCAGATAGAGCATTGTTTACTTCGTCATATAAAACTTGGCTTCGTTTCACTTTGAATATAAGTGAAGTGTCATCCGCAAACAATACCACCTTGTGCTTTTTTTCTACAAGGTTAGGTAGATCATTTATATAAATTAGGAAGAGGAAGGGTCCAAGAATAGACCCTTGTGGTACCCCCATACCGAGAGGAATCCCAGGAGATCTCCTGCAATTCACCTCGACCCTCTGAATCCTATTATTTAAATATGAGATCAGAAGATCGAGTGCAGATCCTCTTATACCATAGTGGCATAGCTTCCTGACCAGCGTTGAATGTTGAACACAATCAAAAGCCTTAGAAAAATCACAGAAGATACCAAGTGCATTCTGTGATTCCTCCCAGGCCTCAAAAATATTCCTGATGAGTTCAACTCCTGCCTGCCTTTTATGCCTTTTATGCCTTTTATGCCTTTTTTATGCCTGCATCCGTAGTCGAGCGTCATAAAAAAAGGCATAAAAGGCATTTATTTTCTCAAAATTGATTTCTTTAGAATTCTTTTTGATGTCATTTCTTATACTACTAGATACTACTACCGCTTCGGAAACAAATGGCGCTCTGAGAGAGAAGAAGCGGCGCAAGACACTCTCCCAGCATTCTTTTTTTTTGCGCTCTTTTCAATAAAAATATACAATATTGTACAGTCGCTATAAAATAATCACAATCTAGTCCCAGGCTGTCCGATCATTTAGATATTCAGCAGTGGAGTAATAGGATTTACGACAGAGCCATTTTTTTATAAAACATTTAAATTTATTTATAGATAATGCCTGAACAGTGGCTGGGACTTTATTCTAGAAGTGTATACATTTACACTTAAAGCTATTATGTATCTTATGAAGCCTACTAGAATTAGTTACAAGCAATCCCTTATTTCTAGTATTATAATAATGAAAATCACTATTAAGAGCAAAAAGGTGACGATTTTTGTGAACATATATTAAATTTTCATAAATGTACTGACAATAAACAGTCATAATATTTATTTCTTTAAATTTTTCTTTGAGAGTCTGTCTATAACCAAGCTGATATATAGCACGAACAGCTCTCTTTTGCAGAGCAAACACTATATCAATGTCAGCAGCATGACCCCATAGTAAAATACCGTACGTTATGATGCTATGAAAATAACTGAAGTACACTAATCTGGCGGTCGCAACATTCGTGTACTCTCTAATCTCTCTAACTGCATATGCCGCAGAGCTGAGTCTATCTGCTAGATGGGTAATATGTGGACCCCACTGAAGCTTTTTATCTAACGTGATACCCAAGAAGACCGTAGTGTCCACAAGTTCCAATCTCTGGTCATTTATAAGTACGTTGGTTTGTACCTCCGCTGTGTTTGGTGTAATGAACCGTAAACACTTTGTTTTTTACTGTTTAAGTGCAGATTATTCGTCTCAAACCAACGCACTATCTTTGAGAGTGCATTACTTACCTCGTCATCAATATCCGCACGTCGCTTCACCTTAAAAATAAGTGAAGTATCATCAGCAAACAATACAATCTCATGGCTATCATCTACCACAAACGGTAGATCGTTAATATATATAAGAAACAAGAAAGGACCGAGAATAGACCCCTGTGGAACACCTATTCCCACAGGTTTACCCGAAGACCGTTTGCCATTTACATCGACTATCTGAACTCTTTCGCTTAAATATGATTTTAACAGATTTAGGGCTCTATTTTTCACTTCATAATGCTTTAGTTTTAGGAGTAAAGTTTCATGGTGGACGCAGTCAAATGCTTTTGACAAATCACAAAAAATGCCCAATGCATCCTGTGACTCTTCCCAGGCGTCAAAGATGTGCTCAATGAGTCTAGTACCCGCATTAATTGTTGATAAGCCCCTAGTGAAAACAACTGATTTTTGTTCATTAATTTACAAAAATGCATTTGTAGCTGTTGAAGCAAAAGTTTTTCAAAAATTTTACTAAAAACAGGCAGCACTGAAATAGGTCTGAAATTAGCAGGGTCAAAAGAACTGCCCGATTTAAACAAAGGTATAACTTTGCTGTATTTCATGAGGTCAGGGAACACACCCTCATCTATGCATTCATTAAATATTATTGCTAATTCAGGTGCTATAATGTCAAGTATGTATTTAACAATATTAGTCGAATGGCTCCATAGGTCTTTTGTATTTTTTAGGTTAATTAATTTGAAGATTTTTATTATATCGCTACCTGTAACATACTTAAATTTCAAGTCAGTAGAAGATACTGGTACGTGTAATTTAAGCATATCATATGCTTAAATTAAGAGTTAAGGTATTTGGTCGTGACAATCGGGATTTCGGAGAAGTATTTATCAAATTCATTTGCAATTTCTATTTCCGAATTTATAACGCGATTATTAATATTTAAACAGATAGAGGTGTTACGGCAATTCGATCTACCAGTTTCATTGTTAATTACACTCCAAGTCGCTTTTACTTTATTATTACTGTTTTTAATTTTATCTGCAATGAAACGTGTTTTCGCTTCATGACAAACTATTTTAAAGAGCTTGGAGTATTTTTAACATATATTTTAAATTCTTTACTATTATTGTAATGTTTCTCATAATAAATGTCATATAAGCGTTTACGACTTTTGTGGATACCCATTGTTGCCCAATCATTAAAACTATGTTTGTTGTTTACTGTCACCGTTACTGGAGTAAAAATCCTGTCAAATTCCTCACAGAAGTAATTGAAGACTAAGTTGTAGTGAAAATTAGCAGTTTCGCCACAGTGTAAAAATGGTATTGTATTTACCAAATTATTTCTAAACCTCTCAAGACGGCTACCCGTAACTGGTATAACCGTCACCTTTTTTGGTCTGACATTGTCCAATCTTGTATTTACTAGTAAAGCCAAATTGTTTTATATGAAGTAACTTATAAGTGTTAAAGTGAGTAAGCATTTGGCTTAAAATAATTTTTTCAAAATTTTTACTAAGGGTCGGCAACACCGAAACAGGGCGATAGTTATTCGGGTCAGAAGTGAGTCCCGATTTAAATATTGGTGTAATTTTACTATACTTCAGAAGGTCAGGAAACACGCCATGTTCAATACAGCTATTAAAAACTAGTGCTAGATATGGTGCTATGACGTCAATAACAGAACTTATTATTTTTACAGATATGCCCCATATATCAGCAGTTTTTTTCATTTCTAAGGATCTGAAAGTTTTAATTATTTTTGCTGGGCTAACAACACTGAATTTGAAATTTTGTTTACATTCCTTAACATTTTCCAAAAGAAGTGACTCGGCAACACTGGTGGAGGAGACAAGGGTGCTTGAGATGGAAACTGGAATGTCAGAAAAAAATTTCTCAAAAGCAGAAGCTACTTCCTGCTCAGAGTGGATTTTTGTATTGTTTATTATTAGATTATATTCAAACTTGCAGTCTTTCGCTCTTCCAGATTCCCAGTTAATAAATTTCCAAGTCATTTTTATTTTATTTGAAGCATTTTTAATTATTTCTCTAATATGCATTGACTTAGCAATAGTACATACTTTCTTAAATAATTTTGAATAATTTTTCACATATACAAGGAAAGATGCATCATGATTACATGATGATCTCTCACTATATAGTTCATATAACCGTTGTCTGCTCCTATGAATACCAGCTGTTGCCCAGTTGTTAAATGACAAGAGACCACCCGAGTTGACTGTCTTTGAAGTAAATATAGAAGCAAACTCTGTTTTAATTATTTTAAAACACTTACCATACATCTCATTTGGAGTACTGTTATAATTCAAATACAAGTTTGAGAGTTTTTCTGATACATTGCCTCTATATTTCTCCATTCGCCTATTGTTTACCGGAACAAACATAAACTTTTTAGTTGAATTACATTTGTTCCCTTCAATATTAAAAGAGGCTAATTGACCAAAGTGGTGTGAGCTCAGTTTACTAATTATTGATTGAGAAATAGGTTTAAAATTAGTAAAAATATTATCAATACAGCTTTTAGAGGTGCTGGTTACTCTAGTAGCTTCTAAGAAAATATTTGATAAATTATATGATTTAAACAAAGATTTGAATCTAATACTTGTGGTGGATTTTTCTAATAATATAACTATATAATATAACTATAAATACTCTTTTGAATAAAAATAGTTGTATTTGAATATAGTATAATATGTCACATCACGTTACTTCCATTGTAATTTTTTTGTTGAACTTTGAATGTTTCCATAAAGCGTATTGCGAGGGGATAAATTGTTGTAATTATGAGTTAATTAAGTGATGTCTTTCGAGTTTCGTGAGTGCATTGACAGTGGATTACTCAAACTCTCTTATCGCACGTCAATATGTTTTGTCAGGTAGACACAGGCGGTGGATAGGCTTTTGGAATATTAAGACAAGAAATCTGCATGTATTTAAAAATATATAAAGAAGATCTGTCTGTACTCTTAAACCTTAAGATGGCATATTTTTATAACGGCTTTTTTCTATATTTATAAATATTATAAGTCATGGTTAAACTTCTCTGGTTTCGCTATGCGCACATTACCTCAAACTACACTCAGTGCACAAACAATAGGTTTAACTAAGAAAAGGTAGTAAATTGTTTCACTTTTACAATGAGAGGCCGCCGCTGCATATGGGGAATGACACCCTGGCCTGCCGATACGGCAAAAAAGAAAGCAGAACTTGTGTGTACTTTTGCCTCCAACACGACTCTTGACGATGACGGAAAAACATCGCCGACCATCCCGCGGTGCCAGAGCTTTACATACAGTTCAGACAGAAAACTGTTCGGCGAGCTCTGTTTTCGTTGGAGGTAAAGAAGTCGAACGGGCCGGATGGCATTTCTTACATCGTGCTTAAAATGTGTGCTCTTGAGTTGATGACAGTGTAAATGCGTTTACCTAGTACTCCTATAATTCAAAAGGAAATTGGACTCGTGGAAGTAACCCTTATCCCACCAATCCAGTTGATGACCGACAGTATGGCTTTCGCCATGGTCGGTTTACGGACGATCTTCTGTATACATACATACATACATACATAATATCACGCCTCTTTCCCGTAGCGGTAGGCAGAGACCACTTCTTTCCACTTGCTACGATCCTTACATACTTGTTTCGCTTCGTCCACTTTCATTATTCGTTTCATACATGCTCTCCGATTTAGGGTACTCTTGACCTGGCCTTTTTTCAAGACGTCCCTGACTTGATCTTGAAACGTCCGCCTAGGTCTACCCCTTCCAACACTTTCATTGGCGAATGCCTTTGATAGTGTATGGTACAAGGCGCATCCCTAAAAACTTCCTGCATTTGGGCGTGTGCCCGAGAGTTAATGCAATTGGATCACTGGCTTCCTTACTGCGCGCAGCATACAAGTCGTTGTCGACGGTTACTGCTCGAACCCGAAGCCCGTGATGGTGGAGTTCTCCACGGCTATGTGCTATCTCCTACACTATTTCTTCTGAATATAATCTAAAATTATCAACCAGTGCTGGAACAAACTTGTGTCTTGAGTCCTCTCTTGAAAAGGTCGCGGAATGGGTTAAAATTAACCTTGCCCTGAACAACATTCTTTTTTCAAATTCACACCCGAGGGAATATTTCGTTTATATCTGAACCGTAATATGTCCATCGCCATGGCAGGACTCTTTGTCCGAACACTTCCAACGAAAACTAGTTTTTGTGCGTTCTTCATCCATCCAGGACTCTATACGGGACGCGTCGATAGCATAATGAGTGTATTCTTCGCCATGATAATCATCAGCGATCTTCTACGCAGAACCAGGGTGACCGAGCTGTGTTAGTTCTACGAAAAATAACGATGAATTTGCTGTTACGTAAAACAGGTTGACCCAAAACAGTGCAAAATAGTAGATGACGGCAGTGAAATCGCGGTAAATCGTGTTTTCCTAGAAACGACTTCTGTTTTTTTTTCATTTAATCCAAATCGTTAAAGCCGTTTCGAAAATACGAAATATCTATTTACAAGAACTGCTCTTAAAATAGTATAAGATTTAATCTCCAACTCCGTACCATTTTATATGATAGCTAAACAACTTTTCCCTTGAACCCTTCGTGGTTGGATAACAATGGTTGGCACTTTAATATTGTGAGTCATTAGGAAGGTAATATGCTCGACAATACAGCTGTCGTCTGTTGAAATTATAATAATTTTCTGCGGGGAGATTAATGATACGATTGAATATAATAATATTATCTGACAGGTCCGTTTGTTGAATTAATGTGTGTCTAATTATTAAGCAATTGGTTAGTGTTTCGCTGGGAATAGTTCAGTTTAGTTTGCTGGATACAATACGCGCTTAGTTTCTTGAAATAGACGTATTCACAATAGGGAGTGACAATAACATAACATTATATAGGATTTTCTTTAATTAATGCGAGTTTAAATCATTTAAATTAAACACAGATTAAAGGATTAAAACGCATGGAATTGTAACTGTTTTTACATTCACGAGAGGACTTATGATGGGGGAAGTCCCCGTGAAAACGAGATATGGAAAGGTCGGGTAACTCTTACGCAAAATCTTATGTAAAACAGTTACCATTACACGCGTTTTAATCCCTTAAAAGTGTTTTATTTAAAACATAACATATATGGGGCACACTAAAAGTTTTGCACTTCTAGCCAATCGGAACTATTTGAATTTCAAATGTTATATTTTTTGAAACGTTGCAACCTTCTTAGTAATATAATATCCTGCACATAGCCCCGACCTAGCACTCTGTGATTGCTGTATTTTCCACAAAATCAAAGATTTAATGAGAGGTTTTACTATTACCAATTCCAAAGAGGCAGTGATACCGTTCAATCAGCACGTAGAAAACATGCCTTTAGATCTGTGGTCCTCCTGTTTTAAAAAATGTTTCGATCGCTGAAAAAATGTTTCAAATATAAAGGAGAGTATTTTGAAAAGCAATAAACATAATATTTTGGTAATAACATGTTGCTTTTTTAAGTTACGCAAAACTTTTAGTGTGACCTACGTATTGCAACAACACTTGGTAAGTCATGAAGCTACATCAGTTCGTAAAGGAGCTTTGACATGGGTAGAAGAACTGATAAGAAACTCCCAGCCCATCTTTTAAATCATATAACAACTTAGTCTATTTATTATACAATTTTAGATGGCTTTCGCAGATCCATGCATCATTATCCTGTATTTAGTCTACTATACTTGATTAAGCCATTGTGCGTGTCAGTTACACCAGTGAGAGGCAGTACAGGATGCCGGCTAAATTATTGTGGTACCCAGAATGGCGCCTATTTCTGCGGTGAAGCAGTAATGTGTAAACATTTCTGTGTTTCGATCTGAAGGGCGGCGTAGCTAGTGAAATTACTGGGTAAATGAGACTTACCTTCTTACGCCTCAAGGTGACGAGCGCACTTGTAGTGCAACTCAGAATTTTTGGGTTTTTTAAGAATCCTAAGCGGCTCTGCATTGTAATGGGCAGGGTTATCAATTACCATCAGCTGAACGTCCTGTTCGTCTCGTCCCTTTTCATAAAAAAAGTTAATCCTATACCTCAAGCCCAAGCTGTCTGCGAAAGATAGCTCTATAGCTAATCTGAAAAGACACAGGCATCTAAGAGTAATGCTAGAGGTCGAAAGATTTGCGCCCGTTGTCAGAACACACTCCTGAACTCTATTAGCTCGTGCTGTGTCGCTTATTCAGCCTGTAGGCATCCCTCTGCATAAAGAACTTTACGTTACAAAGTAAAAAAGATACTGCTTTGCCTTTGGTAAAAAGATGCTTGTTTAAGAGAGAGTGGCCAGTTATAATACCTAAAGTTTTATATATAATACCTACTACTCGGCTAAGTATGGTTAAAGAACTTTATTCTCATTAAGAACATAACATATTCACTTACATGAGAAAACAATATAAACAGTAAGGTATCTTATTCGTACTACTACTGCGAGTCTATACAAAACAAAGTGGATAGAAATGAAAAAACTGAGAAAACATTATGATCAACACATGCAGAGCTACTAGATACGGCATGGCACGTCGGGGTAAGTATAGTTGTATGTAATTTTTTTTATATTTTATGTATTTTATGTCATGTAGAAGAGTAGGGATAGCATTTAAAGTAGATATGTATAGTAAATATATATGTATATTTCGGTAAGTTTTGAATTTATTAGTTGCGTATGTTATTAGTATTAAATTATAATGTTGTTATTAGTATTATAGTATTATACACATATTAATTAATAATATATGTAGGTTTACATCTAATATAGTGGAATATAGGATCATTATTTATTATTTTGATAATTGTTCAATATGTAATGTTTCAGGAGTTTTTTATAGGTTTGTAAAGATTGTGTATTTTTTGTCACTGGGGAGCTTATTATATAATTGTACGCCTTCGTACATAATATTTTTCTTACCGTAATTAGTTCTTGGTGCTCGACATATTAAATTATTTGCGTTTCTTAAAATATTTTTTTGAATTTGTACTTTTTTTTATATTTTTTTTTATTTATTTAAACTTATATGTGTATGTATATTTTTCGTTAAAATTTTTCTTACTAATAAACAAGTATTATAAATATATGTTTGAGTAACATTTAGTAATTTTATTTTTTTGTAAAGTTTTTCAGTTGGCGTTAAATAATTATAATTAAATAGCCTTTATCAATTTATTTTGGGCTCTTTGCACTATATTTATATTGGTTTTAGCTGCCGAGCCCCAGAGTTCTACCATATAATCAATGTGGGTCTTAACAAGTATGTTATAGATAAGGTAACGGACTTTTTGTGGAAGACATCGTCTTATACTCCGTAATAGTCCAGTGAGAGAGGCAAGCTTGTTTCTGACTTTGTCAATATGTGGTTTCCAAGTAAGGTTACAATCAAGAATGAGTCCTAGATATTTTTCCTTATCACTCCTATTTTTATCACCCTTATTTTTATTTCTACATTATTTATCTTAAGAGGTTGATTTGTAGGGATTTTTTTTATTTTTGGCTTTAAATATAATGTAGTTTGTTTTTAAGGTATTTATAGTAAGTAAAATATTGAAACCATTTATTGAGTAAAATCAAATCATTTTGTGCATCTGTAATAATTGTGTGTATTGAGCTACCATAGTAAAATAAACATGTATCGTCAGCGTATAAAGTTATGTTTCCTGTAAAACCTATTTCATTTATGCTATTAATATAGATCAGAAATAGCATTGGACCTAATATTGATCCTTGAGGAACGCCAAAATTAACCGGTTTCGGCTTACTCTTATATTCTCCGATTTTCACTTTCTGACTACTGTTTGATAAATAGGATTTAAACTTGCTATGTGCATAGCTCCTTATTCCTAGATTTGCTAGTTTTTCCAAGAGTATTTCATGACTTACAGTGTCGAACGCCTTTTTTAGGTCTATAAATATCCCTAGAGCTATTTTCTTTTGGTCTATATTTACTTTAAGTTTTGTTAAAAGGTCTATTGTAGCTGATTGTGTATTTGGTTTTTTTCCGAAAGCCATATTGATTGTGTGATATAATATTTTTAGAGTTTAGGTATATTTCTAAGCGATTATATATAATTATTTCAAAATTTTTTGAGATAATAGGGAGAACAGATATCGGGCGGTAGTTGCCTGGATCACTTTTACTGCCTGATTTAAAAATGGGAGTAACTTTGGCAAGTTTTAGACTCTCAGGAAAAATGCCCCGTTTGAGACATTTATTTATACAGTTTGTGAAATCGGAGATGATTAATGTCTTGATACATTTGATGACTTTAGTGTTTATGCCATCAATGCCAGCAGCCGTATTACTATTAAGATTGTCTACTATCTTGCTGACTTCATCTTTAGATGTGAGTGATAATTGAGAAATTTGTGTCGACACTGTCTTAGTACCAATAAACACATTAGACTTGACTTATGGTATGTAGAAGATATTGCATTAGCCAGAGTCTCGCCAATAGTACAAAAGAAATAATTAAAATATTCACAAATTTTGACTGGATCACATATAGAATCTTCTTCGGTTTCTAGCTTAGCTGGAGCAGTAATATCCTTCGGTTTTTTGCAGCATAGGGTATTTATTAGGGACCACATTTTGGAAGGCTTGTTTTGACAATTTCTAATTAAAGATAAGAAGATTTGCAATAATATTTAGTTTTACAGTCTTGTATGATATTCGCCACATTTTTTTTCTCTGTCATAAACTCTTGACCTATTTTAGTATCATGAGGATTCTTTCTATATTTCAGCCATAGTGCATTTCTTCTATCTATTCTCTCTATGATATTTTTATTTACCCAATCTTGTTTAACTGTGTTGCATATCTTTTTTTTGTTTATTCTACTCTGATTTATGCTTTTTATTATGTTCTCTTCTAAAATACAATATTCTGACTGTTTACTATCCTTGGTACAGCTTTCAATGTTTTTATAGAGTATTTGATAGTCAATCGCTTGATATGTAAGTGTCTTCAAGGGTTCTGGTTTATAGTTGTGAGTTTCAAAATAAACTGGTTTATGGTCTGACATACTAGATTCCATTATGGCCAAGTGGAATTTATTCTGTTTTAAATTTGAGCAAACGTGATCTAAAATACACTGGCCTTCAAAAGTAAGTATCACACTTTTAAAATTAACGTTTTAAGTTCACAAGATATACTTTCGAAATAAAAAGGACTCCAAAGAGAATTTAATTTTGTACATAAAAACTTTATAGTCGGTAACCTCCTTTTAAGAATTGGCTGAAAAATCAACTTCAAAAACAAAACCATTCCTTTCTCAAAGTGGACGTTTCCAAATTACAATTTTACCATTCACATTTTTCTTTCTGTTTTAAATTTTTTTCAAAATCGATCGGTCTTGTTTTAAAAATTTATGCTAAAAAGCACATAACATTTATTTATCATGCCTCTTTCAGTTGAAGAATGTGCTAGGATCATGGCTTTTCTGAAACTAGGCATCAGTATGCGTCGCACTGCAAGAATGGTGGGTGTGACGGTACGAACGGTCCAGAAGGTAAAGCGAAGGTACGAAGAGACTGGACACCATCTGAGGAGACCTTGTAATGGCAGACCCAGGTGTACCAGTGCCCGAGAAGATCGTTATATTATTTCCACTGTGTTAAGAAATCGCCACCAAAATGCAGTTGAAGTCCAGCAACAGCTACTTCAGACCCGGAGGGACTACATTAGTGACAGTACAGTGAGAAGAAGACTTGCTGAAGCAAATTTGAAACCCCAAAGACCAGCGAGTGGCCCAAAACTCGAGAGACAGCATCGAGTAGCGAGACTGCGATACGCCCTTGAACACATGCAGTGGCATGAAGAAGAATGGTCAAGAATTTTGTTTGCAGATGAGTCTCGATTCTCCCTTTACACTTCTGATGGAAGGCGAAGTGTTTACAGGCGACCTGGTGAGCGATACCGTCAAGCCTGCATCTCAGAAAGAGTCCAATACGGTGGAGGCAGTGTACATGTATGGGCTGGCATATCTTCAGAAGGTCGCACAGAGCTAGTAGCCATAGAAAATGGCACCCTCACTGGGCAAAGATATGCTCAAGAGATTCTCAATGAGTATGCAGGGCCGTATTTAGCAAATATGGGTGATGGATCGATGCTGATGCATGATAATGCCCGGCCACACACGGCTCATATCGTACAAGAGTATATTCAGGAGGTCAGTATCAGCGTGATGGCTTGGCCATCAAGAAGTCCTGATCTCAACCCGATTGAACACGCCTGGGATGAGCTTGGGAGGCTAGTCAGAAATCGCAGACAACCACCGGTGCACTAAAGCAGGCCCTGGTAGAAGAATGGGAGAATATTCCCCAACATCGGCTCCGAAACCTAGTGTTCAGTATGCCAAACCGGCTCGAAGCTGTAATCAGAGCTCGAGGAGGCAATACCAGTTATTAAAAATTGAATAACATGTAATACATTTTAGTTGAATTTTTTACACTAAACTAAAAATGTCTATTTTCATTGTTTTATCTTTTTTAAGTTAAAAATGTTACAAATGTATAATCTTAGTTTCTAAGAATTAAAGCCTTTAAAATTTGCAACAAAACGTTTTTAATCTTAAATCTCTACCTTCTATAGTTAAGATTATTATTAAGTTAGAAAAAAAAAATTAATTTGAAAGGTGTGATACTTACTTTTGCAGGCCAGTGTAGTTTTAGTTTTATCAGTTTCGCGGGTACAATAGTCTTGGTGAATTTTATTTATTATTTCAAAGCCACTTTCTTTTACTGTAAGTTTGTAATTTTGAACAGTTTTGTCGGTGCTTAGTAGGTCATAATTAAAATCTCCAAGTATTAAAGCCCTTTTCCTTTTTTCCAGCTGCGTTGAAGTCTAAGAAATCTGAGTGGGTGGTAGTACGTCCGGGTTTATATATTGCACCTACATCTAAGCAAAATTTGCTGATATGAATCCAAAGGAAATGATTTTCACCAACAGAGTGTTTTTCAATAAAATTATGTTTGAGACTGTTATGGGCAAAAATTGACGCACCACCACCCCTGACCTCTTTCTTGCCTGTAGTTGTAGTAATGAGTATAACCTGGAAGCTGAATTCTGTTTGCCTCATCCTCTGAGTTGATCCATGTTTCTGTCATAACTATTAAATGGATTATGGTATTTTTGAAAGACTGAACAATGCATCTTAATTCGTCTAATTTTCCCCGCTTAGTAATACTGCGAACATTTGCGTATAGGCATTTTAAAGACTTCTTGGTAGTTGTAATATCAGAACACTTCTTGCCAATTTGAAAAGAGGTTGTGTAACAGTTTTCCTTTTTTGAATCAGTTATCAGTTTTTTGACGGAGCAGAAATTACTTTCGGCACACCCCTAACTTATTTTATGATTAGATTTGTTTCACCACTTTTTGTTCGACGCTCAAGCTCTTCTCTGAGATATTTCATAAATGATTGCTGCTGGGGTGTTTGATCAGGGTAAAGCTTATTCACGTCATTCATCACACTTGATTTGTTTCGAAGTATATGCAGAGCTGTTTCTGTAGACTCAAAACAAATTTTGATTAAACGGTGTTTTTCTGGGTTATATTTCCCTAAGCGTAATACTTTTTCAGGTTGAGGACAATCTGTGTACATAGTGTTTTGATTGGGAGTGGAGCGACCGCCCTCCGGCTATTAAATAATAAATTTAATTGTACAATATTACTTTGAAAACATATTTTTTGATGAAAAGAGAAAAAAAGCCCGCTGAGTTTGTTGCGCCTATTCTTCTCAGGCCTGATGCATTCATTTTGGAATGGGTGGTAGTTTTTTTTTACTTTCAATAAGTGATGTCACATCCTATTTTTCATAAAAATATTTGAATTTGAATTTTGTCCCTGTGTAGTCATCTTAAGTTGAAGGGAACCTTACCTTTTTGATGCTACCGGAACTGCATTCCTAATTTTCCTGCATACTTAACCGTTTCTGCATGGGACTATTATTGCAAATATATAATACTAGCTGACCCGGAAAACGTTGTTTTGCCATATAATTTATTTTTAGTGTTTGACGGTTTTTTCTCCGACGTATTTTACAAATACAACTACTATGAAAATGTATATATGACACTCACAAAAAAGGCCGGCAATGCTCTTGTGATTCCTCTGGTGTTGCAAGAGAATGTGGGCGACGGTGATCACATAACACCAGGTGGCACAGCCCGTATGCACTTAAGTCCGCTTTTTCCATAAAAAGATTACGCTCTAGAAAATTGTGATAATGATTTTAAATGAAAGAAAGAATTTTCTTTTCTCGTAAATTTTTCAATGATTTTATTTTATTCTCCGATTCAGAACAGAGGCAGCTGTTGTGTTCCGGTTTGTAGGCTGTTTTTGCCAGTGTTATATTCAGCTGTGTTTTCGTCTGTGCTTTATATGTAACTAGTTGACCCGACAGACGTTGTTCTGTATATAATAAATAAAATACTGTTTTTATGAATTTGTCAATAATATTTCATAACATCAAGAATTATTTCGTAAAATATGCTCCCTGTTGTTGTAATGAAATTATTTTACAGCAGAACTGTCAAACCGTGCGTCAATAAATTCTCTCATAGAAAATATGTCATTATAAAACAAATATCGGACGACGGGGGACACATCAAAGGAAAAACAAAATTGTTGTTTTTATTAATTCCGAACACTTTCATATTTGTTCACCTTTTTAACCTTCCCTGGACTTCCACAAATAATTCAAGACCAAAATTAGCCAAATCGGTCCAGCCGTTCTCGAGTTTTAGCGAGACTAACGAACAGAAATTCATTTTATATAATAATATATAGATTATAATAAAGTTTTATATTTTCAAGTATGAAGTCATACAGGTTTTGAAAGTAGAATTTTGTTCAAAATTACAATTACAATTACATTTCAATTTACTAATTAATCTACAGCTAATTCTGAACACCTTCAATTCGCAATTATCATTCTGTTTTAGTTAATTAAACTCTCATCCATTTAAGGTATTCTGACGTTTCAGTATAGGTGTGGTATTTTATGTATCAAAGTCCGCTTATGTGAGTTTGTTTTTTTTTTAATTCGTCTGTTTAAGGTCAAGTGTCATTAGCGAATACGGTGTTTTACAAATTGCCCATTACAATTCAGTGCCACTCAGGATTCTCGAAAAACCCCAAAAATTCTGAGTCAAATTGAGATATAAGATGTTAAGTCTCATTTACCCAGTAATTTCAGTAGCTACGGCGCCCTTTAGACCGAAATACAATAATGTTTACACATTACTACTTCACGGCTGAAATAGGCGCCGTTGTGCCCATAATCTAGCCGGCCTCCTGTGCAAAGGAGCCTCCCACTGGTACATACATACGTACAGTACGTACAACGTGATTCTACAAAGTAGCTTTGCAAATACGTTTCTCATTAATTAGTTGACACACTATTTACACAAATTATCTTGCCCCAAATAAGGCATATATAGCCTGTGTTATGGGTTTCAAGACAACGATATATTTAATACATTAAACTTACTTAAACATACATAAATACATTTAAAGATACATAAATACATTTAAACATCCGTGACTCGGAACAAACATCCATATCTATATTATATTAATATTATAAAGCTGCAGTGTTTGTTTGTTTGAATGATTCTTTCAGTGTTGGGTAGTCCATTTATCGAGGAAGGCTATAGGTTTTTTTTTTCAAAATTAGGGATCCGTAATAAAATTGCTATTTTGTAACACAAGGTGTAAAATCGAAAACCTATTTTTGCGTGCGCTGCAAAAACTTGACAATAGAACAAAATGATGTACAATATATATAGGCAATATTTTATTACTTATAAAACTATCGCGTGAATTATACTTTATATGGCAAAACAACGTTTGCCGGGTCAGCTGGTTCATCATATAAATGCTTGCACCTACCGGGATTCAAACCCAGGACCTCTAGCTTAGTAGGTAGGATCGCTAACCACTCGGCTATACAGGTCGTCAGATACTAAGTAATGTTCTGGAGGATCTTTCATATTTATATGACAAACAAGCGTAGAAGTTGAAGTTTTGTGATCTCCTGCTACGTCTGAGGAACCATAGGAGCGTTCATGACCTTCTACATAATTGGGTCGTCTCAAGATTACGTCTTACGTCTAATAGCGTAAGGAAAATGCTTGTGATCTTGGAAATATAACCGCCTTTCCAAAATCCACCTATTTATCGTGTCGGAAACCCTTTCTAATCAAACAATACTTTTATATTATTCCGAATATCTAACTAGAATTCATATATAAAGAGGAAAGAAAATGTAAACGCAAATTTGTTTATTATTTATACATCGGTACAATACGATCCTGACATAGTTGGCTGGCTTCTCCTCGTCGCACAAAACCATAGACCTTAGAACCCATAGAGGCCTGATGGATGGTCAATAATTTCAGATGCTTGCCACATTATGAGCACAGACCTTATATAAATCCAAAGTTTTCCAAGTGAAGCGCCATTGGTGCACAAAGTCGAACCTTAGTTAAAATCAACAACAAAACAACAAGTTTTTAATTCAAACCAATCAAAAGATAACCACATTTAAGACAAATATTTAGCTTGACATCTTGGAAGTTTTCTAAGTAAGTATAATATTATTGTCGACGCCAGATTTCCTATCGTCGACTGGATTAAATTTAATTTTATTATTATATCGAGTCATACACATTCAAACTATCAAACAATTACTCTAATATTACTCCACTTACCTACTCTGTCAATCATACTTCATCCTTCATCTATCTGTCAAATACAACATTATTCATTCACTCTTCTACTTCAGCTACTTGCACACGACACCTCAACTACACAAGAACTATTTTATCTAATCCTGTTAATACAGACGAAATATAAATCTTTAAGAAGATATCAATCTTTCTTTTGTTCATCGCGAACAATTATATTTTTTTTATTAAGATCATTCGTTGCGTCATTGCAACTGATGACTTTATCCACTTTGTATAGATTAAAAAAGAGTGCCAAAGATCTAATTCCCACAATACATCTTATTAATATTCCGAGATTATTGTAAATAATAAAGTATACAAATGGTTTGAGTTTTCTTTAGTGTTAATTCCGCCAATATTTGTTTTTAAACAATTCGACACGAGTTTTGCCTCTATACGAGGCATCCTCAGGACGTGTTGTCTCGCCAAAATCTAGCACGAGACTCAAAGTCTCTCAAAGACTCAAGTTAGTCACTAGAGAAAACTGATGATTTAGTTCAAAGTTGTTATTCAAAGTATTAATTATTAATTTTATTATTACTCTACTCAAGCTGTATAATATGGATGGAGATAAGCCTCCAGACAGACATACAAAACTTCAGGAAACGATAACAGGAAAACGAAGATTGACACACATCAAGATAAGTCTGATTCTACTTAACGATTGCTTTGAGTTCAACACAATTCGTTCGCAAAAAAATATTTACACAAAGAGAATTAACATTTATACATTAAAAGTAAAATGATAAGGAGTTACTAAAGACACTATTGTTACAGTCAAAGAAAAGGGTATTTATTTTATATGCAAGAGGAAATGTCAAGATTCTAATAAGCCCTAATACGGCTAGCATTCTCGGTTCTATTCAGGAGTTCAACGATACTGTCATTTCCTACGGACTAGTAAAAAAATAAGGACTCCATGTCACCTTACATTGTTATGTAAGGTGACATGGAGTGACATGGAGTGACAGTGTAGCACAAAAACTAACCGATTAACGTATAAATACATGGCCCTACGCACACACTTACACTACTACAGGCCGATAGGCGGCCATTATGAGAATTGTCATCGTCTGTGACAGAATAGTTTGCGTCTCAATAAAATATTTTAAAAATGCCGTCGTGCGTTGTGAAAAAGTGTAAAAACGATACTTTATAAGTATTTGTAGCCATATATGATTATTTAAGGGAGAAAAAATTGTTTAACAAGTATCTCCCGTAACCGCACACACACTAACATAGCGGTGCTTCACTTGCTAATATCACGGCGCGGAGTCTTTCTTTTTTACTCGTCCGTGATCGTACCTAATTGTAAATACATAATCTTTTCAAAATACAATCTTTTCGTACAAATATAAACCTGTTTTCATGATTTTTATTAGCAAGTTGGGACATCAATCAATTTTGTTGATGGCACTATAAAACTACTACGAAAAATCTCTGCAAATAATTATTACTATTTTACTATGTATATTTTTTTGTCTGAGAGAAAATCATAATGCTTCCACTGATCCCCTGTGCTTTTATGAAATTAATTTGCGGTTCTTTTAAATGGAATGTTCCACAGTACCCTTCCTAATTTTATCACATAACAGCGTCCCTGCAGCACGTAAGGCAGTTAGCGTCAGCGTAGCGTATGAAAGGTGTTTCTTGTTGCCATAAAAAGGGCAAATTACGAGTGTTTAGTCGTGCTGTTTTTTGGGGAATTTCACCCGAGTCGCAGAGTATTTTTAATTACTTTGTTTACGTCTGAACATTACTAACGCACAAAATGTAAATTATAATTTTTATGATCTCTTAATTTACGTCGCCTACGACTCTAATTGCGTATATTTTTCGTGCGTGAATTTCGTGTAGTAGTTTAGGTTACTTATTTTTGCATGAATTATCTTTCAGAAAAAGTCTCGTGAAAATATGTGAGGTTAAAGTATAAAATTGTTGTTTTGTACTGGAGAATGTTCAATATTTTTTTTATGGTAGATAGTAATTCTCCGTCGTTATATATACATTTCTGGCTTTAACTATCCACAGGAATGACTTTGCGGTAAATCCTCGGGACCCGAACTCAAATTCAGTAGTTTTTAAGCTCTTTTTGATGGATTTGGTTCAGCATAATAGTTATGCTGACATCAAACCATGTCACGAATTTGGAATTTTGATGCAAATCTTTTTCAAGCTGCTTTTTTCTGAGGGTTTATTCTTCGAGTCAATATTCTTTATAATTTATGATTTTAAGCGAGTAATCGCTTACCAAAAACGGATAGTGAATTAATTATCTGTATCCTGTTCAAAACACAGCATTGTTAATTATGGCTAGTTCTCTGTTCTGTTAACTCCACGCCTTTTCCTAACTTGTGAAGCTAAATGAGAAACTGTTAACAAACTACACACTTTACCTAATAAATTTTCATCACACTCTAATTCAGATATTAAATATCTTTGAAACAATTTATCAGGCCCCTTAGTGAAATATTTTTGTAACATTATCAGAGTTTGACGAAAATTATTTTGCGCCTCCCGTTAAATATTTAGCAAATCACCCTTCAAGGATGACGTCATAATAGAGGCTCTACATCATATTTTGTACCTTTGCCATGAGAATTACAAGCTGAAATATACTATTAGTCATGTTGAGTTATTATTGTAACAAAGATTTGTAGTCTATGCTTTATAGTACATATAAAAAGTATTTATAGACAGCCAATAATCTTTATATTTATTGTACCTTTTTTTTAAGGAAAAGGAGAAAAAACGAGCGTACTTGTCACCTGGTGTTAATTGATCACCGCCGTCCACTTTCTCTTGCAACACCAGAGGAATCACAGGAGCGTTGCCGGCCTTTAATAGCTGGTCTGTGATATTATTAAGAAAATAATTTATGTTATAGTAAACTTTACCACATAAACAACATATTTTAACAATTCTTTTAAATTTCGTAACACATTTGTTTTGTACATTTTCTGAGATCATGTTGTGAAAGAATATACATCGCCAAATAAATGACTTACTAACTTGACTTTAACCGAGTGGTAGGCATAACAAGTTTATGATTTTTCCGCATTTAAACATTATGATTGTCGCAGTTTCTACCAAATGTGTACTGTACTATTCGCTTATAAACATACAGAAAAATAGTCAAAAATGTATTGAGACAGTTAAAAATGTTTATTTCTTTAAATTTTTCCCTTAATGATTCTTTAGAATTTATGTTATAAATAGCATGAATAGTCCTGATTCTGCAGCACAAAGACAGTATTAATATCGGCCGAAATGCCCCATAATAATATACGAGTCCTGTAGCAAGGAATAATTGTATTGATATGGATAGTGGCCAAGATGTATTATGGGTTTATTGATCTTATAAACATGATACAATTAAGACAGAATGGACGGGAGAAAATTTTTGGTTTCCATGTCGCATCTATTTTGCGCATCTGAAAAAGAAAACAGATATGTGCAAATTTTGATTTTGTCAAAAGGGTTTGCATCAGTACCTAATCACTCAACCCAGTGGCGTGCATTGGTTTTCTAGCCTTACTAGTCGTAGAACCGCGCTCTAGTCTGACAGTACTAGGTTTTGAAATCTACAAACTGGAGTTGTTTGAGTTTCGCAAGTAGTTTCCGTACCATATGGTCAACCTAATATTTTAGTTTGTGTCATTCGAGGAAAAAGTATACCTTAAACTGCTTTCTTATTTTATCTCAATAGCCTAAGCATGCCTGTTTATTTGACAAAAATTATTTGATAGTAAAATTCTAAGATTACACATATTTTCATTTTTGCCGCCATCTAGCGGTAAACACTCATACTGCAATCATTTACTCACAAATCTAAAATTTCATGTGTTTATGATAATATTAATACCTTTAATTATTATTGAAAACTCTTAATAAAGTAATATTATTTTGAAACGTTTGTGGTTTCAAAAAAGCGCTGTCGGCTTCTTAGTTCATATTATAATTTAAATACTATCCTTTAGCTTTTCTAGATAATATTATTATACCTACTTGATATATATATATATAAATTCACTCACCACTTCTTTTGCCGGTTTTTTCGGGCTGTAACTTGTTTTGATTACAATAACATTAGTTATGGGTCGGTCGAACGGTAATTTTTCACCAACACAAATATCTCAAAAATTGAACATTACTCGTAAAAGTACTGGTCTATTAAAAGAAACAATTTTTATTTTATTTATTATTGAAACTTTTTTAAGACCTAATACCTATTTTAAACACAAATCACAGATGAACTTTTTATCACAGTAAAACCTAACACGGGTCACGGATGACGGAGTGAACTATAATAAAAATAAAATACTAATTATTAATTAATGAATATACTTATTTACTCTAATGATTCTCACGAAGACAAAAAAGCGAAATAGCCATAAACTCCTAATATGGTGGGAGTGAGACAGATGTGGGGTAATCGGTTTATCTCGCTACAAATCGTAAGTAGGCATGCCTACCTAGCCGCCCATACATTGCTGAATATCGTTTAACTGTGACCACTACTTTTCTAAATAAGATCTATGAAATACTCGTTGCGTCGTATAGGCATTTTTGGGACTGCCTACCGTACGAATGTAGTATGTACCTATCTAGCGTAATCAAATATTGAATGAGTCGGTGTTCAATAGAAGTTTGGTTATAGAATAACGGAAGCAAATTAAACTTAATCAACTTTATTATTTAATATTTTATTTTTATTATTTATTGAGTAACTGTATTTATTTATTTTATTTAATACTTTCATAACAAGGTAGGCAATGCCTAAAGGCATATATGGAATGCACGCCCCTGACTCAATCAACAGTTGACTCACATCTATAACCGAACCGATTTTTATAAAATTTAGCACAGAGATAGACTAGACTTTAAAAGGGACATTTTCTACTTTTTATTGCAAAAAAATAAATTGAGGGTTTGAAATGGGGGATGGCAGTTTGTATGGAAATTTGTTATTATCGAAGATAAAATCATGAAACTTTAAATTTAGCCACTCGATATAAATAATTTATTAACATTTATTCGAGTATTTTTTTACTTTGACCTACATGGAGATGAAATGGGAGATTAAAGTTCACAGGGAAATACTATTAAAGAGACTGTCTACAATGACAAGGTATATGCGCTGTATAATATGAAGAGCGCTGCCAGCAGCGAAAAGAGCAGTTTGTATGTGTATTATTTTAAAAGTATCCTAAAAAGTAAAAAGAAACTGCCCAAAGTCACTATTCACAATATATAGGTCGATAAAGTTCTTTACATTAAACGATTTACATCGGTCGCTAGCTTCCTATATAGCTAGTCGAAAAGACTAGGATTTGTAAGGTAAAATATAACTCTGATAGTGCATAATAGTAGTAATCTTATCGACCGAAAAATCTTACTTTTGAAATTCAAATTATCGGTCGTCATATTAAGGTAATCTTTTGTTACAGATGCGTGAAAAATAGATCAGAGGAGCTGGGAGGGTAATGGCATTTCATCATCATTATGTTGCAAGCTTACAATGAAAGTCGTAATTTTACAGGAGATGAATTTAATGAGCCAAATGCAACTGAAAACACGCCTAATGAAATTTGTACTACAGACGGAAGTAATTTCTTATCATCTGCAGTATTCCATCTCATTGTATACTTCATGTACTGCTCAGTGTTTGTTGTAGCATTAATTGGAAATGGACTTGTGTGTTTTATTGTCCATTCATCACCACGGATGAAGACTGTCACAAATTATTTCATTATGAACTTAGCGGTTGGAGATATTCTAATGACGATTCTGTGTATTCCATTTTCATTTGTATCAATGCTAGTGTTAAGGTATTGGCCTTTTGGTATGGTGATGTGTAAAGTAGTGAATTATTCTCAGGCCGTGTCTGTGTTTGTTAGTTCATATACATTGTTAGCTATATCAATAGATAGGTATTTGGCTGTGATGAGGCCATTAAAGCCACGTTTAGGAAGTGTAGCAGCGAAGTTTATAGTGAGTTTTGTATGGGCAGGCGCATGTGCTACTGCAGCGCCGATATTTGTTGTTTCAAATATCAAAAGACCGACTTCTTGGCATGAAATCTGTGAGGCGTAAGTATAATTACAAATTTATGAGACCTCTAAGCTTGCTGTACTTTTACCGAATCATAATATGGCTAAATATTGCAATAATATTGTTATTTAATGTGCCGGCTTTACAATAATTCCCGAACAATATGTATATCGCATTAATAAATTAATAACTTTTGCTTAGTTCCTGAAAAACGTTCCAAGCCACAAACATCATATTTTAAGGAATTCGTGTTGAAAGTTTAATAAACATTGGTGTATTCCATACATGTGGGTTGGGATACTAAGTCATGATGTCATTTAAAGAGTGACAGTAGGGCTGTCATTGTTTTGTTAAGTCTGTTAATATGAATCACGTCACCAGTTTTGTGTTCTTAACTCAATTTCGACATGATTGTGATTCGGAATATTTTCCTGGAATTACGTGCAATTAAGAACGCGTTGAAAATTGTGAAAATATCGAGCAATTTGTGGATTTTTTTTATACTCGCGCGATCAAATATGATATGTAGCCGAAACAATGTTAATGTAACTGGAAATAATGTAGCAGGGTCTTGAAATTTAGCCGTTAAAAGTTGTCTGCTTAAAATTAGCATTACATTTACTTTAAAAAATGTTTACTTAAAATATACATATACTAATAAAACTATATTCCTACCAAATTTCAAGTCTCTCCGCCTTATGGTTCGAGTGATATCGTGATGATTGAATACATAGGTGGAAATCTCTTAAATGTTGATAAACACACAGAAAATCTATGCACCATCGACAAAATTGATTCATGATCCACTTTATCGATGGTACATAATTTAATAGCAAAAATACAATAACTTATATATAGAGCATATTAATTATCTGCAATCTTGAGTTACTCTGTGTCGTATTTTCATCATTTAATATACACATAAGAATAGCATAGAAACAATTGGCAAAATAATTGGTTTAATCAAAATACAAATTCAAATTCAAATATTTTTATTCAAAATAGGATGTGACGTCACATGTTGAAAGTTAAAAAACTACCACCCATTCAAATATGAATGCCTCAGGCATGAGAAAAACGGGCGCAACAAACTCAGCGGGCTTTTTTATTCATCAAAAAAATATGTTTACAAAGTGAAATTGTACAATTAAACTTACTATTTAATAGCCTGAGGGCGGTCGCTCCATTCCCAATTTGTGTGATCATTTTTTAACCATTCTTTTGAATAACATAATATCTTTGTTTTGAACATTTTCTGGGATCTTGTTGTAAAGGCATATACATCGCCCCAAAAGACTTACTAGCTCGATTTAGCCGAGTAGTATGCATTATAAGCTTACAAACTCACAGCTCAAGCTTACAGCTCTGGAATTAATTGAATTATGTGTATATTTACAGCGATGTATGCCTTGAACAGTGGGAGTATGTAGAACAAAGTCATCAGTACTCCTGCGTCTTGATGCTGCTGCAGTTTGGTCTACCGCTCACAGCACTAGTGTTGACATACTCCAGGATTGCACACATGGTGTGGGGAGGTAGACCTCCTGGTGAAGCTCAGACTGTAAGAGATTTGCGTCTGCAATTGGCCAAAAGAAAGGTAGATTTTGATCATATAGAAAATATTTTTTCTATATAAAAGGAGTACAAACGAGCGTACGGGTCACCTGGTGTTAAGTGATCACCACTGCCCACATTCTCTTGCAACACCAGAGGAATCACAGGAGCGTTGCCGGCCTTTAAGGAAGGTATCCGCGCTTTTTTTTGTAAGTTTCTCATGTCGTATTGTCGTATTTTTTGTTTATGCCAGCCATGCCAATTAGATACATTTTAATTACATCCGCCGATTGGATTTTTATTTTAACTTGTTCAGGAGGAAAAGTAGACAATCCTTCTGATGTTAAGGGGCTAAAATAAATAATACCTTTTTTTTATATAATTATAATAATTACGTTTGAATATTGTTGATGCATGGCTACACATGGATTGTTTTTAAAATAATAATTGTTTTTGTAATAATATGACAAATCTGTAAATAAACATTAAAAGTGGCAATGAATTTCTCGCCACTTTTTCTCATTAAAGCTCAACATCTCCAGACACTTCTGGAAACAGCCAGTGAGTTAAATGTTAAAATGTAATAAGTATAACTTTTGACATTATGTGACATTTCTTGAACTTATTGACTAAATCTGATTTGAGTATGTTTTCATTAGATTTAGAAGCGGACAGTTTTAAGTGTAAGTTTTGAATAGAATTTAACATCTAGGGTTATTATATATCGATATTTGTAGATCAAAAATCGGTCACCAGTGAACGTGTGAAATCACCAGTAATCAAAATAACTTCCCAGTCATCCTTCATTGACAAATACACCAAACCAATTTAATTTATTTTCTGTAGACTACACAAATAAAATTTGAAAACAAAATTTATAAACGATGCGGGACTCGAACTTGCGTGAGCGCAACCTTCGACTGAGTCAACCATTCGAGTAACGTATTGTTCATAAATCTCTAAAATGTCTTGTTCAACTCTCAGGTTGCGGCTTCATCAACAGGATCTACTTTACAGTTGATAACCTGCTCCACCCCAATATTTGCATATTAGGAAATTGACATGATATGCCGCTCTTTAAACTCTAAGCAATTTGTTATTTTTTTAAAGTGATACTCTCTCTTTTATAGTGATAGTCTTCTGAATAGTTCGAATGGTTCGTTCATCTCATATTTTAAGCATCCATAGAACAATTTTCCAATTGAACCAAAGAGAATAAAAATTGAACTGACAAGGCCCCTACACAATATGTTACAAACATTCACAACAAAATACAGCGCGATCACCATCAAGTTATCTGTGCCTGTTTTAGTAACATATGACTGACTGCCCATGTAACGTTTTCAATTTCAAAAGTCCACTTTTTTTGTTGTGAATTTGAATTTTTCAATGCTACATAGTACATACCGACGTGAGTCGTCTACCGCTTATAGCTACCGCTTAGACTTTAGCCAACCTAGCGAAACTCTAAGAAAAAAGCGATTCACTCGATTGTATGAAACGTGTAGTCGTTGAAAGATTAACAGATGACGGCTATAAGCTTGTAAAAAATGGAGATAGCCAAAATCCACTACGTTTTAAGGAACTGTTCGCGTTCAAACTTACCCGAATTGTATTTCGTCGACAATCACCATACTGTAATTACTTATATGTCAAACTTATATCAAATGACTACACGTTTCATATTGAACTAAATTTCAATTTTTACTTAGGGAGTCCCGCCTCATATTACAGTACTTACATCCTCTCTGAGATAGACTTAGAACAGTTACTACTTGTGAAGTTTTTAAATAATCCGTATATTATTCAACAGTAAATTGCCCCACGGGAAGGCAGATGACTGCTATATATTTACGAGTATGCGGTTTTGTTTCGATGAAGGGATTTCATAAGTCCCTGTACTAAATAAATGCAATGAACACAACACCTGCAAAAAAAGTACACAATTTTGTTTCTGATTAAAAACAAGACACACTTAATCACACATTGGAGACGTTTAAACTACCTTTGTTTTAAAATCAGTCCTTGCTTGCTGCTCAATCAGTGGCTCTAATATATGAGTTAGTTGTGAAGTAAAATATTTACTTTTTTTTGTGTATTCAGCATCGCTCAGTACAAAGGGTTCAATTAATACAGAAAGCGTATGTCGGGGCCGTTCCACCCTATAACTCTTCTACTTAATATGCGAAGAAGTCAACAATAAACTCTTCCTCGTTAATTTTCAACCGCAGGCAGTCAGATAATCTCAAACTTCCTGCGTTTTACTTCATACAATTCTGTGTTTTCTAGCTAAAATCGTATATGAACTCTACTTTTACTGGTCCGTACGACTCGTAGTGTTCTTTGATGTTTGAACTTTTTCGATTGTGAAATTCTGAGAATTCACGAATTGTTTCTTTCTAAAAAAAATATTATCGATTTTTTTATGAATGTGAACTTTTTTCTACTGCATGAGAATCGTGCCCTAGTTCATTTACTTTATCATTAAAAGTGCAGTTACTGCAGCAGATATTCTTTTTATTATATAGATGATAAGGATGATGGTGACTGTAGTTGTGGTGTTCACCGTGTGCTGGCTTCCTCTCAACGTATTTATCGTAAGTATTTCAATTAAATAAATTTTCAACACCCTTGCCCGTAACATGCATACACAGTGAACGATACTATACTAGCGGCACGCTATGATGGCCGTTTAGAAATATTATAACAGTGATGTGAAATGTCAATTTATTCTCGAAAATTGACAATTGACAATAAAGAACAGTAATTTTCTCCTTCAATGTAATTATTAATTAATTCGAAGCTTCATGAGTGGACAAAGTTTTAAGCATGTTTGATGTTATGTTGCCTTGGTACTTCATAGCAAGTGATGTATATGTCGCAGGTATATTCTCAAAGCTGTGATATTATAATTTCACTAGTGATATTGTAATTTACCGGTAGATTGTCAATCGACTTCATTTCTTATAATTTAACGGCCTGCTTTTAGTGACATTGTAATGTCACATGGACACAATAGTGATATCTTATAAATTTAAACGAGCAATTCTTGTATATATAAATTTATAATCTGAATCTCGGAAACGGCACCAACGATTTTCATAAAATTTAGTATAAAGGGAATTCCAGGGGCGATAAATCGATCTAGCTAGATAATTAGGTCAATTTAAAAAAATGTAGATTTATCCGTGTTTCAATGAGGAACATTAGAATACAAAGGTAAATGGGTGATCCGGAAAGCAGAAGACCCCGGTTCGTATCCAGATCAGATGTCTATAAGGTTTTTTTTGTTAAAGTTTTGTACATTATTAAAAATTCGAGCAAGACTCGGTCGTCCGCCTATTTATAATAAATCTATGTATATTACAAATGAACATAGCAGTGTGAGACGTCGAGCGTACTGATTGGTCAAATATTAATCAAATGCAATTCGCAACACAATAATAGTAACCATTGATTTTACAGAAATAAACTTTTGTCAATATTGCAATGGTTTGATCGAATCATTAAATAAAGCAGCCAATAATAAATGTTTTCTTGGAAAAGAACATATTACAATCAAAATGAAGAAGACAACATCTTATTTTATTATTAGGTTGCTAACTCTATTAATTTTTTTCTCAACACTGAACTTAGCGCACTCTGCTGGTACATTTGAAAACGAATTCACGTGCCAATTAAACATCAGCATAATTCGGCATTGTGCGGCACTGAAGGCTGAATTACGCGTAGATAAGTAGTCGACTTAATTTTAAGTAAATCTTAAGTGACTTGAGTTTAAGTGCGTGTCCAAACATATTTAAGTAGTTTAGCTCTTTAGTTCACTAAAGATGGCCGATGAACAACGCCAGGAAGTCGAAAATTCTGTTCTTAGTTTTCTAATTAGTGCGGATTTGGACGAAATTAAAGATGAAATAAGTAGGGATATCACAATACCAAAATAGATATTTATGCTTCCACTTTTACAAGGAAATACCCACACGAACTCTTGACCCAACACCGATTCGCGAACTTATGCATCTACCTAAATTGTACCTGTCCAAACGTGTCAAGTGATAAGCTCCGACCACCAACTTACCCGAAAATTAGACAAAATTCTATTCTACTTTGATGCAAGTGACACAAAATTTTAAGTGGCAGCTTGTTACTAAATTCACTGTTTACACACGATAAGTCACTTAAAATTTAGTTAATTACTTAACTACTTAGTACATGTAAACTAACTGTAGTGTTTCTTAATTCCTGATCATTATGTTTTCAATTGTATACCTACTTTTTATTTTATACAATATGTAATTGTTATAATAAATAATACTTGTATTATATTGATTAACTATCGTTTCACACTGATATAACTTTTCAACGAGGAATTGTGGAATTTATTGCCAATTATTCTCAACAAACAGCTTTACAAGAAGGTACAGGTACTAAAAATGTAATTGGGGCTTCAAAAGCATTAATGGATCTACTTAATTAGAAATATTTGTCTTTGACTAATGGGAGGGGCTTTAGATACTACGAAAAACATCTTAAAAGATATCTATGAGGTTGAAAATGATCTAATGATTCTCCTCCAAAAAATATAGTAGCAGCAGTAACGCAAATAATATTTTGAAGTTATACTTTATTAGGCGCGTTATGAAAAAACGATGAGAGTGAAATTTTAGGAAGCGTTCGCATCACTGTAACACAAAAGTGAAGTTGCTTCCTAAAATTTTCTGACGTTTGCGACATTCGTTATTTTGTTTTTGGTTTCTTCGTCCATTATTAGTTTATTTATTAGAACACTTTACCTATCGCAAAGTGTTCAAGCGTATTCGTTATTTAATAATCAATTGTCAAAGCCATTGTTGCAAGATTTTTACATTATTATTTTTTCTACACACGTAGAATAGCACGAGGAAAAAATAATTTTAAGGATTTTTGCTTTGTTAGGCCTAAGAAGTAAAACTTCTTGCGTGCATACATAAGTACACACACACTTTTTTTTGGCAATTTGTAGATTCTCTGGACAATTCATGAGCAGGACATGGAGTGGGCTATGTGGCCCGGAATGCCGTACGTGTGGTTTGCCGCCCACTGGCTGGCGATGTCACACTGCTGCTACAACCCCGTCATATACTGTTACATGAACTCCAGATATCGACGAGGATTTCAACAGGTAAGAGCGAATAACTACTGAATTTAATATGAGCAGTTTCTCGCACAGCAAGATTCCTTAAAGAAAAAATATATACAACTGTATAGGGAGTTACTTACCTGGAGTAAGTTTGCGCAACCAATTTTTTTTATGAAATTAAGGGACGAGACGAGCGGGACGTTCAGCTGATGGTAACTAATATGCCCTGAGCATTGAGCATAACATTGCAGCGACGCTCAAGTTTATTGAAAAATCCAAAAATTCTGAGCGGCATTACAACTACGCTCGTCATCTTGAGACATAAGATATCAAGTGCCATTTGCCCAGTAATTTCACTAGCTACGGCGCCCTTCAGACCGAAACACAATAATGTTGACACATTACTGCTACACAGCAGAAATAGGCGCCGTTGTGGTACCCATAATCTAGCCAGCATCCGAAGCAAAGGAGCCTGCCCCAATGGAATTTGGTGGCGCGACTGACTCGGACGCGTCATGATTCTGGTGTCCGTATGGTGTCACGGTGAATTATACGCCTTACCGATAAGATTTCAAATATTTAAAGTATAGATTTCAGCTCCTGGATTGTCACAATTTGGAGGTTCATTTGGCGTTCCTCCACAAAGCGGAATTTTCTTCAAACTGTGAAATGAAAAGTTGTTTCTGTCATTCCTTCCTTGTTGGAAGAGAAAATTGGCGCCGGTACTATTATACCTAATCAGGTGACATACGTACACACATTTGACACCCAAATGTATAAAATAATGATGCCGTTTGGCATCAGGGTTCAATCCATAGTCCTCCAAAACGGCTAGATCGATTTTATAATATTTTATATGAATGTTTGACAAGTCTTAGAATTAATGGTAATCTATTTTCCATAGGAGACGCCCCGCGACTGTTGTTGCATAGTCTATGCGGCTTCCACGGCCAAAGTCCTATGTCGCTGTAAAAGCCTTCAGGGCTAACAGCATAGAGGATGTATTTAGTCGGTAGGGGGTGTCCGCTTATGCGGACACTCGATTCCGACATATGAGCCTCGCTTCGGGGCCCATATGTCGGACTCGAGTTTGCGCCCCCTTCAATACGTAAATGTATTTTCCTCCTCTCGAAAACAAAAAATACCCCCAAAATTTTTTAATTGCAATTTTTTATGCGACGTGATTTGTCTATAAGTATATATAGAACGTCATTGTTTCAAACGTAAATTTCAAATACTTTTTTGAGTGACAAATTGCGCATAGTAATGTGTATCATTCCAGGCTATTAGTTGTTTGCTTCGTTCCAATATGGACGCCATTGCAGACACTCGTCCCAGGTGTAGTGGCGATGGATTGCCTATGTCAGGTAAGTCCGTACTACGCACAGCTCTAAATAAAATTGTTATCCTATCCGAATCATAGTTCTTCATACAAAATCTATATTGTATAGATATGCCTCAGGCCTGAAAGAATAGGTGCACTAAACTCGAATCGACGCACTCACACATACACAACATGATTTACACGGCGGCTAAGCAATCTTGAGAAGTCAAAACAATGATGTCATCCACGTAGATAAAAAATTTCATAAAAAATTTCCATAAAATGAAAACCAGTGGGCCAAACTAGGAAAAATTTTTATAGGACCAAATGGCATCTATTCCGCATCGAACTAAAGAAGAATTACATACTTCGGATAATTAATCTCAGCGTGATCGGTGTACATACATAAAAAAAATACCGATCGAATTGAGAAACTACTCCTTTTTGAAGTCAGTTAACAAAATATTTGAGTGCCATGCCGTATGCCGCCGAGACTGGTCGCAGATCGAGTTAAATTAGCTGCGTTGAGCCGCGCTTCCGCTTCGGCAATCTTGTTGTATGTACCTACCCTAGCGATCCACCCAGATGTGGGTATAAATTTCAAACACTGAGTTAAGCTACTGTTCTCTTACTGTATTGTAGTATAGATTCAATGTAGTACATAGCTAATATAGTGTATTGTTCACAGATTTAATTGGAGCCAACAGGATAACTCGTCGAGGTACGACCAGTACAAGTCTCAGATCTCAGCGTACAAGCGGATCTGTACAATCAGCTCGAAGAACGCATCCGCCAGTAAGAGCTCTTTCAGTCCGATCAAGTTTTCGATAACTATTGAGTTCGACTCTGACTAGTGTATTATTACACTTTTTACAATTACCCTCTAATACAAATTTAAATTCTAATTCTCATATTTTTATTCAAAATAATATGTGACATCAGTTATTGAAAGTCAAAAACTACCACCCATTCCAAAAACAATGCCTCAGACCTGAGAAGAACGGGCGCAACAAACTCAGCGGGGTTTTTTTTTCATAATAATACATGGTATTTATACAAAGTATTTTTTGTTTATTACCAGGAATAGTTTTTCTGTGTCTACGATGATGTGTTCTCGTATAATATATAATGGATGATCATCACATGAAAATCACGGGAAATTTCCCGGAACTGTCTATTTAAGTGTAGTTATTTTAAACTTTTGGTACTATTATGGCCGCATGCAAGCGGTCGGGTAACTATAAAAGGAAGCGATTGGAATAGGGTTAAGGTTAATGTACCTTGTAAAGGGAAGTGTCGTACCTATAAGCTTCTATAACAAAATTATTTGTGAATTAAAAAAAAGTGTTATATTTTATCATATATTGTTTTATTCACCTTACTCCGTCATTAATAAGCACTACATACAAGCAATTATAATCGTATCCGTATGGGGGTTTAAATGTATGTGCTAACCATTGCGAAATTCTAAACTAGCTAATAATATATTAATGTTATTATTTAATGAGAATTGACAAGGCGAGCAAGGCCATTTAATGGTAAATGATACATCCTGCTCATTACAATGCAGTGCCGCACAATTCTTGACAACCATAAAATTCTGAACACCACTGCAATTGCGCTCTCATCACCGTGAGTAGATACGAGTATTGCTTGCACACTAATGTTTGGCATTCTATCCTTGGAAGCTGGTAAACGTTGAATATCTGTGTTGACTCTTAAAAATCTCCATCAGTAGGAGCCAATTGAGCCCAGTATCCATTTCATTGAGATAAAATATAGCTTCCATACCGTTACCGATCTTATGAGATCATTTAGCAAATCAGAGATTAATTCTTACATATAATTTAGTATTTACCGTAAACCGATTTTAGAGACTGAGCGTTTGGCGATTAAATAAAACAACTGCTTGACTGTGAGGAATATGTGGAAGATATATGGAAGATATGATTTATTAAAAAGTTACACGATATATATACAAAATCCTTAAAACTAGTTACCCAATTACAATTGTACTTAAAAAATATTTACAAGTTCAGAAAATACACACCAATACTAGAGCTTACATTTTAACCAATAGTAAAACGTTTCATTCAATAAGATTTGAGAATAATATTATGTGTTCTATCACGCTCTAAAACTAATGCTATCGCAGTTTGTGTAAACTCGCGTCGAACCTCAATCATACGATGTCAATGAGCATTCCGCACCTACGTTGTCGCTCATTGATTAAAATTGCATGAATAGCGATCGAGTCCTGACGCTTCACTCGTCAGTAGAGTCCGCTCGGCCTTGCTGTGCGGTTGTGTAACGCGGAGCATATGACTGATCACGTGAGTATGTCTGCGATCGTCGAGAGAAAGTACGGTGCTTGAAACTTCACTGCGATGACTACTGGTGATCTGTATGATTCTATGAGTTGAGCATTATGAAATGGTTCTTATCAGAGCTAATATTACGTTATACAAAATAAAATGTTCTTATCAGAGTTAATATTACGTTACATAAAATAAAATGTTCTTGTCAGAACGAATCTTTCGGCATACGCTTATTACAGTTATTATGCACGATTACTATTTCTACGATTATAATGCTACGTTATAAGTTAGGTATTAGACATTTGTATTAATTGATATTATTGGTTGTAGGTACAGCTACAGGAGTCCCCTTCAAGTGAAACGCACCGGCAACTTGATGTGTCGGCCTGTCCTTGACATTTTGATAGGCTGGGACGTCAAGTTGTTCGTAGGGTCCGGTAACGTGGTATTTTGGGTATTGGTGGTATGTTTGTTAGGTATGGTATGGGTAAGGTTTTGGGTAACTTGTACAGGTAAAGGTAATGAATATAATGTATTGTTTTCTTCAGTTTCATTTAATAAATATGCAGGTTTTAAACGGTCGATCGATATGTTTGTTTGTCGACCTGGTAACTGAATGGTATAAACTTTACCGCTTCGTTTGATAACACGGTACGGTCCTTCATATGGTGTTTGTAATGGTGTTTTACTGAATCTATTCTAATAAACACATGACTGCATGTATGTAAGTCTTGATGAACAAATATGTGTTTGTTATTACGATGTGAAGTAGGTGAGTGTGGTTTATTAGCTGCGATATGAGTACGTAATTTATCAACGTAGGTATGATCCAATGAGGTAGATGATGTTTGTGTGTTTATGTCTAAGAAATCACTTGGTAGACGAAGGTTATAGCCGTATGTTAGTTCGGCGGCGCTAACGCCTGTGTCCGATCGTAGAACTGCGCGCAGAACCTGCAGTTGGCTTTGGGCAGGTGCCCTCTAAGCCTACATCGAAGGCGGCACTCCCTATGGAGTTTCCGCTGGGATATTGCACAGAAGGTGCTATCTAATTGGGACTAGTGATGTCAGAAGGATGATCACAAACTAGAGGTGAATCTAAATGCGTCTGATTAACCCCGGATGCCAAGAGGCGTTCCAGGTCAGACGAGAGTTTGTTAGGGGGATCGGAGAGGGCGTGTCTGGGCCTCCTGACTTGATAACGTGAAGGAGGGGGGGCGGTATAATCCGCTGCCTCCTTAATCAGGGGATTTGGGTGATTGTCTGAGGACTTATAGAAAGTTTCAGACAAGCACTTTAGGTGTTGTTGGATGGTAGGGAGCTCTAAATCCCGGTGAAGGTCTGCGTTTCTAACGCACCAGTGGGCATTGACAGCCTTACGGCAGAAAATGGATTGGACTGTTTGGAGTTTATCTATAATATTGGGTTTTGCATAAGCGAAAACTGGAGCGGCGTACGTCATAACCGGTCGAATGCAAACCTTGAAGAGTGTTCGCTTGTTCCTAAAAGACATTTTACTGTGCCTACCTAACATACTGTTTAGGCGGTACAGATAGAAGCGGGCGGTTCGGGTCACCTTCTGGACGTGAGGCCTGAAGGTGAGTTGGGTGTCAAGGGTCACACCCAAGTACTTGGCTGTGGACCTGAAGGGGATAGGGGAGCCTAATAGATGAATGGGTCGATCCCGGAAGAAGCGTCTGCGCTTAAAATCAAAATGGACTGCGGAGCTTTTATCCGGGTTGACCTCAATACGCCATTTCCTAAACCAGTCACCTAGCTCATTAACTGAGCGTTGGAGCCTGGAGAGGACTGAAGATATCTGTTGGGACTGGACGTAGAGAGCGGTATCGTCAGCGAAGAGAGAGAGTTGGACTCCATTTCTAGGGATGGGAATATCGTTGGTATACGATATGTATAGAAGTGGTGAGAGCACTGAGCCCTGTGGTACCCCAGCCGTGAGCAGGCGAGGGGAGGAGAGGACACCTTCGTGTCTGAAACGAAAGGTACGTTTGTGAAGATAAGAAGCCACTATGCGGACTAATCGGGATGGGAGGCCTAGAGCGTGGAGTTTATATATTAGGCCTTCGTGCCAGACTTTGTCAAAAGCCTTGGCGACGTCGAAGAAGACAGCGATTGTCTTTTTACGTTTGGGATAGAACCCGCTGTAGATGTACTCTACAATGCGGTGGACTTGTTGAGGACAAGAGTGTTTAGCACGAAAGCCGAATTGTTGATGTATTATTAAGGGAGGGCCGTCCGTTGGAAAGAGATGCTTTCTCATACGGAACAGAATAAGCCGTTCAAAGACTTTCCCCATAGCCTTGAGGAGGCTGATGGGGCAATGGTTGGAGGGGATATTGAGGGGTTTCCCTGGTTTAGGAATCCCTATAACTATGGCCTCTTTCCAAGCGGTTGGAAAGAAGCAGTGGTCGAGGCAGGCATTGAAGAGGAGGACAAGAATGAAGATCATCTGCTCGGGAAAGTGTTTGAGCGCCAGGTTGGAAATACCGTCGGCTCCTGAAGCTTTGCGAGGTTTTAATCCACGGATGATGGATTTAACCTCCTCTACAGTAGTTGGAATGGGATCGTCATTGAGAGGCATTGAGTTCAGACGGCTGACCTCATTCTCCACCGACGCTACGTGGAGGGGTTCAAAAGAAGAAGTGCTGGGTGAGCATTGTGAAGCAATGCTTTCAGCAAAACACTCCGCTTTATCCCTGTCCTTGAAAGCTGTACTGCCGTCGGGGCGTATCAAAGGCGGAGTGTGGAATATTGCGTCAGTACGAAGGGCTTTCGCCACTTTGTAATACGCCTGGTGTGAAGGGGAAATGTTCTCCATGAGTGAATCCCAATTGGAATTCCTCAATTCGGAGAGACATAACCTAACTTGGCTCTGGAGGAAGTTAGCGCGTGACCTATAGTTGGGCGTTGGGTACTTGGCGGCTCTTCTGAGAGCTGGATTCTTGGCTCTAATGAGGTTCATGACATCAAGCGGGAGCTTATGGTTGTTAACCTTAACCACCCGCTCGTTGTCATGGAGAGCGGACTGCACTGTTTGAGTAAGTGCTTTTACCGTGATGTCAATCTTATCCGTACTATCGAAATAGTTTTACGAGATTGCATATGGTGAATTGGGGGCATCAAAATGATGCAAGAGACTCCCTATAACCCTCCCAGTTGGTGAGGGTTTTAGGGTGAGTGGTGGTAGGGGTGGGGGCATGGGGCCCGAGCTTGAGGGAGACTGGACGATGGTCGGAGCACAGGTCATCGAGTGGTTCAATCGCCCTTAAATTAAGAGCGACACCCTTGACCAAGGCGATGTCTAAAATATCGGGAGAGTGTGCTACGTTATCCGGGTAGTGTGTTGGAGAGGTGGGACTTAGGACGTCTAAGTCCATAGATCTAATTAGACGGCGGAGCTTGATGCCATTCCCGTTTGTGGATAGGCACTTCCAGTCAGTGTGTTTGGAGTTGAAATCTCCAAACAAGATGACTGAGTCACCTAGTGAGAGAAGAGTCTCAAGGTCGCTCTGGAGAGGGATCTTCAGAGTATCCCTACTCTGAAGATCCCTCTCCGGTAGATTGAGGCTATGATCAGAGACGGATGTCCTGACATGCCCAACTGACAAACGGTTGCTTCCATGTTGGTAAGCACTGGAGTAGCGATTTGCGAGCAATGAAGGGATCTCTTGTAGTAAATGGCTGTGCCTCCACCACGACGGTCGTCGGCTCTGCCATTGTGTACAAGAGAGTAGGAAGGGATCGATAATCCCTTTGAAGCGTCGGGTTTATGGAATGTTTCTTGGATAAGCAATAGGTCGATGTCCTTATTGCGAACAAATTCCTTAATCTCTGGGAGGTTGGTGCGCAGGCCGCGCGTATTGAATGAGACAAGTGATATGCCCTGAGCCTTCACTCGCCCCATGTTCTGTGATGAAGCGTTACGCGATTGGGACATTAGTACATAGAATTCACCATTGCAAGTCTTGGTGCTCTATCATCGCAATATGGCGCTCATGTGGAGACCTAGCTGTTTTGAATTTGTTGGCTAGAATGTTGAATTCTTTAATGTCGAATTCTCCATTCGTCAAGAAACTCAGGGGGTTATGCACTCCTGAGTCTGGTTGAGGAGGTGTTGCCCATCTGTGGCCACTCGGGGTGACTTGTACGGGGCGGGAATTGACATTAGATGTCTGCGAGACCGGGGCTGCTTGTCTCCAAGAAGTGGAGAGTAAAGGCCGGGTTGTCCTGTTCCTCAGTTGAGGAAAGTTCGCGCCAGTGGCCGGAGGTGGCCCTGGTTTAGAAGACTGCTTCTTAGCAGTCTTCGTTGTTGAGGGACGAGGGGCGCGGGGACATCCACGGTAGTTCGCGGGATGTCCTTCCTGCCCACAAAGGACGCAAGCGGGAGGAGTCTCCGCATCGCGGGTGCGTTTGCACTCCTTGGTTGTGTGAGGCTCTAGGCACTTGACGCACCTAGGCGGGGCTGAGCAGTTTGCAGCTGTGTGGCCATAAAGCTGGCAGCGATGGCACTGCCCTGGGAAGCCCCGTCTGTGTGGAGCTTCTACTCGGATGTTTGAGAGCCCACATACGATGAGCTCTCTTGAAAATTTCCCTCGACTCGGGGACATTGGTTAGGATAACCAGAGCCAGAAGGTATTTCTTGCCGGATCGGCTGTACATTTTGTGTACAGTCTCGGCCTTGAACCCTTGCATGGTCAGGTCCTCCAGGATGACCTCACTGGGGAGCTCATAAGGGACGCCACGTAGAATGGCTTTCACTTTGCGCTCTTCCGGGAGCGCATAAGTGTGGTATGCGACACTCTTATGAGTGAGGAGGCGAGTTAGGACTCGGAAGTCCTCCGTAGTCGGGACGACTACGCGGATGGCTTCACCCGTGTTGGTAGCTCGGGTATATTGCACTTTTTTGTCGGCGCAGAGCTGTGCAACATAAGTGCACTTTGCCTTGTCTCGGATGAAGATAGGCGGTGGGGGCTTATTTGCAGGGAGGACAGGCGTGCAGCGCGTGGCTGGCTTCATAGATGAGGTGATAGAGACCTCGGGCAAGCTAATGTCGAGAGACATTAGAGGGGCAGGGGTTGGGGCGGAGAGTACGTTATCCGTGGAGGTGGCTGAGCACTTGGACTGGCGCTTCTTCCTGGATTGAACCAGTTGGAAAGGTTCTCCTGAGGGACGTCGGGAGGTGTTGACAACGGAGACAGTGACAGTTCCATTGTCAGAGTCCTCAGAGGAGGACTGGACTGGCCGCTTTCGGCCGCAGGAGGCGGAGTCGGAGAACTCCATGTCCTCGGGAGTAGTTTTGTGAGCAGAGGGCTCATCGGGGGACGCGGGGGAGTCAGCAAGGGGCCGACTTGGAGTGTTGAACACGGACGAGAAGCTGTCGACTAGTGACTGGTCGAAATGGAGATTTGCGGCTTTAAGCAAAGCCACAATCTGGACTACAACGGCGTTGACATGGTCCGCTGATGGAGCCATGCTGATGAAGCCTCCCCGCCGAGGGCAGGGAGCAACGGGGGTTGGAAGTGGCGCGGCTATCCCTAATGGTTATAGCCGCGAACCGTCACCCTTGGGAAAGCCCAAGTGCAATGGGATCGGGTCGTCCGGTTTCTCTCAGGTCAGGAGGCCTGAGAAACGCACCGGGTCAACGTGAGCCGAGTTAGTTGTCACCGTTAGGTATCCTTCAGCTCAACCGCGATGACACGCAACTCACTTACTACAATAAAAATTGCTGTAAACAAGCTGCGGGCCGGAACGAATTCGACGTAACCAGTCGAACTTGGCGTAGTATACCTCGTACCACACGTAGCGGAGCTGCGTAGCGTAGCACTGGGCGTAGCGTGGCGGCGTAGCGGGGCGTGAGCACAGGCGCGTGTAGTAGTCGCACGGGGGCCGAGACAAGAATGATGATTTTTTTTTTTGAGAGGAGGAAATACTGTTACGTATTTACGCCCCGGAGCGGGGCGTAATACGTCGGACTCGAGTGTCCGCGTAAGCGGACACCCCATACCGACTAAAACCTCCTCTGTGCTGTTAGCAGCCCTGGCTTTCACAGCGAAGTAGGTCGTGGGCCGTGGAGGCCGCAAAGACTACGCAACAACAGTCGCGGGGCGTCTCCTAAGGAGACTCGAACCTCAGACCGGCTGTGTGCTTGTGGGAAGACGATTTATTAAAAAGTTACACGATATATATACAAAATCCTTAAAACTAGTTACCCAATTACAATCGTAACTTAAAAAATATTTACAAGTTCAGAAAATACACACCAATACTAGAGCTTACATTTTAACCAATAGTAAAACGTTTCATTCAAACAACAAACTAAAACTAATGCTTTCGCAGTTTGTGTAAACTCGCGTCGAACCTCGATCATACGATGTCAATGAGCATTCCGCACCTACGGCTGTTGCTCATTGATTAAAATTGCATGAATAGCGATCGACGCCCGAGTCCCGACGCGTCATTCGAGGACGCTCTGCGGTTGCTGTGTGTTGCTGTGCGGTTGTATAACGCGGAGCATATGACTGATCACGTGAGTATGTCTGCGATCGTCGAGAGAAAGTACGATGCTTGAAACTTCACTGCGATGACTACTGGTGATCTGTATGATTCTATGAGTTGATGTACAGCATTATGAAATGGTTCTTATCAGAGCTAATATTACGTTATACAAAATAAAATGTTCTTACCAGAGCTAATCTTACATTATATAAAATAAAATGTTCTTGTCAGAACGAATATTTCGGCATACGCTTATTACAGTTATTATGCACGATTACTATTTCTACGATTATAATGCTACGTTACAAGTTAGGTATTAGATATTTGTATTAATTGATATTATTGGTTGTAGGTACAGCTACAGGATAAATTACCGACGGACAGTTCGACGGACAGATGGCCGTCGGGGCAGAAAATACCTTGAATAGCGACCACGGAAGACGCAGTGTTGGTTGGCAACACAAGATGAATCGACGATCTGGTCAATACGTACGTGAGGGCAGCGCAGGACCAATCGTGGTGGAGATCTTTGGGGGAGGCCTTTGTCAAGCAGTGGACGTCTTCCGGGTGAAGATGATGATGAAACCAATAAATTATTGACGATCCCTTTTGTAGAGCCAAACCATTATATAGCTTTTCATATATTTCTATTTATATTTTTTATTTTACTTGGTGCCTGGATAGATTTCGTTCTGTCAAAACATAATAGTAAATATTTATACATAATATAATGTAATTACCGAGTAGTCCCGGTAATTATATCTCAACAATGAAGGACGATAACATAGCAAAAATTAAGTTTCATAGACTGCAATATGTATTGCTTACAATCGCTTAGTTAATAAGCCATTATTTCTCGTAAAAAGTAAAGAAAATATAAAAGGTGGTTATTGTAGGTTATCCCTGAGAGACATATATCATTGTGACCTTTTCTGTAAACCTTTTTAGGTACAATATTGTAGTACATTATTTTGATATATCTTGTAGGGGTCAGCCAGCGTTTGCAATGTAAGCGCAAAAAATGTTTTATTACGATATCTATTAGAAACCTCTAAAATTTTAATTGTTTCTCTACTGCATTATGCATGCATACATATACACCTTCCTTTTGAATCACTTTATCTATTTCAAAAACTGAATCAAATTCAATTGCGTAGATCGAGACATACATAGGGACTGACAGCGGGAAGCGACTTTGTTTTATTCTATGTCGTGATTATCGCTTATACATACATACATATAAACGTTATTATTTACGTTGTTTGTGGATTGATGCATCTTCTATTTACTCAATAACTCTCGTGTTTTTTTTACTTATTAATAAATAAATATTGACACACTTATACAAATTATCTTGGACAAACTAGGCATAGCCTGTACTATGGGTACAAGACAACGATATATTAAATACAATATACTTACTTAAACATACATTAATACATATAAAGATCCATTACTCGGAAACAAACATCCATATTGATCACATAAATGTTTGCACCTACCGAGATTCGAGCCACTGGGCATAGTGGGTTGTTAATTTACATACTCATTGATTTGACTTAATCGTGTGAGGCATTATTGAGTATTAGACGTTTGAGTATTTTTTGCATTACTTTACCTTTATATTGTAATTGAAATAATCTGTACAATGATGAAGCTGTAAATTTTGATTTAAAAGAGTGGCAATGACTCTCTTGCCACTTTCTCTCATTAAGGCTCCACCTTTTCTTAAGTGATGGTAAATGTAAAGAAAAGAAAACTTTTGACATTCATTAGTGTCATTTTCTTGACCTACATGAATAAAGTGAATTTGATTTGATTTTTTATTATAAAAGTAGTGTTTCGATTCTGTTTACAGCCTCTTTATTGAGTAAACATCAAAAATTTGAACCTAGCAAATAAAAAGCATGTTAGAATGTTTTTTACGGAAATCTTTGAAAGATACACATGCGCCGTTATTTGCCAATGATTCTGATTTATCGCGAGGAATTGAAACAACGTATCGATGATAGGGTTTTTGCAAAACTTCTTGAAACAGTTTGGGTTTCAAATTATTTGAATTGATATTTTACAATTGAATAAATAAACAAAGGTGTTACCTGATAAGTGAACGCAGCCACGTATATTTTCTTGCAACACCGGAGGGGCCACAGGAGCGTTGCCGTACTTTCAGGAAGGTGTATAATTTTTTGAAAATATCCAAGTTTTAGCGATTTAGCTGGGTATGGAGGTTGATTCAATAGTTTGATTGCACGTGGATGCATTTTTCTGGAAACTGAACAGTAGATGAGTGCACCTCATGTCCAGATGGTGGGCATTATATTCGATTATAAATCAGATGATAGAAGCAGTTCGTACCTAATGCACGAGGTTAAATGGATCAAGCTTGAGCAAGAATGATTTTAAGTTACCCCTTTAAATGTAGTAGTTTCGTCTTATATTTATTAAATTTATTGTTAGATATTCTAATAATGTTTGATTTTACGCTCACCTTTTAAATGTAGCAGTTTCGTTGAATATTTGTATTTATTGTAGATGATAGATCTATGATAGATCTTAGATCATTATGTTATGAATAAAATATTCCTGGCCTATTGTTATGGATTGTCTAACAGCAAGAGACTCTATCTAGACGTATAAATTATCTAAGGTTAAGATATTTCTGTTAATTCGTATATAATGATGTTTTATTTTACGTTACCTTATGAAAGGTAGCAGTATCGTCGATTATTTGTGTCTATTGTTCCAATATTGCTGTTTATTCACCTCTAATGATGTTTGACAGCAACACAATAATACAAAGGTTGAGACTTGTTATAATGGCGACCTTGTAAGTATGAGACCTCAGTACCAGGGATTCGATTATCATCGTTAGTTAAAGAAGATGCGGAACTTATTAAAGTAATCGATATTTTTATGGAAGACGAACGCAAACCAGCCGCAGCCTACTCTCTTATAACACCTTACGAATCACGACCTTATGAGGCGTCGAAGAGATGTACAAATGAATTCGAAAACTGAAAACATAGGTACAAGGCAGGCGAGGATTGAACCTGGCGCTCCGTGGTGAGAGTCACAGAGTACATTATATAATATAGGTATATAATTGTCAGTCAATTTCAAGGCGAAAGTGACATCGCGTGGGAAGATGATGATGAAATCTTTCCTCAGTTATACCTACATATACACTGGCCTGCAAAAGTAAGTATCACACTTTTCAAATTTTTTTTTCTTAACTATAGAAGGTAGAGATTTAAGATTAAAAACGTTTTGTTGCAATTTTTATAGGCTTTAATTCTTAGAAACTAAAATTATACATTAGTAACA